>JAQIUQ010001424.1:262500-710870 GCA_030378365.1 Hybognathus amarus | reverse complement strand
CTTGGGAGGCGTTCAAACAAAATTAAACCGTTAAATACAATACGGCACTTTAAATGTGAGAAACTTAGTTTAGGCACCACATATGATGTACAGTATGAAAATTCATTTTAAAATATTATGTAGATATGCAAACAGCAACCCCTAGAGAACTGTCTTTTTGAAAGAGTAACATGGAAATAGGCTGTGGCCCCTTGTGCCGCTGTCGAAATTAATTTTGTTGTCATTTTATCCTATTTTCAAGTGAAGGCCTGATGATGTTCAGGCCACGGACTTGCAACTTTAATTGCTCCTTTATCCATTCTCCAAACTTAAATAGGCCGATTTCCAAATAGGACAGCCCCACTCTGAGCATTGACACGGCTCAAAGCCGGCCTGCGGAATCATTTAATAACTAGAGTTGTTCGACTTTGACACTCCAATAAAATTCTGTATTTGGTATTTGTACTCACCACTTTTCTTAAACAATATCTAGTTATACAAGCTGTTGCCCGGCAATTGAGATCAATTTATCTCTCGCTGCTCTAAACAGTGGTGTTGCCGGTGGAGAGTTTGCGCTGTTGCCACAAGCAACCACTGTTTAGAGCAGTCGGGAAAGAAGAAAAGAAATTATTTTCACAGTGACAACCAGCCACTAAATGACATGTCTCATATGCATTTGCAATTTTGAGAGGGTGGAACAATAAGCAACTTCAATATTGAAGTAACTAACATTTGGGAAGAATATTCTTCACCATAGAAACAATTTAATTACACAAAAGGAAAGAACTAGCCCTTGCCAGGCTTTTATTCAGACAAAGAGAAGTGTTTTCAAAAGACAGTCAACAAGGAATAAATGTAACAGACAACATATTGAGTTTATTATTCAGACTGACCAGTGGCCAACTGAAAATGCAAATTGCCCATTTTAACAAAATTGATCATGACCTTAAATCATAAAGAGATTATTTTCTTATATCATTCATATATACATACAGCCTTATCGTCATACTCATTTTCCTATCAGAAGATGAGTTTAAGTTTGTTGGATTTGATTACTGAGGGGTTGCGTCAATCTCTAACCAGGAAAAAACAATTCAACCACAACTAATCAGAGCAACGTAGAGCACTTTGCATACAGTTGTCAAATAGAGAAATCCAGAGCCTAACTTTACTATTTTTAGAAGCTCAAATAATTCAGCGTTGCTTCCTTTTATTTTCTTCATGTAGTGCGACCAAAGGAGAACTACAAATGAACCACACAATTATTGCCAGCTGATAAACTTATATCAACCCATGAGAATTATCCAATTGACAATTATTCTCATTGGCAGTTTTCTGTTCGTCATTAAATATGTTGGCTTGTTCATTTATTTTTAAAATATATTGAGCAGTGGACCATACATCTCAATTCTGACACTTGCACATTCTCAAGATGTACACTCTCTGAGGAAACATGAAATTGCCTCTTTATAAATTGCATGGATTGCATCTCCTCTTGCAGATCACTGTCCATCATATAAAGCTGAACATTGTTTGCTGATCATACCTAATCTCAGTGGATTTCAAGTCAGAATTGTTGGTCCAAATGTGTGGGCGGAGTTCGGGGGCTGCATCCAGGCTAACACACAAACAGTATAGTTGTTTTAGATCCCTGTTGCACTTTTTACTATACGCCTTCTTCAGCAGTGACAACATCAAACAACATGGTACCGCGCATGTGCATAAAACATGGCCAACTTTTGCAAACTTGCCGGATCATACAGTAAATAACCATAGCAGCTGGTATCTTACAGTCAAAAAGAAAATAAATATATTAGAGAATCTTGCCCCAACAGGCACAAGAATCTTTATCTCATCTAGCTTTGCAGTGTCTAAACTGTGCGTAGTTGCGGCGATTTTGAGGTTTATTAGGTGAACATATCTTATTATCCCACACTTGCTAACCTTTTTTTTTAACATACTAGTCACTGACTTAACATCTGTGCTTTGCTGCTTAATGTGTTTGTGTGAGAGAGAGAGAGAGAGAGAGAGATAGCTTGCCAACACGGGCCACATCAACTCTGCAGTCAAATACAACTTAAATTGTAAAATATTGGAAAGTGGCCGGCCACCATAACCAGTTGGGGGGGCTGCCACTAATAAATGCATGGAAACACTGTATGATTTTGGATAAAGGAGCCATTTTAATATAGATAATACACTTAATGCTTGGGTTATCCAATAAACTAAGCAGACGGAGTTAATTGGGGCCAGTTATCACTGGAATTGCGGTCATATTGCCTATAGTTATATTATAAATCTCAAAATTTTTTCAGTAAGACGGGCATGATTATTGATCGTATTTTATCATTAAGTAATTTTTGCGATTATGGTTATTGTTATCGATTATCATTAAATACGCTGCCCCTGCTTGCTTGCGTAGTGTGAGTGAAATCACATGCTCAGCCGCGAGGTATGTGCATTCGTCCCAAAATGGTCAGTCCCACTTTGAGCCGGGGGTTCAGTGCGGCTGGGACTGAAGCATTGTCCCCCTCGACCCGTCCCCCGGGATTGAGACTCGCCCAGTCTGCAGAGACTCCGCGCCAGGACGAAAGCCAAGGCGACGGCCCACACTCATCAACATATGCTCATCCTCAACAAAAATCAGCAGACTGGAGCAGAAGTTGTATGTGAGTTATTTTCTGAAGCTTTAGTAGCCTAACTTTGGCCCAACTGCCGCGTAGGCTGAATCCCTTTGATCTTTTCTACTTTTTAAACCTTTTCTTATTGAGTTACATTTTGACAAAACCCTGCTGTCAGATCTGAATGCTCATTACGTTTTTGGTTAAGTTATTATTATTATTATTTTTGCAACAAATTTGTTATTGAAGCTATCCCTCTATCAGTTGCGTTGGTTAGTAAGTTAGAGATTCTTGCGATTTCAAATATTTACAAATTGGGTTTGCCCAAACTTCAACTGCCAGGATAACCACCCAATTTTGAGAAAAAACACACTTATTTTTTGTATTTCCATTACATTTTTAATTCATAAAAAGTTAAATAACTAATACATTTGAATTTAAAAAAATATTAACTCACTTAATTTGATTCCAATTTTAATTCTTTTGAAATCCAATTTCAACTTAAGAAAATTTAATTGCCACTAGTTTACAGATTACACTCATTTAAAGTTCTTTTTCACTTAAAGAAAGTGAATATTACAGTGAAAGGTATGTCAGAGAATAAAAATAGCTCAGTTTTATGTACTATTTGTTCACGTTTAATTAGGGATAAAGTATACACTATAAAATAATCTCGATCAACTCATACAATGCTTGTATGAATTGCAGCTGTATAGAGACAGCTACACACCAGGCATTTGGATCAGTATTTGGTTTGATACCCTAAACTCCATGAATTGGTATTGGAAAGGAAAAGGCCCAACTCAAAAATAACTTATGCGGATCAAATCTTTAGCTGAAAAGTTACATGGTGTGCCTCTAGGTTATTCATTTAAAGATTTAAAAATGAACAAATGAGTTTTAGACGGATTGCAAAAAAGGCGATTCTAAATCCAAAAATAGTTGAACGAAATAATTGAATATCAATAAACAATAAGCAAAAAAATTATTATGACCATGAGAATGGATTTAGAAATAAAAGTCACATATGCCTGTTGTTGTGAGGTTTCTTACATACTGGGGTCCCACAAACTTTTGCTTTCACGAGGAGGTTCATCTTTGGCTTCCTTTTTCACCATGGTCCACAGCTGCGGCTCCTCTATTGAGATACTCCTACAGTTTCTGCTCTTGGTGTCTCACGCCACCTCTTGTTCTCACTTGTTATGGTTGAATTTTTGGACCACTTGGAGCCTGGACTATCGTGTGGTTTTTTCAAAAAGGGTGAGCAGATTGCACTGATGACACCAGGATGAGAAACAGATGACGGGACTTTACATGGTCGGGCAGTATATTGGACAGACGGCTCGCGGGGTTTGATGCACAGATGTTCCATCCTGAATCTTTTGCAGGGGATTTACAACAAGTGGCTGGCGCTTCACCACCATACCAGGCTTCCCCCTTGTGATCTCTGTCGGCTCGTAGTTTGTTTTTGCTCTCTGGATGACTGGGACACTTTCTGTAATGTGAGCAGCGAGGGTTTGGCAGGAGACAGAGCTTTTTGGGTTTTTCCAGACTTTTCACCTGCTTGTTTTTTTTTCCCTTTTTGGGTCTCATTGCTGCTGGCATTGTTCATATTTGGGGTTCAGCCGACAGGTGCTATTAGTGTCTTGTACTTCATTAGGGTTCACATATTGCCCTAAAATTCATAGAGGGATTATCCACTCACATTGCCCACTTCCCAACAACTCTTGTGTGGACCTTATCAGTCCTCACCTTCATCTCGCATGCTTTGTCTAAATTGATGTGAGGCCATCACAGTGACTGGTGTTGTCTCAAGCCCAAACACGTCGCCGTGCCTAAATGATCCAAACGCAGGTCGGGTTAGTCCACAAGTATTTCAATTTTATACCCCTTACAGAACACCCACTCGCCCCCTAACATGGCATCATTCAGATTTCTTAACCCATGCATTTTCAAAACGGTTGCCAGTATGCAAGGCTTTTATCTCCATTTGAGTTTTTGCCTACACTCCTGTCCCTCTTGGTCGCTTTCGGAATATACCGGCACCCTGCCAGTATGTTATTGCTTGCTGAAGAGAAATGGTTTCAATACACTTGGAGCAGCAAACCAGAAAATGAGCTGTCTAAAAAGACCGCAATAGGCAAAATATATTTGTTCCAACTTCTCATATGCAAGCAGATTCAACACAACCCAAATAAATCACCCCAGTTGTGTTTCTTGTTTTCCTTACTCATGGCTGGCACTGTTTGTCGCCCCTCGGGAGATGACTCTGCACGTTTGCGCCCAATTATAAGCTGGACTGATCCATCAGATTACTAACACCTGCTGTTGTTTATGTCACTCACTGAAAAATCCAAACTTTCAAAGTTACCAAAATCTTTTTTTTTTTTTTACTACAGAATTTCAAAAAAGCAACTCACTGCAGGGGCTTAAATCCACATTTTCTTTTTTTTAAGATAAATTGGCTAGAGACCCAACATTGGATCTTTGTCACTGAGCATGTTCTTCAGTTCCGTGACTTCACCCACCACTTGCTTCACATTCCAGGTTTTCTGCCTCGCCATCCAGTCACTGGGAACCAGATGATTGAATGAACCACCGAATCACAATCATGAGGCCTGCACTGTACGGGTTCGCTTGAGAAAGAATTATAAAATTCTTTATTACTGATAAAACTTTTCAAGATGTATATTTGACACTAGACTATCAGAACATGCTCCATAGTAAGTTCTTTTAAAACTACTTTGACAAAAAAGCATATCCACAGTCTTATATTGCATAAGTAAAATTAACACAAAGATTTGCAAAATATTTTTATAGATAGGGCTATAAGGAGGTTGGGGCTATTGTCAAGAATTTAGTAATTAGGAGTTCAAAAGTTCAATCACAAATGTTCGTCACTTTAGCAAAGGTTTTTATGTTTGATCTTAAATGGTTTCTTACATTATAATTCAATATTATATAAAAATATTTCCTATAATAATGTTCAATAGTTTTGGCAGTATTTTCTTTTTTTTTATCCCCGAATTTCTTAAGCAAGTAATTCACACATTTTGCTGTAATGAAATGTCTCAGTGGAAAAAAACACTTTACATTTTTAAACATCTTCTCTCTAGTCATCTTATTCGCTCCACACAGATCCTACTCATTTATCATCTGACTTACACCAAAATGAAAAAAACTGGCTTGAAGACACTTGAAGAGCTCTACATCCAAATAAAACTATAAAGATTTTAGGCACTTAAGAAAGCTGTGAAAAAATTGAGAATGTGTTTTATTTATCAATGTGAACTAAATCAAATCAATGTATCCCCCATGTGACCACTCATTGCTTTTAACAGCTTTTGTCTAGACACTCGTCTTGCACATAGTTTTACAGCTTTTTGCAGGTAAGTTTCTTCAAGTGTCAGACACAGCCACAGTAATCCCTTCTGGATTTATGCTCGTTTTTTTTCTGTTCTATTTTCATCAATCCACACAGATATGAACTCCCCCACGCTGAATATCATTTCTGTGTGGAGCTCTGGCTGTCTCGTGTCAGACTCCTTGTGCATACAAACACCTGATTACAACAATTAATGGCAAAAGGAATGTTTGGAAAAGTAAACTGAAATTTTCTACTGACACTACACAAAAAAGATATAAACATCCGTTGCGTTTATTTGTGCTGAAAAAACTACTATGACTTCGCACTGTACAGTATATACAGTACAGTATATAGATATATTAGGTGGACATCTCAATAAACTAACACAGCCTGCTCATTTTTTGTAGTTGGTCAAAATGTTGTCTGTTTTTTATTGCACCCCGCGGTGGATCATTTTTGTTACCAATCACACTCATTCACTGCACATTGTTTTCATTTTTTAGTCAGGCCCTCTCCTAAAAGGCGATTTCAACAATACTGTTATTGAAATTGCCCACTTTGGACACTCTTCCAGAGGAAGGTGACATGAAGAGTAGCGTTCGGCGGGGTGCTGTAGAACCGGCCATTTAAAACTCCCCCACTTTTTTTTTTATGACTAATTTACACTGGGTTACCCTGTAGAAAAGTCCAGTTGGTGGTTTGTAGGCTACACTCAACTTTTGTGTGGCTCCTTTCTTTCCTCCACTCAGTGTTTTAGTATTGTTAACTTGATATTCTCACAAATGGAAATAGCATATGAGCCAACCAAAAATCTATTTTTAATTAAAGGATATATCATTTTCTGGATTTTGTTGTTTTTTTATTGAATTATTTGTTTCAAACAACCTGCTTGTCAGAAAATAATAGCTAATCAATCTTTACGTGTGTTAAAATCAAGTAAAAATCCAAAATAATCATATTAACCCACGTTAGATCCAAACGAAACATATCTTTGAAAAGAAAAATTTCATTAGAGCAGGAGAAACTACGGACATTTTCGCAAAACTTTTGGTCACACTAAATTCTATTTTCACCTTAGTGAGACAAATAGGGGCCGCCCCATTACTGAACTATAAAATGTTGTAAATTGCTCTTTTATTGTATATCTACATTTTCTCCACTAAGGTAACTAAGCAATCTAATAGTTTTTTCCATACTTATCATTTGTCATTGTAGTTTAAATTTTTGTCCACATACATATACTACACTACACACACACACACACACCTCACTTGAGTGCTGCTTTAAAAAGTCATTTTAAATGCCACAAAACTAAGCATCTTTTACAAAACAATAAGCAAACAATGCTTGTATACAAACTAACGTTATACAGAAACAATCAAAACCTACCAGCCCCCGCTTACTTGTAAACAACAACTACTCACATAATTTGTCAATAATAAGAGCAAGCAAACAGATAAGGAACATTAGCTCAAATGCTTAATACAAACACTTTATACTAAATGCAAGAGTACTGAAGTTGCACATATCACTGTTAATTAAAACCTTTTATAATCTTTCACATGCATTCAGGTAGGCCACTGGTGTCTACACTCGCTAAAGGCCGGCTCACCGTGCACACATTATCTGCGCATGGGCGGCTCGAAATACTCGCACATTGTTCCCCCTCTGTGAACAGAAGAGACAGCCCCGTCAGCTCGCAAGACTTTCGCTTGTTTAGGTAATGTAGGTTTCAAAACCCTCTCACAAAAACAAACAGACCACCGCTTCCGGCGGAGCGCAGCAACCAGCCTTCGTTCTTCCGGCGGCTCCGAAATAACCCACAACACATGAGTTCAGCGCTCATAGCCATATAAAGAAGTCACAGCCACATATTGATGCGGCTTTTTGATAAACTGAGTTACGTCGCGTGCACGGAGCTCTCCGGCGCTTAACGACCAGGAGAAACGCGTCCCCGCGAGACGGCAAGACTCACCCCGGTGTTTGTCACTGGCGGGATTCGCAAAAGACGCATAATTGGAGAAAGGAATAGTATTATCGCTTACGCGTTGGACGCTCATATGGGTTGCCGTTGCGGTTACGGTGCACAACCTCTCCGCTTGTGGAACTGCGGTGACACAAGAGTAATTCTCAACCTACGTCGTCGGCTGGTGTGTGGGATTGTCGGCAGGGGGGCACCGCGATCCAGCCGGGGCTTCTTCTTATGGCGTTTAATGGCGGTTAGCACAAAAACCGATAGGCGCAACTATGCCAGGAGCCATTGAAAATACTAGTAAATAGCCTAAACGGAACTTCCTCTAATAAAAATATGTATATTTAAAAGAACTCATATTTAACGCAGTTATTTCAATATTCCAAAGTTATCCCATGTAAAAATACTATGTACTTATTTTAACTATTACCTGGTATACCTAGTACTAACCCTTACGCTTTTGCTGTACTTAACCCTATATTAGCCAGGTTGGGGGGTAACACTTATTTAAATTACCTAATTAATTACTTAGCTCTGTAAACATTGTAATAAGTTAGTGTAACAAAATGCAAACACTTGCAACACTTGTACTTACACAGATTGTAATTACAACATGTAATACAGCAGCTACTCACACACTGTGTAATAGGTGAGTTTAGTTACATTGCGTTGGACAATGTAACAAGCACTTAATATGCTCACTAAGGTACCCTGCCGTTACACATGTAAATTCTTTGTCTTCTAAAATAAAAGCGTATCAAGTGTGCCATGAGTATCTACACTTATTCATCTAATTAACCCACACTAGTTCACAGCTTAAATACATAGTAGCTTCTTAATTACATCAATATTACACAGGCTAATTGAAAATAAGTGTATCAAGATTGACTTAAGCGTACTATATGTGTATCTACAAACCTTATCATGTAGTTTAAAATAACTTAGGCTTAACTCCCTCATTCACAATATAAGCCCCATGTTGGCAGCTTCTAATTACATTGCAGAGATCTAGGATAGGCAAGCTATTTAAAAATAAGTGTATCAAGATTGTACTTAAGTGTAACTTCATGTGTATCTACATACCTTAGACACATGAAGCAGATTAAGTCTTGATAATATTATTAAGAAGGTATACCATGTGGAGCCCTGTAGTCCACACCTTAACACACGTCGTTTAAATAGTTGTTGTTAGGTACAACATACTTTTTTTATATAATTACATTTGTAGCTTCGGGTTGACTTTGCTTGTTACACATGTAAACAGTAGCCGTTGCCAATTTACATGTGTGTAATTACAATCTGTAAGTACATGCTGATCCCATAACTTAGTTACATGTTTACCACATTTTGGTCACACTGTTATTACAAATTATCACTATGAAGAGTAATTAATTAGTAATTACTCCCGTATTATCTAATATTCTCGGAAAATAAAAATGTTATCACGAGGAGAGTATGAAGTATGACCGTAAAAAGGAGTGGACTCGAGATGCGCGCTCTTATGATTATTTAAGCGATACCCTTTAATATTCTCATCTGGCGTGTCTCTAAATGGTGATAGTGGCTTATTGCAGGTACACTCCTCATTAATTGCCTCAGGTACATATTCATACATGGAATAAAACTGAAAATCTTTATCACAAACTTGAATCAAAGAAGTTGACTTATTTAGCAAAACTTAATCACCCATGTAATTATTATCTTGCTGAACAATTAATTTAATTGTGATATCGCACTATTTGTGATTATTTTCAAGATGATACATTATATCATTCATTTTTGGAGCAAACCATTTTACTTGGTCAGATTTTGTTCCTTCATTGGGCTTCGGATCACGGTCATTTAACTGGCTGTTTAAAAAATGTGTTATTCATATTATGATAAATGTCATTAGGTTACCGCTATTTTGGTAAAAAATGTATTAACGGTAATTTGGAGCAAAAACAAGGTAACACTTTATACTATTGGGCAATATGATTAATTCACGCTTAACCTAAATGCACTGATAATCATGAGATGATGTATAACTAATGAAGAATAACCATTAATTTAATGATTACTGCATCAGCAACTAATAGAGCTTGATTAATAAGTATACATGATGCATTTAATCAATGCGTCATTGTGTATTAATTTTAATAACATATTTTATACTATTAACTAATAGTGTAAATTAATGCTCAATGTTACAATTAATCAAAGTTATGCACTTCAATCACGATTGCAAAAGGTATCATCACTATGACTTAACTTGTTGGCACATCACTTAACTAGTCATTTAATAATTTGTAGTAATTTGCACATGAATTTGCACTTAACAATCGAAAGTATCTTAATAATCATATTAATGCATATTACAGTGTACCTGTCATATATTCTGGAAGTTGGAACATACTTTGGCTCATTCTGGAACTCGGAACATATTAATTAACAATATTAGTTAAAAAAATGCTATGAAATTGCACAATTACATATTTAATTAATAACAATTAATGTATTGTAACTAAAAATAAATTACCTTATATAATTATTTAGTTCCTAATGTGGTAATAATGAAAATAGTTAGATAATCATTTAGTTACACATTAATTTAAGTACCATATCTGTGCATTAGTTAAGCATGAATTAAAAACGCTGATCTAGAGCAGATTGTATTTGTAAAAAAATTACTGAATAAAGCTTTGTTTTTTAATTTTTAAGATCAGAAATTCAAATAATAGCTAAACACACGTTTTGGGGTTTGAAAATAAAAAAGCTGCAAAAAGTTTCCAATCTGTAAGCAACATCACATTTTTGTTTAGTGTTTGCTCTGTTTCTTTATATAGGTCTATTGCACTTTTTGTGCCCCTTGGACTAAGCTAATTTGTCTAAAAAATCAATAAAAATGTATTTAAAAGACACTTCATCATACACTTCACCACCATACAAAAAATGTTTGACTTATTGGAGGGAGAATACAAACAAGAAATCCAGCTTTTTGTTCTGACCATTTTTATTTTATTTTATTTTATTTATTTTTTCATTGAAACAATTATTTCATGTACAAACAGTACAATAGTACAATCTTTTTACAATACAAACAAATAAATACAGGCCACTGAAAAGGAAACTTAAATAAAGAAATAAAATAATAAATAAAAATAAAAATAAAGTAGGGGCTAAGGTTTCTTCGTCATACTCTTTACTCGACAACAGACCAATTGCAATTTCTCTCGATTTTAGGGCTTTTAAATGAAACAAATTGACGGGTAGACCACTTAATATCGATTGCGTAACAAAGTTCTCCCCAGCATAAGTTTAACCAGGAGTAATCTTTGTTATCATTCATTAAACGGTTCCATAAAATAATGTCCTTTTCAGTGAGGTATCTTTGAGCGCAGTTATTGTTTCTGACAAGCAGTGAAACCTTTATACTTAGCCACATTTTGCAAAAACATGGTAACTAAAAAAGACTGCGTCCTTACAATACATAAAGAAAAAAGAAACATTAGGCAAATGTAAAGTAAATAAACAAAAAATATAAATATTTAAAAATGTTCATGGGGCCTACTTGTTGAACAATAACAGAAAGGCAGCTCATAACTGGGAGACAATTAAAATAAAAGCGATTACAATCAAAATGTTCCCATCACAATATACACAATAAAAAGAAATGAACAGAAGAGCACATACACAAGGAAACACTGTAATAAGTCCACGGGTGCTCACAATAGAACTAACACATGACAAACTATACACTGTGACACTCTACATTTTTGTCATAAATATATCGGTATTGCAACTAAAGTTAGAAATTAAAATTATTTATTTTCCTTTTGAAATATAAAATTTACTAAATAACAAATCATAAGGTTAATCATACAGAAGTATATTTCTATTAAAATATATTTACACTTTGGATGTTATTTCACAATTATAACCAGAAAAGGCTTTTCATTAACATTATAGACCTGTGGAATGGCTTTTATCACAGATAATTCTATATTTAATAGGAATTATCATTTATTCAGATAACATTTACATAAAGAAATGAAACTATACGCCACCCATCACAAAAATAAAGTAAATTCATTTATCCATCCAACTCCTGTAAATAAAGTAGATTTCCTGGTTATTGTAGAATTTTACGTTATTGTAACAATAATATTAGCATAATTCCACAAGATTGCTTTATGAGGGGAAAATACAAAACTTTAAAACGACTTAATTTACAAGAAGAAGCAAGGACACGCGCATAGACAGCACGTTGAGACAAACTTATTGGATGCTTAACTGCAATAAAACACCAAGAAAATAGCTAGGCCTCGCTAGCAAATTGATTTTTGGCGGAGGTGCTTCAAGGTTCAATTTGCACACGCGGAGTAATTCATCTGGCGGAGTCAGTACTACACGACACCGCAACCTTTTTAAGACCTGAATACGTTGCGTTTTGTCTTCAAGCTGTGTGTGAAAATCATCATCACTGTTGTCACGATAGTTTAAAGTAAACTTTCCAAAAGCAGTTTCTGAAAAGGTGGAGTACACGACACAACAAATGTAGTTGTTTTGTCAAATATTTTGTTTCAAATTTTTTAGCTGACACCGTCATTGGGGTTACAGCTGCTGGTAAAGACTTATTTCTCATTAATACAAATGCTTAAAAAAAGTATTAGATCTAGACTGCAATTGTTGTTAGAACTATAATTTAACTATTTTTTTTATTCTTTTTTTATTCATTTTTCAGCTCACCCCGGTCATGGCTGAATTTCACTGCTGTGGGGATGGTTCGGCGTACCTGGCCAATTTGTCATCCGCCGTCGCCAGCGGGGAGCGCGAAATTCGCCACCACAGTCTTCAAAAGTTCAATTTGTTTTCTGGCGTTCTCACGAACCTTCTTTAAGACTGTAAATGCCTCTTATAAATAAAATTAATAAGCTGTATTGAAACGTTAGCTAAACAAAATTTTAGCGGCCGAAAAATTAATTGCATTAATCGAATATTTATATAATATAATATTATGTATGCGTGCGCGCTGCTGTAAATATACAGTATATATATATATATATATATATATATATATATATATATATATATATATATATATATACACACCACTGATTGGCCACTTACCTGTTCAACTGCTTGCCGTTCCAGCAGCCACATGCCAACTCAGTGGCATTTACTATGCAGACAATGGTCAAAGAGGCCATTCGGTACTGGCAAATTGAACTGCGGCACTATCCCCGCTTGGTGCCAGAAGGTCCGGTATCAGAACCCCGGCCAATTGATGGGGTTCATGCAACCACCTCAGAGATAAATTTTTAAAAAGAAAAACATCCAGTGGAGCATCTGTGGCCAAATGCACGCGATAAGTAGCTATCCAGTAAAGGCAACAATGACTCAAATAACTGCTTACAACAAGAGCAGAATAAGAGCATCTCTAATCATATTTTAACTTTGACACACCCCACACACACAACACAATTGTGGATTCTTATCAGCTAAGAACAATAAACCGAGGCTATATTTGCAGCTCATCCAAATTGCAGCATAGTAAGATTGAAACTTGCCGTCTGATCAGTTTTCCACTTTCTGCTGCCGTTTGGCACTACGTAGGACCATCGGCTGTCACAACTTGTATTTGAATTGGTTTCTCAGGCTGGGTGCGGTGGCGTTCGCCGCGCGGGAACACTTGGCGATTTGGCTCTCGGTACTGATCGAGCATTGCCGGTAATTGCCACATTTGGCTGACTTGCTGACCATGTCCATCCCTTCTTTACTTGACCACACGCACCCAACTTCTGCACGGCGTTTCCGGATATGCTCACTGGCAATCATCTCTCATACTGGTTTCTTGAACACACAATGAAAAGTTTGCGACGCAAATGGCTTTTCCACATCAATCAGATCTCCTCAATCCAATAGCATCTTCGTATTTTCATCATGGACGTGCAGTCGACAATCCCTGCTTGGCAACCGCGCTATGCCATCATGTTACAATATGGACCAGCTCCTGAGGACGGTTCCAGTTGTTGAATTATGCGATCAACAATTGAGGAAGTCTGAAGGCAAAAGGCAATCCAACCCTTGCCACCAGCATGGGTACCTAATACGGTTGGTGAGTATAGGCATTGTGTGTGCTGTATTTGTATATATAAATACACACACATGAGGTATACATATTTAAGAAAATACGTTATTCATATATAAAATATTTTATAGTAATATGTATGTGTGTGCGCGTATATATTACACACACAGCACACACACACACACACAGAGTTAAGCCAAATAATCTTAAATATATACATGCATGCAGTAGGGATTTTGTATATACAAAATAATTTACAGAGCAGCACACACATATTATGTAAACACAGAAATTCGGATTGATTAATTTGGATTAATTTTTTGCACAACCTACTAAATTCTGATATGAATACTACTCTTGTTACATGAAGTGTTTTTTGTATTGTAATTACAAGCATTGGTATTCTACACACTCTGTTTATGCGTCATTTTGCTGCAAACTTTCAGTTATTGATGTTATTAGGTGTTTTCTCTCTCTCAGGGCTGCCTCGGACTGTCTGCAGCTGGAGCTGGTGTGGTCGCCGTTTGGGGGCGTGTGTTGGTTTACTGAACGGTTTGGATTTTTTAGGACTTCTGATCACAAACACTGACAAACGATCAAGGGCCCTGCATCAAGTGGGAGGGGGGTGGTCAGTCCATGGAGGTATTGTAATAAATAATGTTTTTAATACTAATAAATATGATGGTATTCCACAGAATTAGATTTTTATTTGTGGTGGTGTGGTGGTCTGGTATCCAGCAACACAGGGGCCTATGTATGTTATAGCTGATGTGTCCTCTCCCGATTTGGGTTTCAAGCGTGTGTTTCCAGTAATTGGGACGGATTTTGTGAGCCGGGATCGTGTCGTGACCAGGTGAAATTGGTCTCAACTTGTGAGCTGGGTGTAATGACTGCTTTGAAAGCTGTTTTCATTGGCGGTCCCCATTTTGAATAGGGGCCAGAAAACTGAACTATCCTTCACACATTTTGAAAAACATTAGTGCTGCTAATTTGAACTATTCATCAAAAGCGCACATTAATCAAAAAATAAAAATAATCCCGATTTATACCTTCCTATCACACATTCTGGTACTATTATTAACACAAATAGGGCTTTGAAGAGGCAGCAGGGAGCTGAGAGATTTTTAATATATATTTTCTTTTTTGCATTAACTCACCCACAATAATACTATTTCTGATTGGCTATTGTGTACTTTTTTCTTTTCATTGGCCATAGCAGGCTTACCTGCAGAACTTGCCCCCGCTCCTGCTCGGGAATACTGTGGCTTGCTGCCGGCATATTAAATATATTATAAACAGTTTTTTATATTTAGATAAATACAAAAGAATTCTAAAAGTGACTGTGACAATTAATTATGTTGTGACACTCTTGGTGCTGATGCAGTGGTATATGTACTTCTCATTGAACCTACAACTTCAAATACACTCTCACAGAGCGCGATTTATCCTGGATAGTTCAATTTGACGTCAAGGGAGAACATAACCCATCATTAAAATGTAAAAAGAGTAGAAAGTAGCTGACAATAATTGTTGCGAATAGCTCAGGAGAAGCAAAGTTCGCTGAAAACTACTTACTTTGAGCCTAAATAATTCGTATACCCCAAAAATGTAATATGAGAGACAGAGTTTAAATTCATAAAAGACCAAATATACTGGCTTCTAAACCTCAAAGAAACTTGCCCATAATTGAGAGAATCTTTGAGCTAAAGGAGAAAACACCTTATGGCGCCTGCTCACAGACTGTCCTTCCATGCCATATGGCTACATCTTTATCAGTAATAATATAGTGGCGGCTCTGTAATATATTTAAATTAATTGCCATGATTTTTTGACCACTGATTTTTGTTGAGGAAAATTAATTGTTATCTTAGTAATTTTGTTGAATCTGTGGCGGAAAATTGCAGCATTTAACATAGACTAACTTTTTTAGAGCTTATATGTTCATTATATGACCATTTATCATTCTGGAGGCAATAAGTATTGGACAAATATTTTAAACTTCCAACCAGTGTCGCCATATTTTGGAAATAGCAACAAGCAACAAGTTGCTAAACAAGCCCAAAACAGTCAACAGCTTGCTTCTCATCAGCTTAATTTTGGATGAGAATGCGCTGTATAAATTTACTCCGGGGATTGGATCCAGAACTCTGAAACTGTGAATGTCACTCACATCCATTGCCGTGTACAGTTTTGTAAAATGTGCATATTGGTACAGTTTATTTTTCTTTTTTTAATAAAGTCTTGGCCCCGGTTATTTAGCTGTTTTTGGAGCTGTGCCCAAATAAAACCAGTGAGAACTTAATTTTTGAGAATGTACCTAAAATTTAGGTTCTTCAGATTTTTGGCTTACACTTTTTGTAATTTTAGAATAAAAATATTTTGGAATATATATATTTTATATAAAATAGAATAATTATATTTTTACATTGTTCATTTTCAAACTCAAACTTATAACTTCACTTTCATAATTTCATTACACTGCACTTCAAGTTTGCAAATGTCTTCTTTAAAAATAAAGGATCAAATAAAATCCCATATTCAACATCTCCTCAATTACAACCATTGAGACGATTTTCTCAAAAAAGGGGGGAGCTACAAAAAACTAAGAACTGGAACAATTAGTCCAGATTAAATTAATATCTAATCTAAAATATTCTAACATATAATTAGATATATAAACTCCCTACAGTATAGTAGTCAGTATCACTTTGCGATGGTCCAGACAAATATTTTCATTTTACATTATCACTGAAATTGTCTTAATAACGATAAAAAAAGAAAAAAAACAAATCAATTGCCTGTCTGCTCCTGATTGGCAGATCGCCATCTGGGGTGAGAGCCAATTAAGGATGTGGGCTGGAAGTCTCACGAATGGGGAAGAGAGAGAGGGACACAAGACAAACTCCTAAATTGCTCAAGACATAGAAATGTTGGCAATCAAGCTGAGCAAGCCCAACAACAACTACAAACAAGCCCAAAAAAGTCTTAACCCGCGAATTCCATTATTACAAGTGACTTTACAGAAAACAAGCCCAAAGTCGCTTAGAATAAATTGGACTTGGCAACACTGCCGAGATTATTTTGATTCATAATCGCGCTCAAAAGAGGAGGGCCACTCGTCTTTCTTGTCAGTTTGTATGAGTGGGAGGAGGAGCGCGAGCTCAGCAATAAAATTAAAAACCTGGAAGGCTGTGGCGGTCAGCTGTTGCACATTGTGGGCCGTCACAAATGTATGGAAACCTGTGCAGCAAACATCTTAGTCCAACTGGCAATCCCTGTTTACCCCGTTGGCTACTAGGTAGGGTTGGGTATCGAGCACTATTGCAACCAGGACTAACTTTCCCCGCAACTCAAAATGTCCGATTCCTGGTTTCGACATCCCCAGTTGCCCCAATTCTGAACCACTAATCAAGAAGCCTTTGAAAAGTGGCGAGTTCAACACTGAGTACCTAATTGTTGTTGAGGGCTTCACTTTTCTAAAATAACCAAATTTTTGGCAAAATTTGTGACATAAGGAGCATTTGTGAACAGAAGGAGTATTTCCTTCAGCAAGACCTCGGCTGGAACAAGGCTCAGCTAAACTTTTTCTGAGCCCCTGCCTCTTAAAAGAATCGGAATTTCGAAATTTTGTTAGCAAATCTATGGAATTCGAAAGCAATAAATTCAAATTGGAATCAGAATCTGTCTCAAGTCCAAACGATTACACCTGAACCCTACTGAGGCTCACTGCAATTATTTTTCTTGCCAACTCCGAAACTATTAACTTCATTTTAAGGTTGCGCGAACCATAACTGAGGTTGTGACAGCTGCCATTGATGAGTGACAGTGATGTTTGTTCTCCACGTTTTTGAAAGTTAATACTAGAACCTGCCCCTGACAAACAAATTGCCAAAAAGAGTATAAACTATATACATAACTCGCTTTCGTAGGAAGATGTTGGCAACCTTTGATATTCTGGAAGAGGCAAGGCTGTGAAGTATCCTTCATTGCACGGGCAAAACAAAGGACACATTTGGATCGCCTGCATTTGGCCTTCCTAAGGATGCCGCCTCTGAATTGGATGCAGCAACGAGCTCAGTGCAAAAGCTTTCTAAAAATTATAACGTGTTGGAAAATACCAGCTTGAACAATTCTGTGGAGCAGCAAAAAAAAAAAACATTTTGAAAATAAGAATGTAAAGCACAAGAAATCAGAGATCTTGAAGAATCTGTGATTCTTCACTTCACTGTCTTAAATTGATACTCTACGACGCTATACTAAAATCTGTTTTAAATTAAATTTCACTGCAAAAGCACTTAACATCTGCGGTTTAAAAGTTAACAATGTTCAGTATTGTTTCTCATAGAATGTATAAATGTGTTTAAAATGAATCACGTTGTGGCCATTAGGAAAATACTCACCCCAAAGTGACTTAGGGAATACGTACAACATGTTATTAGTCATTGAGAAATTAAAATTTTTAACGCAGCTTTTGAGTTGAAAGGACAGTCCAAACAACATGGGCTTCATGAAGAACTTTCAAGGACCTTTCATAAAAGTTTCACAAAACTCGCAGAAACTTCTTTTAAGAACGTTTCAAAGGTCGCACTAAAAGGGGCTCTCTTCAAGCCGCGGCCATTTCCGTCACAAAAGATAGTGGCAGCCTGTCCTAAAATCGATATTTAAGGCCGCAGATCACAATACCACAACAGATCATTCTTTATGGCTTTGTTAGGTAAACTAATCCTATAATGGCATTTAATAACTTTATTTAATATCACAATTTCACATGTGTTTCGATTTTACTTATAAATTGCTATGCTACAGTATTTGTCACATGGCATTTTAACTTTTGGTTTTTGCTTACATATTTACGGCCTCGTCAGAATAATAATTATGATTTGCAAAAATATTCTGTGGCGAAATTTATCTTTCATTAATCGCTGAATTTCTCTGAAACACTCTGCACTGTGATTTTATTTATTTTATTTTTAAAGACGTACTGTATCATACAACTTAGAATGACATCCAAATAGATACACAACTTAAAAAGATTAAACTATTATTTATATCTTCAATAAATCGTACCTACTCAAAAAATATAAATGAGATAATGTAAAGAGAGCGCAAGCTAAGGACATGTGGCTAATTGAGAACATCTGAAAACGTAAAAATCCACAACTTTAAAACCTGATTTTAATTGCTTAACTCAACAACAACACTACATTTATTATACTATGGACAACATTAACACTAAACTGACACAGGCTAAGCACATGCTTTGTTTAACGGGCTTGCGCCACATTTATGAGGTCACTTATTTCTTGCTGAGCTATGCGCGCTGAAAAGGGGAGGATCACCTACTATGAGCTTAATGTGATCAAATAAGCAGTTTAGTTTCAGTCTTGGTATCTCCGTCTGATCTTCCCAGCATTAATAGGGGGAAAATTACCAGCTGTGCAACTATCTCTAAATACTAAAAGATATGCTTTTTTTAGCTAGCCACTTTAATTATTTATTTACCTTTATTTACCAAAAAATTCTTAAAGGGGAGTCTGTGAAGAGATAGTAGTTTCATGTTAAAAAAAGGATAAACATTTTGCATTTAGCAATTTAACATCGTCTCAAAAAATCCAGAGCGGGCACGCGGATTTGGCAGGCTGACTGAGTCCATCATAATTTTAACTGGCTTATTGTCGTAGGGCGAAGACAAAATTCGCGGGGATATCTCGTATTCAGAAAAGATTGATTTGCATGCATATGAATAAAATATCTCCATAATGCAGACCAGACAAATATCGTATATAAGCGTTTCTAGGCCTAAGAGAAACAAACTTTGTTTTTGATAAATAAGAAATCAAATTTACTCAGTTTTTTTATACACACACAATATATATATATGCTGTTGACACGTCATTATGGGGCAGAACAATACAAACACCAGCCCCACACTTTGCCTTTATCATTTACAGTGAGGAAAATAAGTATTTGAACATTGCCATTTTGTAAGTTTGCCCATGGACCGGAAATTGTCGTAACTATGTTTCACGTGAGAGACAGATCAAAAATCCAGAAATCCACAATATACGACTTTTTATTTATTTCTCGCACCACAGCTGCAAATATCTTGCAGCTAAATTTACCTTACGCTTATCAAAATTTCCACCTTCACTCCATTTATTACCTACTTCCATGCCTGTTTGAATTTGGCCCAGCTCATAAAGACACCTGTCCACCCATACAATCAGTAAGAATCCAACTACTAAAGGTACACGTTATTAGTCTTTATACTCTTTACTTCTCTAACACTTAGCACTGTCTTTACCAAATCTGATTCTGCACGCTGTGGCCGTGCTCAAGACCTGCTTTTGCCGCGAATTGCCTTTACCAAATTTTGGATATCCAACATGTTGGATCGCTTCGCACCTCTTTTGCGCTGTGGTGTCATGGAATCAACGAGCATGCAGCCTGTGGACCAACAGAATGTTTGTGGTTATTTTGTGAAATAAAGGCCACCTGCATCTCTTCCAGTAGAATCACTATGAGTTATGGCTCTTTAAGGCATTTCTGTGTTGCTGATGGACACTTTGGAACCCAGTTTGCGTGTCACTGTGTCGATTTTGCCGTGTAGCTGCGCACCCACACACTGAACCAACTCAAACTTAAACAGACCGCTGATTCTTTATCGGCTGCGTGTGGAGCTCTAATTTGGAAAATTGGCGAGATTCTCAAATTTTGTCGTGTGACCAGGGTTAATGGCCTAAAGATGCAGAGCTGTCCAAAGACACTAGACAAACTGTACACCTCCACAAGGCTGGAAAAGGCTAATTGGGAAATGCAGCAGCTTCTTGGTGAAACTTTGCCTGTTGGAGCACAAATGAAAATGGAGTAAGCTAACATTACTGTTATTCTTTGACTGGGGTCACGCAACATCTCACTTTGTGGCCAATGATCTAAAAGAAAGGTAGCAATCTGCCCAGAAATAGGCTTGTCAATGAGCCAGTCCAATGACTTTTTAGATTACTTGGTACTACTAACAAATTTGTAATGAGTGGGCAATTGGAAATCATCCCGCTCACATGTTAAAGGGCCAGTTTTTAAGCTTGCCAATGAACCATTGATGATCAGAGGACTTATGGAGTGGTTATTAGACCTAAATAGTAACTTTTTTGGTCATAAATTCATCAGTCCTGTTTGGAGGAGAAGAATGATGAAGACATCCCATGAACACATCCCCACAACATTGGGGTGCTCATCATGCTTTGGGGGGTGTTTCTGCATGGGTTGACTGATGCATTACAAGGAGAGGATGGCTACTACATTGCCCTAACACTTTCTCGGCAACAACCTCCAAACATGACAGGGTTTGCAGGTTTCCAACACTACAAATGACCCTCGCAGGCAGCCAGGATAGAATGAAGGAGCTCGATAAGAACATATTTAGTAGTTCTGGCTTGCGGTGCAGTGGATTTTCAGACTTAAAACCCCAATAAAGCAACTTTGGAGGGAGCTCAAACTCCATGTTTCTTGTCGACAGCTCAGAAACCTGAGAGAGATCTGTGTGGGGAGGAGTGGCCAAAATCTCTCCTGCAGCTGTGTGCAAACTGGTGAAACTACAACAACGTTGACCTCTGTAATTGCAAACAAAGGCTACTGTTGTGACATTGTGATTTCTGGATTTTTTTTTTATTATGTTGCTCACAGTGGACATGCACCTGGAATCAACTACAATCTTCAGACCTCTCACCTATTTCTTAGTGGGAGAACTTGCAAAATAGCAGGGTGTTCAAAAAATACTCATTTTCCTCACTGTATATAATGGTAAATAAAATGGATCTCAAACGGACCCATGGGGCAGGCTCATTCGCAATAAGTACTGCAATTTTGAGGCAATACAGCACATCAACTTGAATCGCGTTCTGCCACTAAAATACTTGCCAACCATTTGACAGCTTTTGGAGACATTTAGAGATGAGACATAGTGGTCAACAAAGATCTAAGTACAAACTAGACAACATTCTTTAGAATCAATACTCATAAAATTATTTAGCACTTTCCCACAGTGGCAGTGCGCTGTCCGTCAAAATCTTCTAACTGCAAAATCATTTAAAATGTTTTTCGTTCATACCTTCTAAAACCCTGGATAAAGCAATAGCTTAGACATGGCCTATCTTTATTTGATTCAACTCCCACCCTTTAATAAAAAGGAAGTGGCACTACGCCACTTTAATAATCAGTAATTAATCAGTTTCAACAGTGGGTTAAAAATGTGTCTCAAAAAGTTATGCAATAATGTTCAGCAGCAAATTTAAAAAAGTACTAATTGACCATTGATAGACCAGGGACAGATCTCACATCTAAAACTTATAAAATCTCATATAAATCTCCCGGCCGTTGCAATATAAACAAGATCAAAAGTCTTGTATAATGTAACATTTCCCCTAGACAAACAAAAGTAATATTTTTAGCTTTTGTCCTCTGTTTTTGTCTGGCACGCTCAAACAACCTCAGAAGATATAAGTGCTGGTTTAGGAAATCTAGCATACTTTTCCCGTCTGTAATAAGTTTATCCTTCACTTCAATATATTTGGCATTAATATATCCCCTACAGTCAGAGGACAGTGATTTTATACTTTCCAAAATGTAGAGGATCACATATTTCATTCGAAAAAAGAGAAAATTGACATTTTTTTGCTTTATCATTTGAGAGACACATTTGTTCTCTCAGGTGCCTAAAAATTGCCAGGTTGAGCTATTTATTTCTTTGCCATTTACCAAGCAAGATCAGACACAATTTTAAACCAAGGATTACCCTTTAACCTTATATTTCAAACGTACATGCTTGTTTATTATGTCCAAAATGATATTTTGGGCCTAAAATGTGTACTTTGGTGCAGAATGAGGTCTATACACACCCTGCAACTTTCATAACAAAATAAGTTCTGTGATTGATTACTTCAACACTATATCTTAAAATACGCAACTTGGATAATTGTACCGGTTGCCTGGAAACTTTTTTTATACAAATTCATCCTCCACCTTTAGCAATTGAATTTTTAGTACAAAATAATTTTCACCCCTCCATATAAAAATACTACTACTTTTCCACCACACCATGAAATCACATTTGTTGGCCCAAATTCTGACCATATACATTTTCAACAGAATCCATTTATGTGCATGGAAACCAACACACTGACCTCTGTAAATAAAATTGGCAGGAGTCAACCATACATTTTTTGGTTATAGGACCTTGGTTAGGTTGCACATCAGCAACATAGGTGTTAATAATTTTACATGCACCTATTAACATGCGGCCCCCACTCAGTGCGATTTTGGGGCTGAAGAGTTTAAATGGAATAAAATTGTCCAGACTTGTCTGTGAAACAAGGCTTATGCCATACATTCGGCTGACGAACTCCTTTTTCGTACTTCTCACATTCAATTAAATAAATATCAATCTAATGGATGGTAACGTTCAAATGTAATATTGGGGATGCTCGGGAATATTTTGACATAGTTTCTTCATATAGCTATGCTTAGATTGTAGTAATAAAATGTGTTTATAAGCACTTGCACTGCAAACTGTAAAAAGGTTTACGCTATTTTGTTAACACCTTGGCAAGATAATATATTTATTACTTTAGCTATTTTTAAATATTACAGTAAGTGAGTCAAGTCTAGAAAATTAGCTAGCCTAGCAGCAAAATTTATTTTGCAGCAAAAGTGTGGGTTTACAACTCTCCACTTAACTGGACCAACTCTGGAAGGGCCAATCACATTGTGTATACAGTTGCGGTTGGGCTTAACATATAATTGACGTTAGATACTTTGACATATTGGTTTAAATTTGCCCTCTGAAGTCAATTGCTTGCTGGCGAAGTTGACTACTCTGTCATTCATTGCCTCATGCTGTCCGCTCAGTATAGCTTTATTTCTTGTTGCCTCTATTTATAAAAAGTGCACCTACTTCTCCCTTTGAAATCATCTCCAGCACTACAAAACAACTACTTGCCCTTGCTTCCTTTGCAAGCTGATATTAGTATTTAAAAATATTCTATGATATTATTTTTTATGACATATCTTTCTCTCATAACACACACACACTGCTCACACACACTGGCTAGTCATAAACTTTAATTTTTAATCATTTCTCGTGTTTTATTTTAAAGTTTGCTGGTTAAAAAACAAAAAAAATCCCTTATCACTCGGGTATGGCATTCAGGGAAATCTCCTTATTTCAGTGTTCAATCAGCTGGACTGGATAATTGGAAAAGTTTACATCACTGTTTTGCCTTAGTATCCTTTGTTGCTCTGATTTGCCGTAGTTGCCATGGGATAGAAGTTGAAAAGACATCTCTTGCCCTCATGCCTGTCAATGACGAGTCATTTTGACGCCATCTCTATGTAGGGTCTGCATGTAGTTGAGTATCAGCTCATAAATCATTTTTAATATTATATTAATATTTTCAGCACAATGGCTTTTGAAATATACCCACAATCATAATCAACAATGACTTTTGTCGCATGTATTTTGTCTTATGTGCACTCTATATTGAGAATTGAAAATTGCTTCAAGAAGTAAGAGAATTTCAAAAAATAAGATGTCCCAAAGGATCTCGTGTTACAAAACAACTACAGTTGACATTCTTCTTCCATTTTGCTTGCATACATCAGCAAAAAGTTGCTGTTAGTCCATGAGTGGCCTATCTCCACGATTTCAAAATTAGGCTATTTGTCAGGGAGAGGCTACTCAATGAACAATCGTTATAATTCCAATATTATTACACACTGTGGCCCTCCAGTAAATAATTTTTGCAGTGATTCCATCAGGTTTATTCTTTTTTTCAGATCTTCACCACACGGTTGGACTGGCAGGTAACGTTTGTCTGGTTGTTTCTTCAAATTAACCTAAATCAGTTGTACCCTACAGAAACCTCAGTGCCGTCCATTGGGCGCCTGTTCGGCATGGTTTTGGTGGTTGCCCACTACTGGCTGGATTTCTTGCCCTATAGCAGCTGGTTCTATGGCTGCCACATGATGTCATCAGCACTCATCCCGAATTGGGAGATACTGCCAATTTCTTTTTAGTCAGCAGGTATTTTTTTTCACTAAAATTAAAATAAACTTGTGCCATTTTTCTTCCATATTGTGTGATGCTATCATTGTACACCTGTCCACTGCTTGCCAACACCTAATCCCAAGCAGCGATCTCACATGGCGGTATCAATTGCATTTAGGTATACCTTCTTGGAGCATCAGGTATCGGAAGAAAAAGGCCGTTGAGTGACTTTGAATCGCGGCATGATTGTTGGCTGCTAGAAAAGGGGCCGGCTCGTATTCAGAAAATGCCACCATGGATTTTTTATGCAACCACTCAGGGGTTTAATAGATGGTTGAAAAAGAAAAACATCCAGTGAGCATGGGATCCTGTGGCTTGGAAAAATCGCTTGCTTGACGCCAGAAACCAGAGTAGAATGGCTATAGCTGGTTCCAGCTCAGAGAAAGGGCAACAGTTACTCAAATAATGACTTGCCGATATCAAGGTGGCAGACACCCTCTCTGAGTAGTTGTCGAGATACACAGCACTATTGGCTGCCACTCCTTCAGCTAAGAACAAATAAACTGAGGCTACAATTGCACAAAGCTCATGAAAATTGGACAATAAGTATTGGAAAACTGCCGGCCGGAACTGCAGCCAGTTTTTTAACTTGCTACATTCATGGCAGATTGGCGTCTACAACATGAAGCATACATCCATCCTGCCTTGTAATCAACTTCAGGCCGGTGGTGGTGGTGTCATGGTGTGGAACAGTTTTTCTTTGCCCCTTGCAATTGAGCACTCGCCCAGCCTACGAGTATCTTGTTGCTGACCTATGTCCATCCCTTTAATGACCACAATGTATCCCCAACTTCTGACGGCCTTCAGCATATGCCACGCCCACTAAAGCTGAATCATCTCAGACTGGTCGAACATGACAATCAGTTCGCTGGCTACCCATACTCCACAGTCACCAGATCCCAATCCAATAGACATCTTTGGGATGTGGGGGGTGGAAATTGGATTTGACATCATGGATGCGGGCAGCTTGACAAATTTGCAACTGCTATACCATCATGCTCAATATGGACCAACTGGAGGAATTTTCACACCTTGTTAAAATTGCCATGCTTGCATTTAAGAATTGAGGCAAGCTCTGAAGCACTCTAACCGGGTACCTATAAGTTGCTTGGTGAGTGTACACGATATGAAACTTCTTTTTGAACAAAGAAAAAATGTAGGGAGTTGCCTATGGGCTCGGCGGTTCGCCACGGCTGCTTTTTCATGTGAGTGACTGGTCGTCCCCTTGCCAGTAAGCAATCATTAAGAGATGCTCTGCAAGAGGGGACCATTTTGATGAAGATTAAAAGAAGTTGTTCACTTTTAAAACAACTTTTGCCGATAATTTATTCAAGACGTTCCACGCCCACTTCTTCAGTTGGAGAAAAGAGTTAAGGTTTTTTGAATGAAAATACCCATATAATGGACTTCAATGGGAACTAGTCAAGATCCAAAAAAGACAGTTTCAGTGCAAAACTGTCAAGGGCTTTAAAATTGCACCAGACGATAAAAAGGTCTTGGCAAAAGTGAAACAATTGCTCATTTAAAAAAAAAAACAAAGTTTAAGTTTTATAAAACTCAACTTTAATTGTTGCGGTTTTCTTTCTCAAATTGCTCATCAAAATAAATATATTTTAATAAAAAAGTATCAGTAAAAATTAACTTAAAAATGAACATTACCAAAGATTACAAATGCTGAGAAGTATTGTTCATTCTTTGTTAATGTTACTAATTGGAGTAACTAATGAACCTTATTGTAAGTGTTACCAAATAACTTAAACATGATCGATTTCTAAATTCAAACAGCAACTTGTTTTAAAAAAGCTATAGGCTACTGAAATGTCACTGTGAAATCAAAACAAATAATTATTGTCATATATACGAAAATGTAATAAACCTTAATTGAAATGAATAGTGCTATGCAAAATGCGTATGCTCCATTTTAAAGGAATAATCACCCCACATAAAAATGTCCTAAACTACCTCACGTACCTAAAATGTTGAAAAACATATTATAGCTGATAAACATATTATACTTTTTTGATTTAGATTGTCTCCTTTTATCATCTTCGCTGTGGGCTGTTGCGTGTGTTGCATATTGCGGCATTCCCCGGGGGCTACAGCAGGTGCTGTTGAGCTAGCTGCAGATTTGCATTTTTTCTCCAAAAGAGTCCACCTTCACCGAGAGGAGATCACTAAAGAGGAGGAAGATCCCGGTCAGCAATAAGACTCCGCAGCCAGCAAACATCAGCCAGCCTAACCAACCTAGAACGTCTTGCAATCAAGCCTGCTTTTCCTCCAGTTTGTCTATTGTCGTTTTTCGGTTTCCTTTCTCGGCCAGTCTCATTGTACATAAAACACAAATGGGCATATCTATAAGTATTTCAAATATCGTTTGGAGTACCTTTGAAGGAAAAAAAGCAAATAGTCTTTGTTATGGCTTTCATGGAAATATTGGTAAACCTTTACAATTACAGATAGACATCTGCAAAACCCCGCTAACTGTTAGACTCACTCAACCAAATAATCTATCCTGTCAAAGCAAACAATAGTTTTGGCCGTCTTAAAGCTCAAAGCCCAGTCTCAAACTTTAAATTAAGGCCTTAAAAGCGTTAAAATTGCTTTTTCATCTGAAGTCATTGCGTCTGTAGTCTTAAAAAGATTTATTACCATTATTGCCAAACCTTGCTCTTGCAGAAATTACAAAGGACAAAGATCCAGTTTCTCAGCTACAAATCGTAGCTTGCAGCAGGGAATTCAAATTGTCACCTTTGCGAATTAGTTGCGGCTTCATATCAGCAGCTTTGCCATTACACCGTTTTGCGGCCCAAGATCAGTTGCGGCCCATATACTATCACAATTGAGATTTGAAAAATCTCACCATTTCACACTCAGAATGCTGGTCTTAAGAACCAACCACTTTGCAACACCTAAGCAGTTGTTGGTCACCAAACATCACTGGCCTCTTGCGAATTAATGCAGACCTAGCGTTAATATAAGCATTTCTCTGCGAAATCATTGGCCTTTGTCATTTGCCATGAGAGCGGCAGTGCACTGGTTGCATAGAAGGACAGATACGGGCCCAAATTTTACTAATAATAATAAAAAGCATAAGGATGTGACAGTAGTTTATCCAATCCTTTTATAAAAGATCATTTAAAGGTGAGTGAGGTCTATTGTTTAAAACTATTTTTGTGAAGACTTTGACGACACTTACGTTGTATACTTTAAAATCTGGCCATAATTTTTAATGGTGTTTTAATGTTATGTAAACAATATTGATGCTAATTTTTATTTGCTGGGTTCTCACATTTGGCAAATTGATTTCATAATAATCATAAAATTGAAAATGTTCATGCCATTTCATCTGGGTATGATCAATCATAAATTGTGTTTTTACAGTATAAATGTAAGACACTACACACACACATATGTGTAAAATATATTTTTTCAGAATATTTAAATTTTTCGGTACGTGGTCAAAGAGGTCTTAAATTTCAATGTTTACTGGTATTAAGTCTAAAAAGGTCTTAAATTTGACTGAACCTGCAGAAAACCCGAAAAATAAACAAAAAGATTGTTTGTCAATTTTAACTCATTTTATTTTATTAAAGTAAGCGATGCTCATCGCGCGCATGCGCGTTTCACTAGTAAAATGAAACTACTGCACCCCATGGCTGTTACGTTTTTTTTTTTTTTGTGGAAATGTTTTATTATATTATTATACGCATAACAATAAAAAAAACAGAACAGATTGAACCTATACATCAATGATAGAATCTTAACAGAAGTTTCAACTTGGAAAGAAACATACAAGTAGCCTAGTATACTTTACGTAAAAAATGCATCAATGGTCATTATGACTCTAATTTTACGCTACAGGTGGCACAAAAAGGACCAGAACTTTGTCTTCTTGATGCTTGTTTCCATTTCCTTTCCTGAAAAGGCTCCCCATAACGAAGCGAGCTCTCACAACAGATCAGTATAAAGCAAAGGAGCATTTAATTTGTTCGTTTTAACTAGAGTCGAATTAAGATGTTTCCCCGGTAAATAGGCTTATAGATCCTAATTTTAAATGTTTATCAAGTTTAAAAATCGTTTATTTATTTTTTTTTTTTTCTCATCCATCCCTAGTGATGCTTCTTGCAGCAGGTGCTACACAGGGTAGGATAATTTAAAAATGTATCGGTCAGGTACTTAACGCAAACGGCATGTTTTTACTGAAAGGCAACTCGCTGACATATTGCGAAAAAATACTGCTCAGTGCTTTTTTTCTCTCAAGCCACACCAGTAGGATTTTTTTGATTTTTTATTTTCCCAAGGCACTTTTAAACGCTACGAGACGCTCAAATTTAACTTAATCTTAGATTACTAATGAAAGCCCTGTCCATTCTTCTGTTTGAAAGATTTTTCAAAGTTAATTAAGGCTACTTCAACCATCTTGCCCAACAAAAACGATTAAAAAAATCTCCATCTGATTTCTTTTTTATCAACGAGTTAAGTAATTCGTCCCACAACACTACTCGGGATTCAAACATTTGATTTCACGATGAAAAGACATTTCAGGCGTCGGTTATGATGAGTTACTATCTATGACCTCAAAGCTCAAACAGACCAAAAAATCACACTCAGCCAACTTTAGGATATTCTCATTTGATAACAGCTATATTATCTCCCCCTCTTATTCACGATTTTAACTTTTATAGATCCTTTTTTTGAATGGCTTGCGCTATTAACTCATTAATATTAATTCATGTTGGAACAACTGTTGCACACCATTTCCAAATACGTCAATGGAAAAATCAAATGTCGGTCAAATTGTATTTTGACTCTTGCCCCAGGACTTTATTTTATATAAATTAGTATTTCTGTTTTTTTTTTATGTTATTTCTCAAAATCAACATTAGCCTATATAAAATCAAAAGTGTAGGTCACATCTTGACTACAACATGGTGAATGAGTATTTTGTCTAACACCATATTCACACTACAAATACGGTAGGCTTTTAGAATTGTGAATTACATGTTCAACAGCGGCCTAGCTTGACTCTTATAAAGGATTTTAAGGCTGATATAAACACTTTTTTTGACTTTTAAAACCTATGCCACAATTCATTTTTCTAGATTTTTTATTATTTTTGAAACCTCTAAATCAACATTAATATTTTTCCCCTAATTCCTTAGTTATTTGTAGTTATTTATGAGTTTTAACTAAAAATATTATCATTCATTTTTAAAAAGAAACTTGTTTTTTCGTCACAAATATAAACAGTGATATAGTGGCATTAGCTAACTTTGGCGGCTTAGTGAGCTCATGAGTGAATTTAGCAATTGGATGGTGTCATATGCAAGCGTAAAACATACATTTTCACAATATAACAGGCCAAGGAGACGCATTATTCTTAATTGTTGCCATTACACTTTTATTGCTCAGCTTAAAGGACAGTTGCCGACAACTACGTAGCGCCCAACAGCGGTAGCGGGCCCCTCTGTTTGACAAACCATACAACTCCAACACTCATTACATGAACTTCAAGCGCCTCGTTGCTTTTGTTTTTGAAATTATTGATTATACTGCTTATACTCTATAATTTGGAAACGCCCAACATTGGCTCGAGACATTGCATGCTCGCACACATTTGGTCTGGCTTTACCCTGCTCAGAGATGCACTTTTGATGCAGAATTGCGACAGGTTTAAAAAAACTCACTTGCCTTTATTCCAATGCATTTAATCCACCTGAAATAATCTCCGTTATAGCTGGAGCAGCAGTTCCTGCTCTCACAGCACGCCGCAACCAGGGGAATTGCCAGGTTTCACAGCGGGGCCTCCCTCTTCATGCTTAGTGCTGGCTGCTGGCGAACGGAGGAGGGGTCGCAGCTGGATCTGCTGGGGATGTTCTTCAATCTGTTTGTGAGCCAAATCTTTGGATTTTTATCTTTGCACTTTAAATATAAAACTCACAAAGGGGGGAGATTACAAACCTTTTTCAACTGGACATCATTAGGCCGTGACTTTGAGGCTCAAGCATGTGGGAGCTGTGGGGACTCGGCGAAGCACGGGGTGCAGGACTATACTGTTTAACTGTGTAACTATAAATCGGCGCATCATGTATGTTTTCTAAAAATAGAAATCATTATAATTATCATTATTCTCACTGTACGTCTTAAGCCACCAGTGGCCTATTGTGTTAGGTGTAAAGGGTGCCTGTCTCATAACAAAAATAAAAAATCTTTTGAAGTCATTTATTTATTTTGGGAACTAATGCCTCTGAGTTACTCACTAAAACCTGTTTATAAAAGGTGAAGTTTTCTGGAATTGAAACCCAGAGTTATAAGCAACACACTGAAGCGAAGCCAAGCCTCAAATAACTTAATATTCTTAAAAAAAAATTCAGTTTGCACACCATATCCTGATTGGCTCAAACCATGTTATACTAGAGCAGAATTATTGGAATTATTGGTTCTCAACATTACATTTTCCAAACTATCGGTATTTTGCAGTTATAATGGCCTACAAAATTACATTTTCAAAATAAATAAAAACAATGAAAACACCTTGTATCACCCACTGGGAGTGTTGGACTTTGTGCAATTGTCCACATAGGTATACCTGCACAACACTTTGACCACAAGACACACATTGCTTGAATAACAATTAAAAAGAACATCCCCATCAAACTCTTAACTCAAATAAGCATGACAAAATTTGCCATCATGTCCACGTTTTGCTGCTGTTAATAAGCTTGAGAACTTGAAGTTGGACTAACTAGTAAATAGTCACGCTTGCTCAGCTGGAGTTGACTGACTGTCCTTTCCAATGTGATGAGTATTTCTTTTAGAGCGTTGTGACAGTTATACAATGAATATGATCATTCTTTTCTTGCTGTTATATTGAAAATGTATGTTCTACACTTTGTAGTATACTATGTTATCCATTGCTAAATTATGGCTCATCATAGACTAGCTAAACCACAAAGCTAGCTAATATCACCTAGTCTGTTCTGTTGTGAATAGAACAGACTGATGAATAAAGAAATAGTTTCTTTTTAAAATGCATTATCATATTATTTTAGTTAAAAAATAAATAAATAAAAAAAACTTTTTGATATATTTTGGATTTTAAAACCAACAACACTCTCGTATTGGATTTTGGCCTTCACTCCTTTATCGGTTGGGCTCTAGTTATGACCATGGCTCAAACCAACCTTACGGATGGGGTTCTGAAGTTTGCCATTGACATATCTCAGAAGTTGCAAAAGCAGAACTTTTGATGACTTGGTGTTGCTAAATGTTGAATTTGTTGCTAAATAAGATTCTTTTTACATGACTATTTATCTCTCACATAATATGGGCTTTTTCTTCACGTTGAAAACTTGGACAAAAAAAAGCCCTGTTGACGTCTCAAAATTGTTTTTTTTTTCACTAAAGCATCTCTTTGATGTTTGGTCACCACATTAAAAGCTCACTTGGCATCTGGATTTTTACTCATGGCTTTTTTTTATCTCAGACATTGGAATTCGTGACTTTTTGAATTACAAATCTGTTTTATTTAATACTTTCTGTTTGATCCCCATACTACGCCCCACTAATCCCTTTTTGACGCAACTGCCGAAATACTTCGCTTCATTACAGGGACTGCTGAACTTTGTCAGAGTACAAAATGCTTATGAGTATTGCTCTGTTACAACTTCTGACGACTTTGAGCCATATGAATTTTCTGCTTGACTACTTCACACATTGGTAGCATGTTTGTTTTATTACAGTTACACATGGGGCCTTTTATTGGGTTATAAGCGGATCTCGGACCCCTAAAAATAATAAAAAATTTCAGTAAAAAATCCCAATGAACTAATTTTCGTTTGTATATATTTTTTCTCTGCTGTGTTTGAGAAATTGATTAATATAATTATATTTATGCAAATGTACGATCAATTTTTTCCCCCATTGACTATATAATCACACACGTGTGTATATATATATATATATATATATATATATAACTCGTCATTTTTTAATTAATGCTGGGTTAAAGTAGAGTCTAGGCTTAGAGAAAAAAAATTCAAGCAGATTTGCGCCACTGTCGAAGAGCTGAACAATTTATCAATGTCATATTTTTAAAACCAATATGACATACAGCTTTCTGTAGAAAGGATGTAGTTTTTTTGGAGAGCATTAATTTACTATTTTTTTTTCAGGTTGTGGTCAGTTATTCCGTCAAAGTTGATTGTTTGGTTGTTAATGCAGTTTGTCGTTTTAAATTGTTACTTTAATTAACTTAGTCTAAATCTTTGTAATATTTATTATAAAGAAGCAAAAAGCAGTTTGGCCTACCGAAATTTGCTTCTAACTTAATAAAAATTAATTCTTTCAGTCATACATTTTTTATAACCCTTTATAATATTCCCACAAATTTTGTAAAAAATTGTTTATATATTTTATTGAATGAAGAGTAACTTATTCCCAAAAGGGCAACAAAGGAAAACCAAATACTATAAACATTTATTTATCAAATATTAAATAAAAATAAAATAAAAAAGAATTTTGAAAATATCAAATTATATTTACATATTACCTTGTGCATCATTTAATATTTTTCACACTAACAGAAACTTATTCAAAAGTACTCAGCAATATTTGTTTTTTGTTTTGTCTTTTCTCATTGTGGAGAATGGAAACTGTGGGCTGAACTCAGAGTGTGTATGTGTTCAAAGAAAGTAGACAGTGCGGTTTTGCATTTGGATTTAATGTCTCCCTTTACTTGACGCATTGATTTTATTTCACATATTCACTCATTTCTCTGTTACAGTTTCACCAGTCTCACATTTTCTTATGTGTGTGTGTGTGTATGTGTAAGAATGTTTATTTTACAGTCTCATGCTTTCAGTGCTGTGTTTGTATTTCTTACATTGATGCAATAATTGCTTTTATTTCACAGATTTCACAAAATTAACTTTTGCAATGACACACGTTAATTTGTGTGTGCGTGTGTTTTTGTGTGTATAAGAGTGTGTGTGTGAGTGTATTTGTCTGTTTTGCATTCTTGATGTTTTAGAGATTTATCTTTTCACTGCTGTATATTTTTTCTGCATCGTGGCTGATTTGTAGATTGTACGTACAAAAACTCTTATATTTTCATATTTTCTTGCCATTTCATCATTCCCTATGGCGGTATCTTTGTGACCGAAGGTCCCAAGTGTGGCCATCTTTTTACGACCAATTAGACTTTTCAAAATCATCCCAATTTTTTTTGTGAGTTCATATACCAAGTACCATAAAAAGCTACCAAGTTTCTGACTATTCCGATGAAGCTACGATTTTTAATACATATATATTTTTTTTTTTTTTATTCCAGTCAGAAATGACAGAAGAACCCCAGAGGGTTAATTAATGTATTAATTAACATTTCGGGGTAAACTTACGAACTTGCTCTAGAAAATGGACACATTTTGTGGCCTAAAAGAGCAAGAACTGCTTTATGATATAATATGACATCAGTCATTCACTGATGCTTGTGACAGTTGCTCTTGTCAATTTTTTTAACAATTTTAATTGTTCCCTTCTTTCTTCCTATCTAGAACATGTTTGGTTTAGTTTACCCAAACTATAAATTACCACATTAATCAAATAAACATGCATAACATGTAGTTAAGTATGTAATTCATATAAATTCATTATGTTTGCGGTCATTAGCACTCGTCTTAACTCATCATACTTCATAGTAAATAATTATTAATTCAGGCATACAGTGATCATTTCACTGACTATTATTGTAAGTGTTACCGTCTTGTATAGGTATGAAGACAAATTGGGGATAAAGATGCCATAAACTCATTTCTCATTAAAAATCTCATTTGGCCGAGACGTACCCCACTTTAATTTTTTGAGCTTATTTCAGTGACCATACATCCGTTTGTATTTGGACAACACTCCCTCTGCTCCTTCGACTTGTGGCGTTTATTCATTCTTGCTCTGAATCTATTCATGATATATTTGCCTGCCCCTATTTACCTTTTGGATTTCTTTTCATTTATATGCTATGCGCCCACATTTTCCCAATGATAAACATGCAATGGGAAGCTCTGATTGATTGTATTCAGGAACTTAATACGGTTAACAAATAATTTTGCATTAATGATGACAAAACTAAACTATTCAATTTGGGCCTAGCGCAATTGTTCTTGGATTCCCAATGCCGTTGCAATGTTTTGCTATTGATGAATGAGTACGGCGCTAAACAATCATTTATTTGCTTGCCTTAATTGTCGGCAACTCATGGTCGGCCCATTTGGAAATGAAAGGATAAATAAAGCCCTCTGGTCCAGGACAGAGAAGCAACAAATAAAAAGAAGTTCCAGTTTAAAGAACTAATTATTAGTAAAAGTGCCAAACGCAATAATTTAGTGGAGCATATTGACATTTGGTGACTATTGCGTTGGGCCAGAATCATAGACTATTTTTATTATTTTTGTTAATATGGCCCATACTACTTTGTACATTTTGCAGCCCATTCGTTTTGTTTTGTTAATTGTCAGCTGTTTCTTGCAATTTCCAATCACAACTTACCATAAATTGACAAAACGTTATGAAGTTTCCTTTTATTCATTGCATTTGTTTTACAATATAGCCTATTATGTCGAAGTGTAATGTACACTGTAACTAATAGAGGTTTGAATTTGTTCAATTTGAATTGATGAATTTAAATTTAAATTCGATTTAAAAATGAATTAAACGTTTAAAATGCACAACAAAACTTGGACTCCCCGAACAGCCAGGTAATAATTGTAATTTATCTACAAGATATTACATTACACAGATAACAATGCAGCTGTAGGATGATAGAATATCCTCTGAACTTTGTAGCATTTGTATAAACAATTTATTATATATTCTCTTTTATATGTTAAAGTTTTGGACATCATAAATATTTTTGTTTAGTTCAATAATTATTATTATCAGTTTTGGCATATTACTAAAAATAATTAGTTACAGTTACTTTATCTCATAGTTAGTAACTGAATTAAATCATTATAAAAGTAACTAATTACCAGGGAAAGACCTATTGTGTTAAGTTAAAATAGGCTACACCCCATATTTAAATGCTAAATTACTCAACGGCATGGACACTATAGAATAAATTATTATTATAAAATACTTTGTACACTTATCTACACCATGTTGCCGGGCAACATTGGTGACACCACAACTAAAATCGCAATATATTATTGTAAAATTTTCATTACTACTAATACGCTAACTATAACACTCGTACATAACACAATTTCAAGGTTTAGAATTTTTTAATAATTAATATTGCAGACCACAACTGGCCAACAATAAGCTTTGAAAAAATGACGCTAACGTACTCGAAAATAAAATAATAAGTAATAGGGGGGGGGGGGGGGCGGGGGGGGGGGAAGGATCTTTGTGGAGGATAAAGAACTGGGAGGGAGTACCGAATCTCAGTATCTTAAGTAAAAGTACAAATAAATGTATATAAATATTTACTTTAGAAAGTAGAAGTAACAAATTGACAACCATACTTAGAAGAAAAAATACCGATTTTAAAACAACTTCAAGTATTAAAAGTAAAAAAGCAACATAACAATTTATTTAATGACTATTTTCTAATGATAAATACACATTTAAATTAACTCATTTAACTGATAATGATGTTCAATAATTGATGGAAAAATAGTTGTCTCAATAACAAGCTTGCAATAGGCAATATACACATTACTCTGCTTACTCCTCACCATATGTTAATATATTTGATAAACGGTATTCATTATGGTGTAAAATCTGACCTCTTGCCATAATCCCTACCAAACGCATTACATTAATGTGTTTCCTATGATAAAAACAACTTTGCGTAATCTGATGATAACACACCATGCATTGTAGGTGAATTCGGTTTGCCCACGACAACCAAACGTCACCGGCGAGACAAATGCAATGTATTGGATGGTTAATACGCCATCTTCGGCAGGGGAAAAACTGATCAGAAAATGTACGAAAATGTAACAGAAGTTGTAATGGAGTGGAGTAGAAAGATAATAATTGTGCAAAAATGTAACGAAGTAAAAGTAAAAGTATTCACTATTTATTTTTACTTAAGTAAGTAAAAAAGATAGATGAAAAAATGTACTTAAGTAAAAGTAGCAAGTATTGATTTCGTCACTTCCACCACTGCAGTATGAATTGTGTGGTACAGAGCCCGTCTGAGAACACCTTGGCAATTTCCACCATTGTGTATTTATTGGTTGAAACTCTCATTAACATGAGTGGTGACGGTGGAGTGCAGACGAATGGGAGTCTATGGGCAAACGGCTACGCGTCTCTTTCACCCTGTTGTCGTTAAATTAACATAAGATTTCATTGTTCATTCCGCAAGTTCAGATACACTTATAACGAATAGTACTTATGTGCTTTCGATTCTTAATACTGGACACCTGCTATTCTGCTATTGTGTGAATGCTCACTTTACATCTGAACGGATTTTTACAGATAGGGTGAACTTAAAAAACGCAATTTTCAGCTGATTGTATTATATGCTTTTTCCCTTCCAACTTTTTTCAAATTACTTGACAAAAAATATATCGCGAGCAAAGTGACTCCGGGGTGAAACCCAAAAATTTGTACCCATTCATTCTGCACTCGATCGCGGATCTCGCCCCGCAGTGAGCAAGTAAACCAGTTAGCGCCAATCTCTGGTGTAGTTGTGTTTTTCATCTTCATCAGCTAGTCAATTCGTTTTTATCTTAAATTTGAAAAGGCTTTATGCATTCATCACTTACTCGTTAGACTATTGCACTTCGCTCATTTTGGGATTAATGGTCATATGGAGGTGATTACAAATGGTTCAGTGTGTGAACTTGCTCACGAAAGTTTCAGCACATCACTCCCTATTTTTATTTCTTGAAATGGTTGCCGGACTCTAGAATTCAAAAATTTTAAAACCCAATTTTTAAATCCCCAGGCATGCAGCTCATCTTGCTGAGTTGGCTTTTAGATTACAATTACATTTATTATTGTCCATTTTGGCTTTTAGCACAGCGGTGATTGCAAGCTTTTTTATTGCTTATCCAGCACTGGAAACAAGTCCCGTAGCCATCCAAACACCATCCTCTTTTTGTTCAAATCTAGGATTTAGGACAAGAAACTGAACAGACAGGTAAGAAAATGCTGAACTAATGAGAAATGAGTTGAGAGACAAGGAGGAGTGCCAAACTAATATATAAGAACTACAAAAAACACATGGCCACAACAGAACATAAATTCTAATACCAATGTACATTTGTTGTGTATGGCTTTACATTGTTGCTGACAGGTGGAATTTAAACGCATTACACTCTGTCACGCTGCTTTAACAATACAGCCTTACCAGTATACTTTTCTTTAAATGTCTAAACAATCTTTGTTAACAATTTTTGAAAACCAAACGAGCCTCATCATATGTGTAACTCTAATAAGTATTCTAATGGTGTACCAAATACCATTCTAAACTACCTTAGCTCACAACCAATTCTGGATCTGTTGTGCAAATATGAGTGGGGTTGTCACTAATCTCCACTGCTCTTATTTTATTTGCAATAGTCCAACTAAGCTCAGGCTGAATCTAATTTACCTTGGCTCACCACTTGTCTTTCTAGTATACCTTAAAAAACGGAGCTTATAAAGGCCAAGGGGTTGCAAATTATTGAAGAAGGCACCTTCATGAACCAGATCTCATTATCTTGGCGGGTCTTGTGGCCTAGAGAAGACAGGATTTTCATGACAACACTGACAATCTAGTTGCAGCTGCTCTTAACTTTGACTTAAACATGATGATTATACATCCTTCCTCCTATGTCCTGTCAGAAAGGTACTCACTTATAAATTGCCTTCTTAAGAGTTTGGCTATAGCGTCATTATTAGAGTAAATAAAGTGGCGTTGTGGCCCAGCAGCTGGGTGGGTCTTAAACGTCTCACCTGTTGCCTCACTCGGGTTTTGGTGATTTCCGCACTATCGTGATCTTTCTCATAGCCTCTGTTTGCAGGCTCAAAAATCTCGCTTTGAGGGCTATGTAGCCTGACCCTCCGCCCTCCAACTCAACAAGAATCCACACCTACCCCTAGACACGCCAACACCAAACGGAGGGTATGAAGAGCTTAGGGCCAAGGGGTGAATTGGTATTGAGCCTTACAGTCTTAAGTGCTTTGTGCAACGGTCTGATTTATCTGAAGTCTGATATCTACAATATCTAAGCCATACTCAAAGTCTATCTTTGTGAAACTTGCCCCTGATGGTCAGATTTCTCAGAGGTAGGAGGCTAAGGCTTAATCCCCAATTCACCCTCTTGGCTCTACCCTTACTCCGTTTTGCGCTTGTGCCACGTTTGTGAGGGGTAGGGGTGTCCACAATTCTTGTTGAGATCGAGGGGTAGGGCGAATAATTAAAGAGAACAATCATAAATAAGGGCTGCTTTATGTGTGTGGCGAGCCAGTAATGCTTCACGTCATTAGGAGCCTATTTTTGAGCTTCAGTGACATTGAAATCAAAACTGTGTGTAGATCCCATGGAGGCGAGACGAACACTACATGAAGCAAACCAAAAAGCAGCCTTAACGCCCGACAAAACAACTTTTTGTGTATATACACAGGCTGGGCGGGCCTGGGACTGCGGGTGGTCTCCTCGATGACTAAGGAGCAACTGCTTGGGTTCATGGTCAGGTCAAGAATTCTGTAAGGATCCACTGAAGGCAAGTTGTAGCTGAGAACCCAAGCTATTCTTTCATCATGCATCGTGCCCGGCATGAAAATAAAAACCCCGGTGGATATGGCCTTACACAACAAAACTCAACTCACAGAAAACAATACTTGACAAGACACTAAACATGAGGCAAATACATGACTAATGACAAGACAAGGGACACAGTAATAACCAATGATATAGGCACACCAAATCACATCACACACCACACTAAATAAAAATTGGCAGTGTGTTCTTCCTTCCTAGCAAAAATATAAATTCATACCTGTAATTTGTTAGTGTGGCGGCTCTTGCTGTTGACATGGGCACCAAGTTTGTATTTATTATTCACTGCTTCTGCTTCATAAATGACTTTTGCTCAAAGCACCACTCAATACCAATATCCTAATAACATATCAATATTTATTTCAAATCATAAAGCTTTTACCTTATCATAATTAATTGTCCCATAATCACCATTAAATACTACAAGTATCATTCCAAGCTGTTACCAAAATTATCATGATACCAGTCATATCAATGGTGCAATATCAGCATAGCTTGAAATTGCTGAGGTTCAGTGGCCTCCCTTCTATGTCAGTGTGGTTGAAATCGAGGAGGGGCTTGGAGCTTAGGTGCTGGCAGTGGCTTGCCGGTGAGATAACAAATCATAAATTATAATTATAAACTGCCAGCAGGTGTAACAATTTTGGAAGTTCCCCACTGACAAGTGATCATCGATTTTAGACAGACTTACAGCTCAAACATTGAACCTAATAAAAATCACACACTTTCAGCTCAGCATATCAGCTTTGCAAATTAAATTTCTTTTAAGATAGGCTTATGTTTGTACATTAATTTACTCTCACCGGCTACGTGTATGTCTATTCCACCCTGGACATTGGCCTTTAGATTTTCTTTGTTTATTTGTTTGCTATGCATGTATTGCAGGAGACTGGAAAAACTGGAAGAACTGTAAGACTGCTTGTACATATGCCAATGGATCCAATGTTGTCCACATGCAGACAAATGTAAAAATCGCCAAAATGTCATCCACTTAGTTGTCAGCAAGGCAACGACAATCCATGTATATTGACCACAAACTCCCCGCGCATGCTGTCAGAAATAATGGCCAGACTCTTAGACAAGAAATTAACCTTATCTGAACCTAACAATAAACCTTGCTACAGACCTGTTGTATCTTGTTAGGTTCAGATAAGTTTAATTTCTTGTCTCAGACTGCGCCTGGCCATTATTTTCTGACAGCCATGCACGCGGCAGGACTTGTAGTATCTCAGCCACATATGCGTCCTCCACTGACCTCTGACACGCCTGAGTGGATAACATTCCGATCAGAAAGCGCGTTTACACTTGTCTTGTGCATGTGGACAACATCCGGATACAGGTCTATACGCAGTGTGTATACGCAGTCTTACAGTTCTTCCAGTTTTTCCAGTCTTATACGTGCATGCATAGCCTACGTAAACAAAGAAATCTAAAGGCCGGTAAGGACAAATGTCCAGGTGACACCCAACAAACCCCAAAAGACTATAAACATTACACATAGGCATAGAATAAATTAATGTACAAACATAGGCCTATCTTAAAGAAATTTAATTTGCGACTGAGTATGCTACGCTGAAAATTGTGTGATTTTTATTAGGTCGATGTTTTGACTGTAGTCTGTCTGAATCAATGATGCATTTTGTCAGTGGGGAACTTTCCGAATTGCTTTACCACCTGCTGGCAGTTTATAATTATAATTTATGATTTGTTATCTCACCAGCGGCTTAGAAGAGCAGCTACCACACCTTCCAGCTGCGACCCCTCTCGTTCGCCCACAGCAGCAGCTGACATCAAAGAGGAGGCCACTGAACCTGCAGCAATTCCCCCTGCGGCTGAAACCGGCTGCTGCTAGAACAGCAGGAGCTGCTGCAACTGCTACAGCTATACAATTGGTGGAACCATGGAAATGTGGCATATTTAAATCTACTGGTTCAGATGGATAAACATTTTTAAATTAACAGTTAAAAGTAATGTCTTCTGTGTAGTAAAACAAGAGTCCGCATTTACTTTTACCTGCCTCCAGCACTCAGCTGCAATCATCGTACCTTATAAGAAAACAAATAGGTTATGATTATTGTGATAGGTATAAAAGCTTTTAGAAATATATATAAATATTTTATATATATAAAAGCAGGTAATTATATATATGTATATATATATATATATATATATATATACACACACACATAAAGTAAGGAAAAATCTACTTAACAGGGATCCATCTTGAGTAAACTGGTACACTCTTGAACTGACAGCGTATGTGAGAGGTTGAGTTTAAAAGGGGTGTATCCTTTTCAGGAAACGTGAAAGCCATTTAATAGAGTAATAGTACAAACAGTAAGGAATATTCCAAGGGGAAAATTCAAATAAAATTCAAATACAAACTTGGTGCCTCATGTCAACAGCAAGCAGCCACACATGAACAAATTACAGGTATCAAATTTAGATTTTTATTTCAGAAGGAAGAAAACACACTGCCACGGTTTGATTTCATGTCATGTCTGTGATGTGGTTCCCTGTTTGTCATGTGGATCCTGCCCTGGTTCTTGTCATTGGTTATCTATCTGTGTCCCTTGTCTTGCTCATTAGTCAGAGTGTATTTGCCCTCATGTTTGCCATGTGTCTTTGTCAAGTATTGTTTTCTGTGCAGTCTTGAGTTTTTGCTGTCTAAGGCCATGATCTACGGCACGGTTTTGTTTCATGCCACGTCATGTTTTGAATGAAATGCACTTGGGTTCTCGCACTACAACTTGCCTTCAGTGGATCCTCACAGAATTCTTCACCTAACCATGAACCCAGCAGTTGCCTTCTCAGTCTAGCATCAAGGAGACCACCCACGTGCCACGACCCAGGCCCCCCCACACCATGTGACGTCCTGTGTCCTGTCCCCTGGCACGTTAAGTCCGCTTCGCCGGGCGGTCGGGTCTTGTCTTGTGTCACGTTTTGGTTTGTTCATGTCATGTTCCATGTCCGTCTCTCACGACAACTTGCCTCCCAGTGGGATTCTTACACACAGTTTTAATTTCAATGTCACTGAAGCTCAAAAAACAGGCTCCTCATGAACGTGAAGCTTTCACATTACTCAAGCAAGATCACTCGCCACACAACACGCGCATAGAGGCACCTTATTTATGATTGTTTTCTCTCTCTTTTTAGTGACCTCCGCCCGACCCCTCAACTCCAACAAGAATCGGGGACACCTGACCCCTACACGTGAACGCGCAAACGGAGGGGTAGAGCTAAGGGGTAGAGCCAAGGGTGAATTGGGATTCAGCCTCAGCCTCTGACCTCCTGAGAAATCTGACCATCAGGGGCAAGATTCACAAAAGATAGACTTTGAGTATGGCTTAGATATTGTAGATATCAGACTTCAGATAAATCAGACAGACCGTTGCACAAAGCACTTAAGACTCTAAGGCTCAATCCCAATCCACCCTCCTGCTGAACCCTTAAGCCCTGACCCCTCCGTTTTGCGTGTTCACGCCTAGGGGTAGGGTGTCCTCGACTCTGTTGAGATCGAGGGTAGGGCGAGGGAGGTGCCACATAGCCCTCGAAATCCGGAGATTTTTCAGAGAGGCACACTCCAAACAGAGGGCTATGAGAGAAGATCACGGAATGCATTCGGAAATCACCGCCAGAGACGGGATCGCAAACGGTTAAACATTTAAATTTAGCGCCAGCTGATTCCATCGACGCACTTTATTTACTCTGAATAGGAACACTAGGAGTCTCGCCGTCTTTCTCTAAAGAAACGGTATAATAAATTACCTTTCTGATCAGAAAAGACATACGATTTCGAGGAAGGGATGTTACAATCATCATGTTTAGTCAGAAGTTAAGAGCAGCTGCGTTGGATCTGTCAGTTGTTGTCATGGAGAAGTCCTGTAAAAACTCTGTAAACTGGCAGAAGCCATCGCCAACGACTTGAATGACGTATCTTGGGTTCCATGAAGGGTTGTTTCATTTCCGTAGGGGCACACTTCAACCCCCTTGCCCTTATAACTCCGTTCTAAGGGCCAAGGGGTACTCGAAAACAAAGTGGTAGGGCCAAGGGGCGAATTGGCATTCAGCCTAACTATCTTAAGTCGGACTACACTGCAAATAGTAGAGTAAGAGAGGCCACAAGTGGAGGAAACTTCAGCAACTCTGGGTTGGTGATGCCAATTTAACCCCACTGATATTTTGCACAACATATTCCAGAATTGGTTGTGGACTGAACTAAGGTAGTTTCGTGGTAGTCTCTCATCCCTGTGCCATTACACCATTTAGAATATTATTAAGAGTTACACATATGAGGCTCAGTTTGGGTTTCAAAAATTGTTAACCGAGATTTGTTTCAACATTTTAAAGGGAGCCTCTGCTGGTCAGGCTGTATTGTATTAAGAAAAACATGGCAGATTGTAATGCGTTTAAAATTGCCACATATCGATCTCAGCAACAAATGTAAAGCCATACACAACAAATGTACATTGCATAAAATTGTCAGAGTTATGTTCTGTTGTGGCCATGTGTTTTGGTTCGGTCTTCCTTACATCGTGCCAGTTTGGCACAGTTTCTCAGCTTGTCTCTCAACTGACATTTTCTCATTAGCTTCCGCATTTTATTCTTCCTGTTCTGTTCAGTTCTTTGTCCCTAAATCCTAGATTAAAAAACAAAAAGAGATGGTGCTGTTTGGATGGCTACAGGGAGCTTGTTCCACGAGTGCTGGACCAGCAATAAAAAGGCTTGATCACCACTGTGTTTCAATCTGGACTCGAGGGATGCCACAACATTCATAAATGTAAATCGTAAATCTGAATGCACCGATCTCAGCAAAGATAGACTGGTGCAAGGTTATGTAAAGGATTTAAAAAGTAGGACTTAAAATTTTGAATTCTGCTCTAAATTTAACCAGCAACCATTTCAAGGAGATCAAAATAGGAGTGATGTGCTGAAACTTTCGTGAGCAAGTCAAAACCCTGGCCACTGAACCATTTGTAATCACTCCATATGACCATTAATCCCAAAATAGAGCGAATTGCAGTAGTCTGAAGCGGTAAGTGATGAACGCACTGAATTACCTTTTCAAATTTGAGATAAAAACGAATTGACTTTAGCTAGATGAAGATGGAAAGACACGACTTACCACCAGAGAGAATTGGCACTAACTGGTTACTTCCGGGTTCTGGACTGGCTGCAGTAACACGTCTCTGTCCGATGCGGGGGCGATCGCGATCGAGTGCAGAATGATGGGAGTCAATGGGGTTTCACCCCCAGAAATCCACTTTTCTCGCGATGTAATTTTTTGTCAAGTAATTTGAAAGTTGCATTCAAAAGGGGAGGGCATATATAATACAATCAGCTGAAAATTGCGGTTTTAAGTTCACCTATCTGTTCTAAAAATCCGTTCAAAAATGTGATGTACGTCACACAATAGCAGAATGCTAGCGTGTTCCGGCCAACAACGGCCTAACCTGTAAGAAATCAAAAGCACATAAGTACTCGTTCGTTAGACTTTTGGCCTATAATCTATATTGAACTTGCGGAATGAACAATGAAATCTATGTTAATTTAACGACAAGCAGGTGAAGAGACACATTGAGCCGTTTAGCCCCATAGACTCCCATTCATTCTGCACTCGCCCGCGATCACCTCCAGTGGAATTCTAATAGAACTGCAACCAAGATGATACACAATGGGGCTACATAGGAAGTGCCAAGGCTCTCCGTCAGACGGGCTCTGCTACCACATTCATCTGCAGTGGTGGAATGTAACCAAGTACAAATACTCTGCTACTTTACTTAAGTACATTTTCTCATGCACTCTTTTTACTTTACTTAAAGTAAATAAATAGTGAATACTTTTTAACTTTCTTACTCTTGTTACATATTTGCAGAAACAATAATTATTATACTTTTTGATTCCAGCTCCATTTCTACAACTTCTGTTACATTTTCATTACATTTTCCTGATCAAACTTTCCCCTGCCAAAACGTAATCTGACTGTCCGTTGGCTGCACATTTGTCTCACCAGTGACGTTTGGTTGTCATAGATACATCAACCCGGTCACACTGAAATGCCTCTTGCATGCAGTGTGTTCACCGGTGCCATTCACGCGGTAAATTTGCTTCCTACGTGCATAGGAAACACATCTGTGTAATATACTGTTTGGGACCTAGGATTATGGTAGCAAGCCAAGAGGTTCAGATAGTTACACCATAAATGAATCGCGTTTAATCCCCGCCAAACATAGTTATTAACATATAGTAAGGATAAGCGCTGATGTGTATATTGCCTTATTGCAAGCTTGTTTCAGAAATTGTGACAACTATTTTTTTTCCCACCATTATCTGAACATCATTATAGGAATATTAGGTTGAATGAGTTAGAATTAAATGCGTGTTATTTATCATTACAAAATAGTCATATTAAGACAGTAAATTGTTATGCAAGTACTTTTACTTTAATACTTGAAAGTACATTTAAAATCAGGTACTTTTTACTTTTTACTTAAGTATGGTTGTCATTGTGTTACTTCTACTTTTACTAAAGTAAATATTTATCTGGTTATTTGTACTTTTACTTAAGTACTGAGATTCAGTACTTCCTCCCAGGGCCGGTCTCCATCCCTTTGGGTTGCCCTAGGCCGATTGATTTCAGCCCCCCCCCCCCCCCCGCCCCCCCCCCCCCTATTACTTATTATTTTATTTTTGGTACGTTTAAGCATTCATTTTTTTACGACTTATTTGTTGGCCAGTTGTGGTCTGTGCAATATTAATATTAAAAATTCTAAACCTAAAATTGTGTATTATGTACAGTATGTTATGTATTGTTTGCTACTATAGTAATGAAAATTTTTACAATAATATATTGCATTTTATTGGTGTCAGCCAATGTTGCCCACAGCAACATTACAATAGTGTAGATAAGTGTACAATGTTTTATAATAATAATTTATTCTATAGTGTCCAATCCATTTAATTAATTTAACATATTTAATATTGGGTGCATCCAAGTTAGGCCTATTTTAACTTTAACACAATAGGTACTTTCCCTGGTAATTAGTTACTTTTATAATGATTTAATTCAGTTACTAACTCTGTGAGAATTTGTGAGAAGTAACTGTAACTAATTATTTTTTAAGTAATATGCCCAAAACTGATAAATGAGTAATTATTAAACTAAACAAAAATACTCTTATAATCACTCCAAAACTTTAACAAGTTGAAGGATCTGTAATAAATTGTTTATACAAATGCTACAAATAACATTCAAGGATATTTCTATCATCCTACATAGCTGCATTGTTTTATCTGTGTAATGTAATATCTTGTAGATAAATTACAATTATTACCTGGCTGCTACAACTAAGGGGGTTTCAGAGTCCCAACTGTTGTGCATTTTAATGTTTAATTCATTTTTAAATCAAATTTAAATGTTAAATTCATCAATCTGCTGCAATTCAGTGTGCAAATTGAACAAAGAAAAAATTCAAACCTCTATTAGTTACAGTGTCTACATTACACTTCAACATAATAGGCTATATTGTAAAACAAATGCAATGAAATATAAAAGAAACTTTCATAATTAGTTTTGTACAAATTTCTATAGGTAAGCTATAGACTTGGAAGCAATCTCAACGTCGGCAATTAAGCAAAACAAAACGAATGGGCTGCCGATGTGACGAGTTGTATGGGCCGTTAAGACAAAAATAATAAAAATAGTCTATGAGAGGTCTCTGGCCCAGAAAAGCACGTCGGTCACCGAGAATCTCAAGTATGCTGCTACGCCTGATTTATTGCGTTTGACACTTTATGGCTGAGATGAGAAGGCTAACCTTTAAACTGGACTTTCTTTTTATTTTGTTGCTTTCTCTGTGTTCGTCCCTGTGGACCAGAGGGTTTATTTATACCGCTTCATTTCCGATCAACGCGACAGCAGCTGAGCACTTGCCCAACGTAACGCAGAATCAAATCGAACTTAGGCATACATTTGTTTACACACAGGGTTACCCATTGGGTTAATAACCAAGGTCATAAATAAAATACGGGCATTAAAATGCATCACTAGGCCCAAATTGAATCACTTTAGTTTTGTCATCATTTAATGCCAAGAAATTATTTGTTAACCATTATTTAAGTTCCTGAATACAATCAATCAGAGCTCCCATTGCATGTTTATCATTAGATTTTAAAGGGAGATACAACTGGGCTATCATCAGCATATAAATGAAAAGAAATCCCATATTTATGAAAGGTTAAACCCAGGGGCAGCAAATATATCATGAATAGATTCAGAGCAAGAATGGAACCCTGAGGGACACCACAAGTCAAAGGAGCAGAGGAGGATGTATGTTGTCCAATACAAACAGAAATCTTATGGTCACTGAAATAGGCTCGGAACCATTAAAGAGTGGTACCTCTAAGGCCAATGCAATTTTTTTAATGAGAATGAGTTTATGGCATCTTTATGCCATTTGTGTCATACCTCCTACAAGTTTTTTGGTAACACTTTACAATAATAGTCCATGAATGATCATGTACTAATACCTGAATTGATAATTACTTTACTATGAACTATGATGAGTTAAGACATGTACTAATGAGAAACTAACCACGACATGATATCGAGCCATATGAATTCCTGCATGAATATACCATCTTAACTACATGTTATGCATGTTATTAATTAATGCATTAATTAACATTTTGGGGTAAACTAAATCAAACATGTTCTAGATAGGAAGAAAGAAGGGAACAATATAAAATTGTTAAAAAAATTGACAAGAGCAACTGTCACAAGCATCAGTGAATGACTGATGTCATATTATGATCATAAAGCAGTTCTCGCTCTTTTAGGCCACAAAATGTGTCCATTTTCTAGAGCAAGTTTGATTAGTTTACCCCCGAAATGTTGATTAATACATTAATTAACCCTCTGGGGTTCTTCTGTCATTTCTGACTCGAATAAAAAAAAAAATATATATGTATTAAAATCGTAGCTTCATTGGAATGGTCCGAAACTTGGTGACTTTTTATGGTACTTGGTATATGAACTCACAAAAAAAATTGGGGACATGATTTGAAAAGTCTAATTGGTCGTAAAAAGATAGTCACACTCAGGACCTTTGGGTCAAAAATTACCGCCAGTAGGAAATGAATGGGAAATTGGCAAAAATATGAAAATACAGAGTTTTTTTGTGCGTACAATCTACAAATCAGCCACGATGCAGAAAAAAAAGCATACAGCAGTGAAGGGGTGAATCTCTAAAACATCAAGAATGCAAAACAGACAAATACACTCACACACACACACACTCTTATACACACAAAAACACACGCACACACAAATTAAACGTGTGTCATTGCAAAAGCTAATTTTGTGAAATCTGTGAAATAAAAGCAATTATTGCATCAATGTAAGAAATAAAACACAGCACTGAAAGCATGAGACTGTAAAATAAACATTCTTACACACACACACACACACACACACATAGAGAGAAATGTGAGACTGGTGAAACTGTAACAGAGAAATGAGTGAATATGTGAAAATAAAATCAATGCATCAAGTAAAGGGAGACATTGGATCCAAAATGCAAAAGTCACACACTGTCTCTCTCTCTTGAACACATACACACTCCTGAGCCCAGCCCACAGTTCATTTCCACAATGGCAAAAAACAAAACAAAAAACAAATACTGCTCAAGTACTTTTGAATAAGAGTTTCTGTTCACTGAAAATGTAAATGATATGCACGGTGAATATGTAAATATAGTTAGGATATTTAAAACCCTTTTTTTATTTATTTTTTTATTTAATATTTGATAAATAAATGCTGCTGTTATTTTGGTTTACTTTTGTTGGTGTTGCCTTTTGAATAAGTCTACTGTTCATTCAATAAAATATATAAACAATTTTTTTACAAATATATACATTTACTGAAAATGTTTATTATAAAGGGTTAATAAAAATGTATGACTGAAAGAATTGCATTTTTATTAAGTTAGAAGTAAAACATTGGGTAGCAAAATGCTTTGCTCTCTTTCTAATGCAATGTTCAGGTTTGACTGTATTATAAAGTAACAATTTAAAACAACAAATTACCATTTAATTACCTTTTAAATCAACCAAACAATCACAAAACCTGACAAAAATAGTCTTTGAGAATCTCTTAACCACAACCTGAAAAAAATAGTAAATTAATGTCCAAAATCAACTACAATCCTTTCTACAGAAAGCTGTATATCCTTCTAGTGGTTTAAATATGACATTGCATGATAAATATGCTCACTACTTCCAACAGGTGGCGCAAATCTGCTTGAATTTTTTTTCTCTAAGAGCCTAAACTCTACTTTAACCTAAAATACAGCATTAATTAAAAAATAATAAAAATATATATATATATATATATATATATATATATACACACATATATATATAAATTCTATTATCATCAATGGGAAAAAATTGGATCATAATTATTGCATAAATATTAATTATATTCATAGAATTCTCTCAAAACACCACAGAAAAAAAGAAAAAATATTATAGAACAAAAATTAATTTCATTGGTTTTACTGAAATTTTTTTTTATTATTTTAGGGTCCGGTCACTTATGACCGTGAAGGTCCCATGTGTGACTGTACGCGAAGAACCCCAGAGGGTTAACAAACATGTACCAATGTGTAGTTAGGAAGGTATATTCGAGCAGGAATTCATATGGCTGCAAGTCAAGATGTTCAGACAGGTTTTGTTAAAAGAACAGAGCAGAGGTACTCATAAGCATTTTGTACTCTGGGCGGTGAATCCGTTAAGCAAGGGAAATGAGGTCCTGCATAAGATGAAGCAAAGTCCTTGGCAGCATTCGCTGCAAGAGACGAGTCCATCGGACTAGTGGGGCAGTAGTATCAGATCGACCAGGAAAGGTGGTATTAAATAAAACAGATTTGTGATCGGAAAAGCCATTGTCACAAATTCCAATGTCTGAAATAAAAAAAGCCATGAGTAAAATCCAGATCCAGAGTGTGACCTTTGATGTGCGTGATCGGACATTCAGAGGAGTGCTAATAAAAAAACAATTTTGGGGGACGAGTTTGGTAAACTGACTCAGGTCGCCCTTTTTTGTCGAGTTTCGGACATGAAGAGAAAGCCCATATTATGTGAGGTAAAATAGTCATGTAAAAAGAATCTTATTTAGCAACGATCGAACATTTAGCAACACCATCATCAGACGCAAAAAGTTCTGCTTTTGCAAGAACTCTAGATACTGTCAATGGCGTTTCTCCAGGAACCCCATCATAAGGTTGGTTTGAGCCATGGTCATAACTAGAGCTCGACCAATAAAGGATTTTGAAGGCCGAGACCGATACAAATATTTGTTGGTTTTAAAATCCACATATATCGGAAATTTTTTATTTATTTTATTTTTTTAACTAAAATAATATGATAATGCATTTTAAAAAGAAACTTGTTTCTTTTATTCATCAGTCTGTTCTGTCACAACAGAACAGACTGATGATAGTGGCATTAGCTAGCTTTGTGGTTAGCTAGTCTATGATGAGCCATAATTTAGCAATGGATAACATCATACTACAAAGTGTAAAACATACATTTTCAATATAACAGGCCAAGGAGAGATGATACGTCTCATTGCTATAACTGTCACGCGCTATTAAAGAAATACTTCAGTCACATTGTCAAAAGTTAAAAGGACAGTCAGTCAACTACACTGTAACAACGTAACGTAACTATTACTAGTTAATTCCGCTTCACTCTCGGCTTATTTAACAGCAGCAAAACTGGACATGATAGTCACAAATTTTGTCATGCTTATTTGAGTTAAGAGAACTGATGGGGATGTTCTTTTAATTGTTATTCAAGCAATGTGTGTCTTGTGACCAATTCAACGAGTGTTGCCAACAGGGACGGTGTAGAGTGCCCTCTGGTGGACAAACTATACAACTCCAACACTCATGACATGGTTCAAGCGTGTTTCATTTGTTTTTATTTTATTTTTGAAATATTCATTTATCGGCCATTATAACTGCCGATACCGATAGTTTGGAAAATGCCTAATATCGGCCGATAATATCGGCCTGCCGATATATCGGTCTTGGCTCTAGTCATAACATGGTTTGAGCCAATAAGGAATATAATATAAACTGAGAAATTTTTTAAGAAATATTGAAGTTACTTGAGGCTTGGCTTGGCTTCAGTGTGTTGCTTATCATTCTGAGGAACCATTTTCATTAGGAAAACTTCACTTATGACAGTTTAAGTGAGTAACTCAGAGCAGTCACAGTACAACATTAGTTTACGATAAATAAATGACTTCAAAAGATTTTTTATTTTTGCTTATAAACAGCACCCTTACACCTAAACTGATACAGATAGGCCACTGATGTTAATCACTAAGACATACAGTGAGATAATGATAATATAATGATTTCTATTTTTTAGAAACATACATAATGCACTCGATTTTATAGTTACACAGTTAAACAGTATAGTTGCTAGCCATGCTAGCAACTGCCCCCACAGTGGCTCCCACAGCCCCCACGATGGCTCTGACCTGCCAAAGGGATTCCAGCAGCCCCTAATGACATAACAAATGTCAGTTGAAAAAGGTTTTGTAAATCTGCCCCTTGCATAAATCAGTTTTATTGTTAAAGTGCAAAGATGATAAAAAATCCAGAGATTTGGCTCACCAACAGATTGAAGAACAGCTACCACAGATCCAGCTGCGACCTCTCCTCCGTTCGCCACAGCAGCAGCTGACATCAAAGAGGAGGCCACTGAACCTGCAGCAATTCCCCCTGCGGTGAAACCGGCCGCTGCTATAAGAGCAGGAGCTGCTGCAACTGCTCCAGCTATAAGGAGAAACAGAGTTGTTCAGGTGGATTAAATGCCATTAAAATAAAGATATTCCACAAATCAGTTTTTTTTTAAACCTGTCCTGGAGCCCCCCATCACTACACAATTTCTGCATCCGAAATTGCATACTCTCTTGAGCAGGCACTAGAGCCAGACCGTATATATCGGCATGCCGATATTATCGGCCGATATTAGGCATTTTTCCAAATTATCGGTATCGGCAGTTATAATGGCGATAAATTAATATTTCAAAAACAAAAGCGGACGAACACGCTCTGAACCATGTAATGAGTGTTGGAGTTGTATAGTTTGTCCAACAGAGGGCACTCTACACAGTCCCTGTTGGCAACACTCGTTGAGTTTGTCACGAGGCATACTGACTGTCCTTTTAACTTTTGACAATGTGACTGAAGTATTTCTTTAATAGCGCGTGACAGTTATAGCAATGAGAATAATCATCTCTCCTTGGCCTGTTATATTGAAAATGTATGTTTTACACTTTGCAGTATGACACCATCCATTGCTAAATTATGGCTCATCATAGACTAGCTAACCACAAAGCTAGCTAATGCCACTATCATCAGTCTGTTCTGTTGTGACAATAAAAGAAACAAGTTTCTTTTTAAAATGAATGATCATAATATTTTAGTTAAAACTCATAAATAACTACAAATAACTAACGTTAGGGAAATCTGTTAATGTTTCGTTGCGCGTTTCGAAAAAAAAAAAAAAATAATAAAAAATATCGGACGATATATCGGCATAACGGATTTTAAAACCAAAAAAATATTTGTATCAGTATCAGCCTTCAAAATCCTTTATCGGTTCGGGCTCTAATAGGCACTGTTGAACATGTAATTCACAACCTCTAAAAAAGCCTACATTTGTAGTGTGAATATGGCCTAAAATCTAGACGTACTACATTCACCATGTTGTCATCAAGATGTGACCTACACTTTTGATTTTATATAGGCTAATGTTGATTTTGAGAAAATAACATAAAAAACAGGAGATATAACTATATAAAATAAAGTCCTGGGCAAGTTCAAGCAAACTGGTGCGCAACATTTTACGTTTCTGGTCTAAACGACTTTGGAAATGGTGTGCAACAGGGTTTGAGATTTTCCCGACATGAATTATATTAATAATGTTAATAGCACGGCCATTCAAAAAAGGATCTACCGATAAAACAATCATCGAAAATCATATTGAGGGGGGAATTAATGTAGCTGTATCGGATAGAATTCTGAAAGTGAGTGTGTTAGGCTAGATCTGATTTTTTTGGTCTGTTTAGACTAGTCAAGGTCATAGATCATAACTCATCATAACACAACACCTGAAATGTCTTTTCATCGTGAAATGCGAGGCAAATGTTGGATCCCAAGAATCATGTTGCTGTCTGGGACAAATTCCTTAACTCGGTTGATAAAAGAAATCAGATGGAGATTTTTTTTAATCGCTTTTATTCTGGACGGCAAGTGACTAACATTTTGAAGTAGCCTTGAACACGTAGGCTCCGAAAAAATCTTCAAAAAGAACACAAAGAATGGCCCTTTCAGACAGGGCTTTCATTAATCTAAGATTAAGTTAAATTTGACGTCTCAGTAGCGTTTAAAATGTGCCTTGGGGAAAATAAAAAATAAAAAACATTAGCCCTACTGGTGTGCATCTTGAGGGGAAAAAGCACTGACATATTTTGAGATATGTCAGTACAAGTTGCTTTCAGTTAAAACATGCATTTTGGCTTAAGCCGTGCCTGAACCAGACAAACCAGATATATTTTTAAGAATTGTATCCTACCTGCTGTAGCACCTGCTGCAAGAAGCGTCACTAGGATGGATAGAAAAAAAATAAATAAACAATTTTTAAACTTGATAAACATTTAAAATTCTAGTTAGGATATTAATAAGCCTACTTACCGGGATCCATCTTAATTCGACTCTAGGTTAAAACGAACAAACTCAGGATGCTCTTGCTTTATACTGATCTGTTGTGAGAGCTCGCTTAAATAGCATTCTGGAAGTCTCCCTTTTCAGGAAAGGAAATCGAAACTAACATCAGAGACAAAGCTCTGGTCCTTGCTGCAGCCTGTAGCGTGATGACGTAAAGTCATAATGACCATTGATGCATAATGTTTTCGCTGAATTCTAGGCTACTGCCTATGTTTTTTTTCTTTCCATTTCTGTGAAACTTCTGTTAAGATTCTATCATTGAATTCCCGTATAGGTTCGATCTGTTCTGTTTTTTATTGTTCGATGCATTATAATAATTATAATAAAACATTTCCACAAACAACAAAAAAAAAAACATTAACACGCATCATTGCAGTAGGTTTCGATTTCCTCATGAAAGTTTAAACACGCATGCGCGCTATGACGTACAACTCAGCCTTGCTTTAAATAAAATAAAATAGTTAAAATTGACAAACAATCTTTTCAACTTTGTTTCAGGGTTTCTGCAGGTTTCAGTAAGTCAAATTTAAGACCTTTTTAAGACATTTTAATACCATAAACATTGAAATTTAAGACCTACTTGACTCATTACCAAAAATTTAAATAAGAAAATATTCTGAAAAAAATATATTTTACATATGTGTGTGTGTAGGTCAAATTTGTACTTTGCATTTTATACTGTAAAAACACAATTATAGTTGATCATACCCAGAGATGAAATGGCATGAACATTTCATTTCATGATTATTATGAAATCAATTTGCCAAATGTATGTCTAAACCCAGCAAATAAAATTAGCATCAATATGCACTTTTTTGTTTACATAAACATTAAAACACCATTAAAAATTATGGCCAGATTTTAAAGTATCCTGCAACAGGTTAAGTCTAGTTAAAATAAAGTCTTCACAAAAATAGTTTTATAAACAGATAAACCTCACATATTTCAGCCTTTAAATGATCTTTTATAAAAGGATTGATTCAAAAAATGATAAACTACTGACATTCACATCCCCTTATCTTTTATTATTATTAGTAAAATTTGGGCCAATTTTCCTGTTGCGTCTGTCGTTACTATGCAACCATGCACTGCGCTCTCCATAACGACAAAGACGTTTTAGCAGCCAATGGATTTCCACCACAGAGAAATGCTTGCTGTAACGTTAGGTCTGCTACAAGATTTATTCACGGAGAAGAGAAAAACACCAGTAGTGTTTGAGTGCACCGCTAATCCTTTCAGTGTTGTTACGGAAGGGGCTGATTGGTTGGTTCTTCGGTTCGTTTGCGGCATTCTGAATCTGAAATGGTGAGATTTTTTCAATCTCGCTGTGGATGCGACGCGCCTATATTTTAATGATCTTGAGCGCGAAAACCTGGTGTATGAACGGCCTCTTGGCGAGCTACCCTCGTATGAAGCCACGAGCTAATGCTAGCGTGCGAGCGCGTGTTTGAACGGTTGAACCCCTGCTCAAGAGCTCGGCTTTGTAGGCTACGACTCAATACTTTTTTGCTACTTTGTAATAACTTTCTGCGGCCAGAGTTTTGGCAAATTAATGAGGGTAAAATCTTTTTAAGACCTGACTAAATCAAATTTAAGACTTCAGATGAAAATCTAGCCGTTTTTAACACTTTTTAAGGCCTTAAATTTAAAGTTTAGAATTTTAGACTTTTTAAGACTTTTTAATACCCCGGAAACCCTGTTTGTTTGACAGGATAGATTATTGGTTAAGTAAGTCTTAGCAGTTTAACTTAATGTCTGTATCTGTAATTGTAAAGGTTTAAAAATATTTCCATGAAAGCCATAACAAAGACTATTTGCTTTTTTTCCTTCAAAGATCTCCAAACGATATTTGAAATACTATAGATATGCATTTTGTATTTTATCTACAATGACACTGGCCAAGAAAGGAAACCGAAAACAACAATAGACAAACTGGAGGAAAGCAGGCTTGATTATACTGGTTCTGGTTAATTAGGCTAGTTGATGTTTGCTCACTGCGGAGCTCTATACTGACCAAATAATACAAGTCAATAACAAGAACAAGGCAACCATGCGAGAGACGTTTGACTGAAAGACTTACAAATTGCTGTATACATTGTTACATACAATAAATTGTTGTCATCAGTTATTAACAGAGGATCTATTTTAGCATAAGCTGGGTCATCTCACTCTCTTCCTCCTCTTCATCGTCTTCCTCCTCAGGTGAAGGTGGACTCTTGGAACGAGAAAGTAATCTGCAGCTCCACCTACGACAGCACCTGCTGCTTCACCTACGGCATGCCACGACTGCTGCCGCACCTGCAGACAGCCCAGCAGCACCTGACCAGGGAGAACGTAAAAGGAGACAATCTTTTGATCAAAAAGTATAATATGTTTTATCACTATAATATGTTTTTCAACATTTTCAGAGTGACATGGGGGTCAGGACATTTAGGACATTTTTATGTTTGGGTAAACTATTCCTTTAAAATGGAGCATACACCCATTTTGTAGTTTGGCCCACATGGCCTATTCATTTCAATTAAGGTTTGTTACATTTTTTCGTATAAAAAACAATAATTATTTATTTTGATTTCACAGTGACATTTCAGTAGCCTATAGCTTTTAAAACAAGTTGCTGTTTGAAATTAAATACAATCATGTTTAAGTTATTTGGTAACACTTTACAATAAGGTTCATTAGTTACTACATTAGTTAACATTAACAAAGAATGAACAATACTTCTTCAGCATTTGTTAATCTTTGGTAATGTTCATTTTAACATTTACTAATACTTTATTAAAATTATTATTTTATTTTGATGAACGAGTTTGAATAGGAGAGTCATTAACGCGCATCACAGAACAGAGCAAAGGCAACCATTTGAGCTTATAAAACTTAAACTTTGTTTTTTTTTTTTTAAATGAGCGATTGTTTTGCTGCCAAGACCCTTTTTTATTGTCTGGAATCATTTAAAGCCCTTTGAACAGTTTGCACTGAAACTGTCTTTTGGATCTTGAACGTTTGGTTCCCATTGAAGTCCATTATATGGAAAAAATCCTGGAATGTTTTCATCAAAAACCTTAATTTCTTTTCGACTAAACAAAGAATGACATGGACATCTTGGATGACATGGGGGTGAGTAAATTATCAGCAAAAGTTGTTTTAAAAGTGAACAACTTCTTTAATCTTTAATCAAAATAGGTTCCCTCTCTCTTGCAGAGACATCTCTTAATGACGTGCTTACTGGCGCAAGGGCGGACAACCAGTCACTCACATGACATCACAGCAATAGCAAACCACAACCATCCCACAACTCCCTACATTTTTTCTTGTTCAAAAAGAAGTTTCATCTGGTATATACACTCACCGGCAACTTTATTAGGTACCCCATGCTAGTAACGGGTTTGGACCCCCTTTTGCCTTCAGAACTGCCTCAATTCTTCGTGGCATAGATTTAACAAGGTGCTGGAAGCATTCCTCAGGGAGTTTGGTCCATATTGACATGATGGTATCACACAGTTGCCGCAGATTTGTCGGCTGCACATCCATGATGCGAATCTCCCGTTCCACCACATCCCTAAAGATGCTCTATTGGATTGAGATCTGGTGACTGTGGAGGCCATTTGAGTACAGCGAACTCATTGTCATGTTCAAGAAACCAGTCTGAGATGATTCCAGCTTTATGACATGGCGCATTATCCTGCTGAAAGTAGCCATCAGAAGTTGGGTACATTGTGGTCATAAAGGGATGGACATGGTCAGCAACAATACTCAGGTAGGCTGGAACGATGCTCAATTGGTACCAAGGGGCCCAAAGAGTGCCAGAAAATATTCCCCACACCATGACACCACCACCACCAGCCTGAACCGTTGATACAAGGCAGGATGGATCCATGCTTTCATGTTGTAAGACGCCAAATTCTGACCCTACCATCCGAATGTCGCAGCAGAAATCCGAGACTCATCAGACCAGGCAACGTTTTCCAATCTTCTATTGTCCAATTTCGATGAGCTTGTGCAAATTGTAGCCTCAGTTTCCTGTTCTTAGCTGAAGGAGTGGCACCCGGTGTGGTCTTCTGCTGCTGTAGCCCATCTGCCTCAAAGTTCGACGTACTGTACGTTCAGGAGATGCTCTTCTGCCCACCTTGGTTGTAACGGGTGGTTATTTGAGTCACTGTTGCCCTTCTATCAGCTCGAACCAGTCTGGCCATTCTCCTCTGACCTCTGGCATCAACAAGGCATTTCCGCCCACAGAACTGCCGCTCACTGGATGTTTTTTCTTTTCGGACCATTCTCTGTAAACCCTAGAGATGGTTGTGCGTGAAAATCCCAGTAGATTAGCAGTTTCTGAAATACTCAGACCAGCCCTTCTGGCACCAACAATCATGCCACGTTCAAAGTCACTCAAATCACCTTTCTTCCGCCATACTGATGCTCGGTTTGAACTGCAGGACAGATTGTCTTTACCATGTCTCACATGCCTAAATGCATTGAATTGCCGCCATGTGATTGGCTGCTTAGAAATTAAGTGTTAACGAGCAGTTGGACAGGTGTACCTAGATAAAGTGGCCGGTGAGTGTACATCACAATATGGAAGAAAAGCTCATCACAACTTCCTTTTAACTTTTAATAAAAAAATACCTGCTGACTGGAGAAGAGCGACCAAACTCCCCGCAGCCACTCCTCCCCCGTTGGCGATGGCTGCTGATGACATCATGCTGGCAGCCATAGAACCAGCTGCTATACCAGCAGAGGTGAATCCAGCCATGGTGAACGCCACCGGAGCCAATACAACAGCACCAACTAATGGACATAAACAGCACTAACTATCTTCTGTAGGGTACAACTGATTTAGGTTAATTTGAAGAAACAACCCTCAGAACAAGTTTACCTGCCCCAGTTGCGACCCCAATTATGGTGAAGAGTCCTGAAAAGAATAAACCTGATGAAATCACTGCAAAAATTATTTATAAAAGGCCCACATGTCCTAAATAATATTGGAATTATAAAATGTTCATTGAGTAGCCTACTACCTGACAAATAGGCCTAATGAATTTGAATAAGATTAGAGATAGGCCACCACTGAATGTCCATGGACTAACAGCAACTTTTTGCTGATGTATCAAGCAAAATGGAAGAAGAATGTCGGTGTCAGTTATTTTGTAACACAATCCTTTTGGGGACATCTTATTTTCGAAGAGTTCTTCTTACTTACTTAAAACGTTTCGGTTCTCGATTGAGAGTGCACATAAAACAAAATACAATAGACAAAAGTCCATTCCTTGATTATGATTGGTTGTGTTCGAAGCCATTGCTAATTACTGAAAATATTAATATAATATTAAAATAAATATTTTATAGACTAATATTAAACTACTAGCCTGGCATGCCAGACCTACATCAAGATGACATCAAAATGACTCATCATTGACAGGGCTCAATTCGAGGGGCGGGATAACTGTTGTCTTTCAAATTTTCTCTGCAAGTAATTGGATGGCGCTACAACCAATCAGAGCAACGAAGAAGGTGACGTACTAAGCGGAGCAAGTTGATATATTAAACTTTTACCGTATCCAGTCCAGCTGTCAAGATTGAACACTGAAAATAAGGGAGATTTCCCTGAATCCATACCCAAAATAAGGGATTTTTTTTTGTTTTTTTACACGACCCACAAACTTTAAAAATAAAACACAAATCATTAAAAGTCTAAAGAGTTTATAACTAGCCTGCATATGTGTGACAGTGTGTGTGTGTGTTTATGAGAGAGAAAGACAGTGTGTCATTAAAAAATAATATCATAGAGAATGTTTAAATACTAATATCAGCTTACGAGGGAAACGGGGGCGGAGTAGTGGTGCTTTGTAGTGCTGGAGATGATTCGGGAGAGGTCCGTGCACTTTTACTGATCAGAGCGCATCGATGACACGGAGTAAAGCCTTTATACTAGACGCGACAGCATGAGCGTGGGAAAAATGACAAGTTGATCGTTTCGCCACAGCTTGTTTGTAGAGGATGAACGATTGAACAAGGATGAACGACTTTAAACCGAATATGTCCGAGCTGGCTCTGACCGTCGTAACTCTGTCGTCATTATGTTAAGCCCGCCCGCCGACTCTATACACAATGTGATTGGCCCTTCCAGAGTTGGGTTTTTCCAGCTAAAACGTCTATGGAGAGTTGCTAGACCACACTTTGCTGCAAAATAATTTTTGCTGCTGCTAGGGTGCGTTGTAGATTTCTAGACTATTAAACTACGGCTTCTTGTAATATTTAAAAAGTAGCTAAACATGATATTGTCTGATTTTTCAAGTATTAACGCGGATCACACATTAAACCTTTTTTTACAACGATTTTGCAGTGCAAGTCCTTTATAAACACATTTCTTCTACAATCTCATATAGGCATAGCTATATGAAGAACAACAAATATCTAAATATTACGCATCCCAAAATATTATGCATTTGAACATTACCATCCATTAGATTGATCCTATTTCTAATTGAATGTGAAAGGTCCTACAAAAGGAGTTCATACATCCTCCAGCTGAATGTATGGCATAAGCCTTGTTTCACAACAAGTCTGACGGTTTTATTCCATTTAAAAACTCTTGGCCCAAAATCACACTGAGTGGGGGCCCTGAAAGTTACATGTTAATACATGCATGTTGAAATGTATTAACACCTATGTTGCTGATGTGCAACCTAACCAAGGTCCTGTGACCGAAATGATATGGTTGCAAACTCCTGCCAATTTATTTACAGAGGTCAAGTATTGGTTTCATGCACATAAATGTGAGAAGTCTGTTACCAAAAATGTATATGGTCAGAATTTGGGCCAAATTCGACAAATGTTGATTTCATGGTGTCATCCGAGACTTGGCTGGGTAGATCCGCTCCTGATATTATTTTTATATGGAGGGGTAGAATTTATTTTGTACTGATCGTCTGTGCTAAAGGTGGAGGAGTGGCGATCTATAAAAAAAAGTTTCCAGGCAACAGTACAATTATCCAAGTTCGGTGCTTAGACGATTTTAATTGCTAGTGTTGAAATTTGAATCATCACAGAACTGTGTTATGAAAGTTGCAGGATGCTATAGACCTCATTCTGCACCAAAGTACACATTTTAGCCCAAAATATCATTTTGGACATAATAAACAAGCATGCTCCTTTTTGGAAATATAAGATTAAAGGGTAATCCTTGGTTTTCAGAAAAATTGTCTGATCTTGCTTGGTCAATGGCAAAGAAATCCCAAAATAGCTCAACCTGGCAACATTTTAGGCACCTGAGAAACAAATGTGTCTCTCAAATGCGTAAAGCAAAATCTGATTTTCTCTTTTTCAAATGAAATATGTGATAGTTCAGCCAATCCCTCTACATTTTGGAAAGTTATAAAATCACTGTCTTCTGACTCTAGGGATACTGTAATGCCAAATATATTGAAGTGGAGGGATAAACTTATTACAGACAGGAAAAGTATGCTAGATTTCCTGAAACCAGCACTTTATATCTTCTGGGTCGTTGTTTGAGCATGCAACAAAAACAGAGGAGGCAAAAGGACTAAAGAGTATTCCTTTTGTCTTTTGTCTAGGGAAAATGTACCTATCGGTTTGATCTTGTTTATATTGCAACACAGGAGGTATATGATGCTCTTATAAGCTTAGATGCTAAGAAATCTGCTGGTCCTGATGGGTTGGATCCATACTTTTTAAATATTGCTGCTGAACATATTGCATAACCTTTGAGACACATTTTTAACCTCGACTATTGAAACTGGATTATTACTGATTATATTAAAGTCAGCATATGCCACTCCTTTATTAAAAGGGTGGCGATCGATCAAATAAAAAATAGGCCAGTATCTAAGCTATCTGCTTTATCCAAGGTTTTAGAAGGGCTTATACAAACAAAAAAACATTTTAAATGATTTGCAGTCGGGTTTTTGGAAAAACACAGCACTGTCACTGCCACTGTGAAAGTGCTAAATGATTTTATGAGTATTGATTCTAAAGAATGTTGTTCTGCACTGTTCTTAGATCTTTGTTGACCACTATGTCTCGTCTCTGAGATACTGGAATGTCTCCAAAAGCTGTCAAATGGTTTGGCAACTATTTGAGTGGCAGAACACAAATTGTTCAAGTTGATGGTGTGTCCTCAAATTCAGTACTTATACAAAATGGTGTCCCCCATGGGTCCATTTTGGGTCCAATTTTATTTACCATTTATATACAGTGAGGAAAATAAGTATTTGAACACCCTGCTATTTTGCAAGTTCTCCCACTAAGAAATAGTGGAGGGGTCTGAAATTGTCATCGTAGGTGCATGTCCACTGTGAGCAACATAATAAAAAAAAAATCCAGAAATCACAATGTCACAACAGTAGCCTTTGTTTGCAATTACAGAGGTCAAACGTTTCCTGTAGTTTTTCACCAGGTTTGCACACACTGCAGGAGAGATTTTGGCCACTCCTCCACACAGATCTTCTCTAGATCAGTCAGGTTTCTGGGCTGTCGCTGAGAAACATGGAGTTTGAGCTCCCTCCAAAGATTCTCTATTGGGTTTAGGTCTGGAGACTGGCTAGGCCACGCCAGAACCTTGATATGCTTCTTATAGAGCCACTCCTTGGTTATCCTGGCTGTGTGCTTCGGGTCATTGTCATGTTGGAAGACCCAGCCTCAACCCATCCTCAGTGCTTGGAGGTTGTTGCCCAAAATCTCGCAATACATGGCCATAGTCATCCTCTCCTTAATACAGTGCAGTCGCCCTGTCCCATGTGCAGAAAAACACCCCCAAAGCATGATGAGACCACCCCAATGCTTCACAGTAGGGATGGTGTTCATGGGATGGTACTCATCATTCTTCTTCCTCCAAACACGACTAGTGGAATTATGACCAAAAAGTTCTATTTTGGTCTCATCTGACCACATGACTTTCTCCCATGACTCCTCTGGATCATCCAAATGGTCATTGGCAACTTAAAGACTGGCCTTGACATGTGCTGGTTTAAGCAGGGAAACTTCCGTGCCATGCATGATTTCAAACCATGACGTCTTAGTGTATTACCAAGTAATCTTGGAAACGGTGGTTCCAGCTCATTGACAAGCTCCTTCCGTGTAGTTCTGGGCAGATTTCTCACCTTTCTTCAGATCATTGAGACCCCACGAGGTGAGATGTTGCATGGAGCGCCAGTCCGAGGGAGATTGACAGTCATGTTTAGCTTCTTCCATTTTCTAATGATTGCTCCAACAGCGGACCTTTTTTCACCAAGCTGCTTGGCAATTTTCCCGTAGCCCTTTCCAGCCTTGTGGAGGTGTACAGTTTTGTCTCTAGTGTGTCTTTGGACAGCTCTTTGGTCTTGGCCATGTTAAGCCTGGTTCACACGGGACGATTTTAAAATTGTCGGCCGATTTTCCAAACCTGAGAGACCCCACACACGGCGATAAAAAATCACGGGTCTAACAGTTTTGGTCGTTCAGTGTGTGGTGCGCAGCTACACGGCAAAATCAACACATGACACACGAACTGATTTGACTCCCGAGCATTCCCAGGTCAGACGGAAAATCTCACAAAATCCCTCGAAGATAAAACGTGACTTCAGAGTAAACAATCATGGCTGACGAAGAGGATGCAGTGGCGATAGTGTTTAGTTTGTTTTTAACGAAAAAAAACGCCCACCGGACATTCTGGTGAGCCATACCGCCGGCTGTTTTGATTTTGTTTACCGTCAGTGCTTCCTCTACGCCTCGTCACCTCGCTTTCTGATTGGCTACACGCCACAGTTCACAGGCTGCATGCTCGTCTCGTTCCCGGTGGACACCACACACGAGGAGAAATCGGGCCAAAACAATCCAACATGTTGGATATCCCCGATTTGAGATCGGAGCGGTCCCAGCATCCTTCCAAGCAGACGAGAGCAGTCTTAACACACCACACACTGCAGGAATATCTGATCAGATTATTTTACGATAATCGGAGCATCCTTAAGATTGTCGGGAGGGGTGAATCGGGGCTAAAATCGGGCTAATAATCCTGCCGTGTGAACCAGCCTTTAGTAGTTGGATTCTTACTGATTGTATGGGGTGGACAGGTGTCTTTATGCAGCTAACGACCTCAAACAGGTGCATCGAATTTAGGATAATAAATGGAGTGGAGGTGGAAATTTTTAAAGGCAGACTAACAGGTCTTTGAGGGTCAGAATTAGCTGATAGAGATATTTGCAGCTGTATGATACAAATAAATAAAAGTCATATATTGTGATTTCTGGATTTTTAGATTATGTCTCTCACAGTGGACATGCACCTACGATGACAATTTCAGACACCTCCATGAGGGCGAACTTGCAAAATAGCAGGGTGTTCAAATACTTATTTTCCTCACTGTAAATGACAGAATGTGATAAAAGCAAAGTGTCATTTTTATGCGGCTGATACCTTTTTGTATTGTTCTGCCCCATAATAGAAAACGTGTCCTTCAAACAGCATATATATATATATATATATAAAAAAAAACTGAGTAAAGTTGGATTTCTATTATAGAAACAAAGTTTGTTTCTCTTTTAGGCCTAGAAAAACACTTATATACAAACAATATTTGTCTCAATTCTGCATTATGGAGATATTTTATACATATGCATGCAAATCAATCTTTTCTGAAAATGCTGCGATCATCATGATATCCCACGAAACTGTCTTCGCTTATTTACCGACAATAAGCCAGTTTAAAATTATGATGGACTTTTTGAGTAGCCTACCAAATGCACATGCGCTGCTGGTGATTTTTTGAGACGATGTTAAATTGCTAAATGTCTTTTTCTGTCAAATGTTTATTTGATCCTTTTTTAACATGAAACTACTATTCTGCTGTCTTGGCCAGGACTCCCTTAAAAAGAGTTTTTGGTAAAATAAAGGTAGGCTAAATAAATAATTAAAGTAGGCTAGCCTATAAAAAAAGCATATCTTTGAGCTAGGACTTACCGCGCTTCATTATTTAGGAGATAGTTGCACAGGAGCTTGGTAACGTTCCCCCTGCTAATGCTGCAGAGTGCAGACGGAAATACGCAAGTAAACTGAAACTAAACTGCTTCATTTAAAATCACGTTCAGCTTTGGTGGTGGTGGCGTTTCCCTTTCCCCTTCAGCGCGGAGCGCGCATGTGCAACCTCAGGACGGCGAGAAATACATGACCTCATATGTCACGCAAGCCCCGTTGAACGGACCGTGTGCTTTTTCACCTCTTGTCAGTTTAGTGTTAATATTTATCTCCATCACTATAATAAATGTCATGTTGTTTGTTAGATTTAGCAATTAAATACAGGTTTTAAAGTATAGAATTTTACGTTTTCAGATGTTTTATTGCTCAATCGGATTCGTTAGCCACATGTAGCCCTAGCTTGCGCTCTGTTTTCTGTCTTTACATTCTGTCATTTATATTTTTTTGGTCGGCTACGATTTGTTGAAGATATAAATAAATTTTATTGCAATGCAAAATAACTTAATCTTTTTAAGTTGTGTCTATTTGGATGTCATTTCTAAGTTGTATGATACAGTACGTCTTTAAAAATAAATAAATAAATCACGTGCAGAATCCTTCAAGAAATTCAGCGATTTAATGAAAGATAAATTTCGCCACAGAAAAAAACATGCTTTTGCAAATCATAATTATTATTCTGATTAAACAAGCCATAAATATGTAAGCAAAAACCCGAAATGATTTAAAATGCCATGTGACAAGAATACTGTAGCATACGAATTATAAGTAAATCGAAATTATCATGTGAAATTCTATTATGATTGTAAAGTAAAGTTATCACCTTAAATGCCCATTATTATAGATTAAGCCACATTTACCTAACAAAGCCATAAATGATCTGTTGTGGTATTGTGATCTGGCCTTAAATATGATTTTCAGAACAGCTGCACTATACTTTTGTGACAGAAAGTCACAGCAGCCATTGAAGAACCATTTTTGGTGCAAAGAACCTCTTAGTGAAACGTTCTTAAAAGAACTATCAAGAATTTTTTGTGGAAACCTTTTATGGAAAAGGTCCTTGGAAGGTTCTTCATGGAAGCCCAGATGCCAGTAAAGAACTATTTGTTTGGACTGTCCCTTTCAACTTCAAAACTTTGCATTAAAACTTAATTTCTCAATGATTAATAACATGTTTTTTTGCTACATTATTCCTAAGTCACTTTGGGTAATAAAATATTTTTCCACACTAATGTATAAGGCCACGAATTTAATATTTTGATTCATTTTAAACACATTTATACATTCTATGAGAAACAATACTGAACATTGTTAACTTTGAACTTGATGGCAGGATGTAAGTGCTTTTAGTGAAGTTAATTTAAACAGATTTCATCTAGCATAGTCATAGAGCTGTAGAATGAATTTCATTTTAAGACAGTGACATGAAGAATCACAGATTCTTCAAGATCTCTGATTTCTTGTGCTTACATTCTTATTTTCAAAATGTTTTTTTTTTTTTGCTGCTCCACAAGATGCTCAAGCTGGTATTTTTCCAACATTATAATTTTAAAGCTGCACTGACTATTGCTGCATCCCAATTCAGAGGCGGCATCCTTCGAAGGCCAAATGCGGCGTCCAAATGTGTCCTTTGTTTCCCGTGCAATGAAGGATACTTCACAGCCTTGCCTCTTCCAGAATTCGAAGGTTGACATCTTCCTAAGAAGCATTTGTATATAGTTTATACTCTTTTACGTTTTGTTTTCAGACAGTTTAATGTAACTTTCAAAAACGTCGAGAACAAACATTACTGTCACTCATCAATGGCAGCTGTCACAACCTAGGTTTCCATCCAAACGTAAAATTAAAATTAATAGTTTCAAAGTTCGCAAAAAAAATTGGTGACCTAGTAGTAGGGTTGGGTATCGTTTGAATTTGAACGATTCTGATTCCGATTTCGATTCCTTGTTTCGATTCCGGTTCCTAACGATTTTCGATTCCGATTCTTTTAAGAGGCAGGGTCAAAAAAGTTTAGCTAACCTTGTTAACCAACGGTCTTTCTGAAGGAAATACTCCTTCTGTCACAAATACTCCTTATGTCACAAATTTTGCATTTTGCCGAGATTTCGTTATTTTTAGAAAAAGTGAAGCCACACTTTGGACCGTCGACGTAAGCTACTCATGTTCGACTCCGCGCGGTTATGCCAACACTTCCGGAAGACGCTTCTTCGTTGGTGTTGTTCAGCGGTTTCTTCCTCCGGTCGGCGGACTGTGAATATCGAAACCAGGAATCGAAATTTTAACTTTTGAACGATTCCGGAAAAACGAAAAGTTAGTCCTGGTTCCAATCAATACTCGATACCCAACCCTACCTAGTAGCCAACAGTAAATAAAAAAACATCAGTGAAAACAGACGATTAGGCAAGTGCGTTTAATGTTTGCTATGTCAGCAGGGTTTCCCATACATTCATTAATTTGTGGCGGCCCGCCACAATATCAACACTGACCGCCACGCATTGATTTTCAGGTTTTGATTTTATTGTTGAGCTGCGCGCTCCTTCCCCTCCCACTCATACAAACTGACAACGGAGACGCGAATAGCCCCTCCTCTTTGAGCACGATTATGAATCAAAATATGATCATGCGTTGGAGGCAGTGTTGCCAAGTCCGCTTATTCTAAGCGACTTTGGGCTTGTTTTTCTGTAAAGTCGCTTGTAAATAATGGGAGTCGCGGGTCGCGTTTTTTTGGGCTTGTTTCTAAAGTGTAGTTGCTTATTTGGGCTTGCTCCCAGCTCGTTGCCAAGCAGATATTTTCTATGTTATTTAAACGTAGGAGTTTGTCTTGCCTGTTCCCTCTCTCTCTTTCCCCATTCATAGAATTTTTTCCCACCCACATCCTTAATTGGCTCTCACCCAGATGGCAACGAGTACTAGCCAATCAGAGGCAGAGCAGGGCAATCGTTTGTTTTTTTCTTTTTTTCTGGTTAGTTAAACGTCAGTGAGTGATGTTAAAATGAAAATACTTGTCTGGACCATCGCGACTGATACTGACTACTATACTGTAGGAGAGTTTTATATATATTAATTATATGTTAGATATTTTAGATATAGATATTAATTTAATATCGTTTAACTGTTAACCCTTTAACTGTCACTCCCCCTTTTTTCATGAAAATCACTATTCAAATGGTTGTAATTCAAGAATGCTTTGGAATATAGACCTATTTGATCTTGTTTTAAAGAAGACATTTGCCAAATTATTTTTGAAGTGCAGTATTATGAAATTATGAAAGTGAAGTTATAAGTTTGAGTTTATGAAAATGAACAATGTAAAAATATAATTATTTCTATTTTATATAAAATATATATATTGCAAAATATATTTTACTCTAAAATTACAAGAAAGTGTAAGCCAAAAATCTGAAGAAGTTCTAAATTTTAGGTTGACATCTCAAAAATTAGCTCTCAGTCAGATTTTATTTGGGCACAGTACCAACACTAGATGGGCAGCCAAGCTTTATTAAAAGAAGAAAAATAAACTGTACCGTGTGCACAGTTTTACAAAACTGTGCACGTGGATGTAAATTGACATTCACAGTTTAAAACTATCCGATCCGTCCCCAGAGATTGTAAAACCGTGCACACAGTTTTTTTTTCTCATCCCGAAACCTAGGGGGCTCCGTAGAAAAAAAAGCGCTTTTGCTGTCGCTTGTTTTGGGCTTGTTTTCACCGGCTTGGTTGCTTATTTGTCTTGCGAGATCTGGCAACACTGGTTGGAGGTCGGATTGTTGCCGGTGCTTATTCCTCCAGAATCAATCCGGAGTTGAATGGTCAGTATAATGAACACTATAACTCTAAAAAAGTTAGTCTATGTTAAATGCTGTCGCGTTTCCACCACAGATTCGCGCAATTTACTAAATAACGTAATTTTTTCCTCTCGCGATCAGTCATTCAAAAAATCATGGCAACGGACGTTGGTAGGTTTAAATATATTACAGAGCCACCATATTATATTATTACTGATAAAGAGATGTAGGCCTAAGTGTGTTATCCAAGCTTTAATAGCATGGAAAGACATACTGTGAGCAGCACGTGAGGTGTTTTCTCACTTAGCTATTTCTGCTCCGAGGTCTTGATTATGGCATTTCTTTGAGGTTTAGAAGCCAGTATTCCTGTATTTGGTCTTTTATGAATTTAATAAATAACTCTGTCTCGTATTCTGTCCAAATATACATTTTGGGTATCTAACGTATTTAGCACTGGAGTAATTATTTTTCAGCCGATTTTTTTACTTCTACTCCTTACGGCTATTCACGCAATTATCTGTAGGCTACTTTCTACTCTTTACATTTTAATAAATAGCCTACTTATGGCATTTCGATTTGTTTTTATTTCTGCTTGACATCGTAAAAAAAAAAAACTATCCAGATAAATCGCGCTATCTAGAGTGTATTTGATTGTGGTTGGATGAGAAAGTACATATACCATGCATCACACCTGCAAGAAGTGTCACGCATTGATTGTCACAGTCACTCGTTTCGGTCTTTTGTATTTATCTCGTGTAAAAACTGTTTATAATATATTTAATATGCCGCAGCGGCAGCGCATATTACCGGCAGGAATCAAGCGCGTCCCCCTGGAGTTCTGCAGTTAAGCCTGCCACTTATCAGCCAATGAAAAAAAAGAAAAAAGTACTACACAATAGCCAATCAGGAAATAGTATTATTGTATCTGGGTAAGATTTAATGCAAAAAAGAAAAAATTATATCCTAAAATTGTTCACGTGATTCTCTCACTCCTGCTGCCTTTCTTCAAAACTTGAGAGCCCTGTTGTATAATTCAGCATAGTACATACCAGGATGGTATCAATCAGGAAGGTATCAATCAGGATTATTTTTATTTTTTGATTAATCACTTTGATGAATAATTCAAATTGACAGCACTAATGTTTCAAAATGAAAAGTGTGAAGGGGAATCCATTGCATTTTTCTGGCCCTTATTTCAAATAGACCGCCAAACCGCGAACCACTTACTGAAGCAGTCACGTGGTACAGCCAGCTCGCAAGGCTTCAAACGTCACCACATACGTCACCGACACAAGCCTCGATGACGCGCTTCACAGAAATCATCCCGGATTACTCGACACACGCTTCGAAGCTTCGATACGGGAGGACACATCACTAATTATAACATGCTTACAATACATATAGGCCCCTGTGGCACAAACAACCCCCACCCCCTCCCTCGGTACCAAAACCACCCACACCACCACAAATAGAATCTAATTCTGTGGGAAACACTGGTCAGTATTTATTAGTATTAAAAACATTATTTATTACAAAGGAGTCCTCCATGGACTAGACCACCCCATTTAACAATGCCCACTCAAACCTTCGAAGGATGCAGCCTTTGAATTGGGACGCAGCTTTTGTCAGTGTTTGTGATCAGAACCTCGATGGACAATTCTTATTTCCTCATCCTTTTCAGTAAACCAACAGCTCCTCCAAACAGACCCCCCACAGCACCACCGACAGACGCCACACCAGCTGTTCCAGCTGCAGACAGTCCCGCAGCACCTGAGAGAGAAAAAACACCTAATGACATCAATAACTGAAAGCCTTGCAGCAAAATGACACATAAACAGGTGTAGAACCTTCCAATCTTGTAATTACAATACAAAACATTCCATGTATATTAACAAGGTAGTATTATTTCATACAAATTTAGTAGGGTTGTGCAAAAATTAATTGCGATTAATCGCATCCAAAATAAAAGTCTGTGTTTACATAATATGTGTGTGCTGTATATAATTATTTTGTATATACAAATACCTATGCATGCATGTATATATTTAAGAATTATTTGCGCTTAAATTCTGTGTGTGTGTGTATATATATATATATATATATATATATACACACACACACATACATAATCTATATTATATAAATATTTTATATATGAATAACATATTTTCTTAAATATATACCTGCATGTGTGTGTATTTATATATACAAAATAATACAGCACACACAAATATATACTCACCGGCCACTTTATTAGGTACCCCATGCTAGTAACGGGTTGGACCCCTTTTGCCTTCAGAACTGCCTCAATTCTTCGTGGCATAGATTCAACAAGGTGCTGGAAGCATTCCTCAGGGAGCTTGGTCCATATTGACATGATGGCATCACACAGTTGCCGCAGATTTGTCGGCTGCACATCCATGATGCGAATCTCCCGTTCCACCACATCCCAAAGATGCTCTATTGGATTGAGATCTGGTGACTGTGGAGGCCATTTGAGTACAGCAAACTCATTGTCATGTTCAAGAAACCAGTCTGAGATGATTCCAGCTTTATGACATGGCGCATTATCCTGCTGAAAGTAGCCATCAGAAGTTGGGTACATTGTGGTCATAAAGGGATGGACATGGTCAGCAAGAATACTCAGGTAGGCTGTGGCGTTGCAACGATGCTCAATTGGTACCAAGGGGCCCAAAGAGTGCCAAGAAAATATTCCCCACACCATGACACCACCACCACCAGCCTGAACCGTTGATACAAGGCAGGATGGATCCATGCTTTCATGTTGTAGACGCCAAATTCTGACCCTACCATCCGAATGTCGCAGCAGAAATCGAGACTCATCAGACCAGGCAACGTTTTTCCAATCTTCTATTGTCCAATTTCGAATGAGCTTGTGCAAATTGTAGCCTCAGTTTCCTGTTCTTAGCTGAAAGGAGTGGCACCCGGTGTGGTCTTCTGCTGCTGTAGCCCATCTGCCTCAAAGTTCGACGTACTGTGCGTTCAGAGATGCTCTTCTACCTACCTTGGTTGTAACGGGTGGTTATTTGAGTCACTGTTGCCCTTCTATCAGCTCGAACCAGTCTGGCCATTCTCCTCTGACCTCTGGCATCAACAAGGCATCATTTCCGCCCACAGAACTGCCGCTCACTGGATGTTTTTTCTTTTCGGACCATTCTCTGTAAACCCTAGAGATGGTTGTGCATGGAAATCCCAGTAGATTAGCAGTTTCTGAAATACTCAGACCAGCCCTTCTGGCACCAACAATCATGCCACGTTCAAAGTCACTCAAATCACCTTTCTTCCCCATATTGATGCTCGGTTTGAACTGCAGGAGATTTCTTGACCATGTCTACATACCTAAATGCACTGAGTTGCCGCCATGTGATTGGCTGCTTAGAAATTAAGCGTTAACGAGCAGTTGGACAGGTAAGTGGCCGGTGAGTGTATATATATATATATATATATATATATATATATATATATATATATATATATATATATATATACTGTATATTTACACACACACACACATACATAATCTATATTATATAAATATTTTATTTTGCGATTAATGCAATTAATTTTTGCACAGCCCTAAAATTTTGTTTAGCTAATCATTTTTCAATACAGCTTTGTTAATTTTTCTTTTCTTATCAAGGCATTTACAGTCTTAAAGAAGGTTTAGTAAACACCAGAAAACAACTCCATTTGAACTTTTAATAAAAAAAGACCTGCAGACTGGAGTACCGCGACCAAACTCCCCGCAGCCACTCCTCCCCCGCTGGCGACGGCGGATGATGACATCAGGCCAGCTCCCACCGAACCGGCCGCGATCCCGGCAGCGGTGAAACCAGCCATGTAGAGCGCAACCGGGGTCAAAACAACCGCACCAACTAACCAACGTGAAAATAAATAAAAAGAATAAAAAAAAACATTTATTATTTAAATTATAGTTCTAACAAGCAATTTCCAGTCTAGAATACTTAATACTTTTTAACATTTGTATTAATAGAATAAGTACTTACCAGCCCCAGCTGTAACCCCAATGACGGTGTCAGCTAAAAATTAAAACAAAGTATTTAAAAACAAACGACGGAAACAGAGGTAACTTACATTTGTTGTGTCGTGTTACTCACCTTTCGGAAACCGCATCCTTTCGGAAAGTTTACTTTAAACTATCGTGACAACAGTATGAATGATGATTTCACACACAGCTTGAAGACCAAACGCGAATGGTATTCGGTATCTAAAAAGGTTGCATTACTGCTGTCGTGTAGGCTACTTCTAACCTGACTCCGCCAGATGGATTTGCTCCGCATCTGCGAGTGAAACCTTGAAAGCTCGCGAGATCAGAATGGTCTCGCGAGGCTAGGCTACTTCTTCTTGGTGTTTTATTGCAGTTAGCATCCAATAAGTTTGTACTGCAACCTGCTGTCTATCAGCGTGTACTTCTTCTACTTCTTGTAAATTAAGGTGGTTTTGAGCTTTTGTATTTTTCCCCTCATAAAGCAATCTTGTGGAATTATGCTAATATTATTGTTACAATAACATTAAAATACTACAATAACCAGAAATCTCTTTATTTACAGAGTTGGATGGATAAATGAATTTACTTTCTACCTTTTAGATCAGTAAGTTCAGTTTCATTCTTATGTAAATGTTATATGAATAAATGATAATTTCCTATTAAATATAGAGAATATTATTCTGTGATAAAAGCCATTCCCACAGGTCTATTGATGTTAATGAAAAGCCTTTTCTGGTTATAATTGTGAAATAACATCCAAAGATGTAAATACATATTTTGAATCAAAATATACTTCTGTATGATTAACCTTATGATCTTATTTGGTAAATTTTATATTCACAAAAGGAAAATAAATAATTTTAATTTCTGACTTTCATTTCAATCCAATGTATTTATGACAAAAATGTAGAGATGTCACAGTGTCTAGTTTGTCATGTGCTTGTGTTAGTTCTGTTTATTGTGAGCACATGACTTGTCATGTGTTTCCTTTGTGTCATGTGCTCTTCTGTCACATTTCTTTTATTGTGTATATTGTGATGGGACATTTGATTGTAATCACAGACTTTGTTAATCTCTCAGTTATGACTGCCTTTCTGTTATTGTTCAACAAGTAGGCTACATGAATAAAACATTTAAATATTTATATATTTTTTGTTTATTTTCTTTACATTTGCCTAATGTTTTCTTTTTTCTTTTTTTTCTTTATGTATTGTAAACACAGTCTTTTTAGTTACCATGTTTTTGGGATGTCACGTTGAGCTGTAAAGGTTTCATATTTGTCAGAAACAATTATTTATGACTGGCTCTACCCAAAGATACCTCACTGAAAAGGACATTATTTATGGACGTTTAATGAATAATAACAAAGATTATTTCCTGGTTAATAATATCCTTATGCTGGGGACATTTTTTTGTACACAAATCAAAATACCTTAAGGTGAAACCAATGTTCTGTGCATTTCATGGTGAATTTGTTTCATTTAAAAGCCCTCAAAGTGATAAAAAAGAAAACTGCAATTGGTCTTTTATTTGTCATAGAAGAGTATGATTTAACAAAGAAACCTTAGCCCCTACTTTATTTTTATTTTATTTATTATTTTTATTTCTTTATTTTAAGTTTACTTTATTTCATGCACCTGTGCTGTATGTATTTGTTTGTATATTGTAAAGAATTGTTACTATTGTACTGTTTGTACATGAATAATTGTTCAAATAAAAAAATAAATAAAATAAAATAAAATAAAAATGGTCAGAAACAAAAAGCCTTGTTCTTGTAGGATTCTTGCATTTGTAGACGTGCTAAGCGTATTACTGCCCTCCATAGGTCAACGTTTGTATGCATGCATGAATATCTATGATGAATATCTATTTTTTTTAAATACATTTTTATTGATTTTGACGAATTACAACTAGGCTACAGTCAAGGGGGCACAAAAATACAAATAGACCTATATAAAGAAACAGAGACAAACTTAAATTTTAAACAAAAATGTGATGTTGCTTACAGATTGAAACTTTTGCAGCTTTTTTATTTTTCAAACCCAACATTGTGTTTAGGTATTGTTGAATTTCTGATCTTAAAATTAAAAACAAAGGCTTATTTCGGTAACACTTTACAATACGTGTGCTCTAATAAGCATTAATTCATGCTTAACTAATGCACAGATAATACTGAATTAATGTGTAACTAATGATTATCTAAGCTATTCATTAATTATTACCACATTAGGAACTAAATAAGAGTCTGTAAGGTTAATTTATTAGTTCATACATTAATTGTTATTAATTAAATATGTAATTGTGGATTAATTTCATAACTCATTTTTTTAACTAATATTGTTAATTAATATGTTAATTACCAGAATGAGCCAAAGCCTTGTATTTCAACTTCCAGATAATATGACAGGTACACTAATATGCATTAATACATGATTAATTACTTCATTGTTAGTGCAAATTCATGTGCAAATTACTACAATTACTAAATGACTAGTTAATAATGATGTGCCCCAACAAGTTAAGTCATAAGATAATGATACCTTTGCAAATCATGGACGTTGAAGTGCATAGCTTTGATTAATTGTGGTAATTAACACATTAATTTACACTATTAGTTAATAAAATATGTTATTAAGGAATTAATACACAATGACACATTGAATTAATAGCAATTCATGTATTATTTAATCTATTAAACATATAGACTCTTTATTAGTTGCTGATGCAGTAATCATTAATTAATGGTTTAGTTCTTCATTAGTTATACATCATCTCATGATTATCAGTGCATTAGTTAAGCATGAATTAATGCATATTAGTGCACCCGTATTGTAAAGTGTTACCCTTGTTTCCTCCAAATTTGCATTTATACTACATTTTACCAAAATAAGTAGCAGGTAACCTAATGATAAGATTTGTCATAATAGATAAATAACACATTTTTAAAGCACAGTTGATGGGCATGATACGAACCTCAATGAAGGAACAGAAATCTGACCATAACTGAATGAGAACTGCTCCGAAATGAATGATATAATGTATCATCTTGAAAATAATCACAAAATGTATCAATATCACAATTAAACATGTTCACAAGATAATAATTACATGGGTAGTATTTCTAAATGAGTTTAAGTCAACTTCTTTGATTCGGTTTGTGATAAAATATTTGAGGAGTTTCCAGTTTTTATTCCATGTATGAATATGTACTGAGGCGATCTAATGAGGAATCTACCTACGTAGCCATATACACATTTAAAAAACACACCAGAATGGGAATCTTAGAGCGTATTGGCTTGAATCATCATAACACATATCGGTACCGCTTCCTTTTACAGTACAGTACTTACAGTGTACTTACCTAGAAAGTCCTGGTGATAACATTTTATTTTACGGTGTCCGTGATACAGAGTAATTACTTAATTAATTACTTAGTAGTAAACATTGTAATAACATGTAACGAAATGTAATTAACATGTAACTAAGTTATGGATCAGCCTGTACTTACAGATTGTAATTACACACATGTAATAGACAGCTACTGTTACACATGTGTAACAAGCAAAGTCGGTTACCGACTTGGTACAATGTAATTATATAAAAAAGTATGTTGTACTACTCAATGTAACAACAACTATTTAAATATGTTAAGGTGTGAAAAAACCTGCAGTTCCACATGGTCATTTTGTACCTTCTAAAATAGTGTATCAAGATTGTACTTAAGTGTGCTTCATGTGTATAAGGTATGTAGATACACATGAAGTACACTTAAGTACAATCTTGATACACTTTATTTTACGTAGCTTATACCTGTGTAATATTATGTAATTGCAATGTAATTAGGAAGCTACCGCATGCATTTATGCTGTGAATGAGGGAGTTAAGCCTAATTTAAACTAAACTACATATGGATAAGGTTTGTAGATACACATGTAGTACACTTAAGTACAATCTTGATACACTTTATTTTACGTAGCTTATACCTGTGTAATATTATGTAAATTGAATGTAATTAAGAAGCTACTGCATGTATTTAAGCTGTGAACTAGTGGGTTAATTCAGATGGATAAGGTATGTCTGTAGATACTCATGAGGTACACTTGATACACTTTATTTTAGAAGGTACAAAATTACCATGTGTAACGGCAGGCTTTTTACCTTAGTAACATATTAAGTGCTTGTTACATTGTACCAAGTTGGTAACACGTATGTAACTGACTCGGCCTATTACACATGTGTAACAGTAGCTGCCTATTACATGTTTGTAATTACAATCTGTAAGTACAGGCTGTTCCATAACTTAGCTACATGTTTGCATTTTGTTACACGTTATTACAATGTTTACAACTAAGTAATTAATTAAGTAATTACTCTGTATCATGGACACCGTAAAATAGTGTTACCCCGTACTGGCTAATATAAGGTAAGTACATGGAACAGGGGTAGGTTCAGGGTTAGTACTAGTTATTACCCAGTAATTGTAGTTACTAAAATAAGTACATAGTATTTACATGGGTAACTGGACTGTAAAAGGAAGCGTTACCCACATATCATGCATTAATAAGTTACTTTAGAAATGTACATCTTTTTATTAGGATTTTGAAGTTCGTTTAGGCTATTTACTAGTCCTTCCTATTCATCAATGGTCCATCTTCCAGCCCAGTAGGTGGCGGTAGTGCACCTATCGTTTGTTTGCTAACCGCCATTAAACGCCATAAGAAGAAGAAGAAGCCCCGCGCTGGATCACACTGCCCCCTGCCGACAGATCCAGCACACCACGACGAGTTATTTGCTAGCTTAGAGGGTCAACAGGAAGTACTACTTGTGTCCACCGCAGTTCACAAGCGGAAAAGGTTGTGGCATTAACGACAACAGCAACCCATATGGCGTCCCAACACCGTAAGCGATAATACTATTCCTTCTCCAATTATGCGCGGGCTCTTCGATCACAGTGACAAACGCGGTGAGTGTTTTATCTTGCATCTCGCGCGGAGTGGGCGTGCACGCTCCTCGTCCGTTAAGCGCGAGGCCTTCGTGCACGCGACGTAACTCCAGACTCGAGGCGAGTTTGTGCAAAAACCGCATCGATTGTGGCTGTTAACGTTACTTTATATGCACTCTTATGGCGTATTGTTGAACTCATGCTGTTGATTAAAGTGGGTTTATTTCGGAGCCGTGAGCGCGGGAGATAAACGGAAGGCTGGTTGCTAAAGGCCTCCTGGTGCTCGCGGAAGCGGTGGTGTGTTTGTTTTGTGAGGGTTTTGAAACCCTGCGTTGCCTAAACGACGAAAGCATCTTTTGCACAAGCTGACGGGGCTTCTAAAAGCTGTCTTCTCTGTTCACAGAGGGTCAAACAATGTGCGAGCTGTTCAAGGCCGCATGCGCAGATAATGTGTGCACGTGAGCCGGCCTTTAGCCAAAATATAAACACCAGTGGCCCTTACCAGCCTACCCTGAATGCATGTGAAAGATTATAAAAGGTTTAATTTAAGACATGATATGCAACTTTCGGTACTCTTGCAGTTTCAGTATAAAGTGTTTGTATTATATACTTTAACAGTTTGACACCTGATGCCATTATCTGTTTGCTTGCTCTTATTTATTGACAAGCAGTTATGTGGTTGTTGTTACAAGTAGGGAAGAGCGGGGCTGGTTATCACTTTTTACTCTAGTGAATATTTCTGTATAACGTTAGTTTGTATACAAGCACATACTTTGTTTGCTTATTGTTTTGTAAAAGATGCTTCACGTTTTGTGGCATTTAAAATGACTTTTTAAAAGCAGCTCAAGTAAGGGAAATTATACGTGTGTGTGTGTGTGTATATATATATGTATGTGGACAAAAAATTTAAACTCAACAAATAGACAAATGGATAGCATGTGTGGAAAGACCTGGGTACTTAGTTACCCCCTTTACAAAATAAAAAGAAAAATGTAAATATGTCAAGTATGAAGAACGTTACAACATTTTATAGTTCAGTAATCAGCACCTATTTTTGTCTCATTTCTAAGGTGAAAACAATAGAATTTAGTGTGACCGAAAACAAGTTGTTTTTTCACAAAAATGCTCATAACTTTCTCAATATTTAAGATATCTTAATGAAATTTTCTTTGGAGATGTGTTTCATATAGTAATTTGGATCTAACGTGGGTTTCATATAATTATTTGGATTTTTACTTGATTTTAACACACATAAAGACTGATTTGGCCTATCTTTTAGAGTATTTTTCTGACGAGCAGTTGTTGAAAATACAAATAATTGAATGGAAAACAACGATCCAAGGAAAATAATATATCCTTAATTTAAAAGATGGATTTTGGTTGAGTCATGCTATTTCCAGTTGTGTAAGAATATAGAGTTAACAATACTAACGCTGGTGGAGGAAAGAAAGTGGAGGAGACCACACAAAAGTTGAGTGTAGCCTACACGACGCGCTGCATTTTGACAGCTTTTCTACAGGTAACGTTCAGTGTCGGTAGTCATAAAAAAAGTAGGGGAGTTTAAATGGCCACGAAATTTTGTACAGCACACCACAAACATATGTTCTTCATGTCCACCTTCCTCTGGAAAGTGTCCAAAGTGGGTAAAAATAATTTCGTGACAGTTGAATTCTTCCGTATTGTTTGAAATCGCCTTTCAGGAGAAAAATGCAGCCTGACTAGAAAAAAATGAAAACAAATGTGCAGTCAAAACCCCTAATGATGTGATTGGCTAAAAATAATCAAGGATTCCCACAGCAAGTCAATGAAAACAGCGCATTTTAGGAGACCCGCTCAAAATGATTCGGGAAAATCCGGCACAGAGATTTGGAACACAATGGCTGCCGCTATTTATTGAAATGTCCACATACCTAATATATCTATATACTGTACTGTATATACTGTACAGTGCAAAGTCATAGTATTTTCACACAAAAATGGTTTTAAGTCAGATATTTATATCTTTTTGCTGTAGTGTGTCAGTAGAAAATTTCAGTTTACTTTTTCCAAACATTCCTTTTGCCATTAATTGTTGTAATCCAGTGAGACTTTTGTATGCACAAGGAGTCTGACAACAGCCAGAGCTCCACACAGAAATATGATCTCAGCATCAAGTTCATCTGTGATTGAATGAATAAACAGAAAAAAACAGAGACACATTAAATCCAGAAGAACTGTCTGTGGCTGTGTCTCAAAGACACTTGAAGAAACTTACCTGCAAAAAGCTGTAAAACTATGTGCAAGACAAGTGTACCTAGACAAAAGCTGTTAAAAGCAATGGGTGGTCACATCAAATACATTGATTTGATTTAGTTAGCATAAGTTAATTGATAAATAAAATCTATTTATGAAAGCATTCTCAATTTTTTCACAGCTGTTCTAAGTGCCTAAAATCTTTTATAGTTCTGTAGTTTTGGATGTAGGTTTCTTCAAGTGTCTTCAAGCCAGTTTTTTTCATTTTTTTTTCATGTAAGTCCAGATGAATTCTGATGGTGAGATCAGATCTCTGTGTGGAGCAAATTGATGACTCAAGGAATGTTTAGAAATGTAAACTGTTTTTTTTTCTACTGACACATTACAGCAAAATATATAAATTACTTGCTTAAATTTTTTTGGGGGATAATTTTTGGGGATAATTTAAAAAAGGAGATACTTCCAAAGCTATTGAACATTATTACTGTCTAGGAAAACATTTTTTTATATAATATTGAATTATAATGTAAGAAACCAGGTTTAAATCAACATAAAAACCTTTGCTAGAGTAAACAAACATTTGTGCAATTGGACTTTGGACTTGTAATTACTGAGATACAGCCTCTTTGACAAGTAGCCCCGACCTCCCCTATAGGCCTATCTCTGAATTGTTTGCAATACCTTTGTGTTAAGATTTTACTTGAATGCCAATCTAACTGTGGGATTGTGCTTTTTTTGTCAGAAGTAGTTCGAGAACTATATGGAGCATGTTATCAATCATACTTATGTCAAAATAGTACATCTTGGAAGTTTATGCAGTAATAAAGAAACGTTTATAATTCTTTCTCTTCCAGAGCAAACCATACAGTGCAGGCATTCATGGATATAGTTGGTGGTTCATTCAATCATCTGGTTCCCAGTGACCAATTGGATGATTCCTTGCTGCTCGGGCAGAACCTGGAATGTGAAGCAAGTGATGAGTTTGAAACGGGTCACGGTCACCCCGAAGATTCACTGAAGAACATGCTCAGTGACAAAGATCCAATGTTTGGGTCTGCTAGTGCCCAATTTCATCTTCTAGAAAACGAAGATGTCAATTTTAAGCTTGGAAGCTCTGCAGGTACAGTAGTTGCTTTTGAAGTCTGTAGTAAAAAAAAAAAAAAGATTTTGCAATTAACTTCGACCTTGCGTTTTGCAGATCATGACATGACAACAGCAGGTGTTAGTCAGAGTCCATCTGATGGAGAACACAGTCAGTCCAGCTTCTCATTGGGCACGAGACATGCAAGTCATCTACCGAGACGACAAACAGGTGCACATAACATAAGGGGAAAACGGGGACACAACTGGGTGAATTTATTTGGGTTGTGTTGAATCTGCTTGCAAGTATATGCAATTTGGAACCAATATTTTTGCCTATTTGCCGTCTTTTTAACAGCTCATCTGTTCTGTTTTGCTGCTACGAGTGTATTGAAACCATTTTTCTCTTTCAGCAAGCCGTGGTCGTGTCAGAGGCAGGTGCCCAGGTCCTGTACCAAAAGCAACCGAGAGTAACGAACAGGAGTCAACATGCAGCGGAAACTCGGATGGAGATAAAAGCCTTGCTGCAAAAAGGACGCTCTGCTCAGCCGTCGTTTTGGAATCCATGAGGTTGATTCCTCGATGAATCCAGTTGTTGTGTTACGGCGATTAACTGTTACTGTAGGGGGCTATAAAATTGAACTGCTTCCTGGACCGTCGCATGCGTTTGGATCATTTAGCACGAGCGACCTTCAGTCTTTGGGCTTCCAAGATGACACCATCACTGCTGATGGCCTCACATTGGATTTGGGACAAAATCAAGATGAAGGTGCACAAGAACTTGATAATTCCACACAAGAGGTTGTTGGGGAAGTGAGCGTTGGTCAGCCCACTAGCGATGACATGCCTATGGATTTTGGGCCGTATGTGAACCCTAATGAAGTACAAGACACTAATAGCACCTTGTCGCTGAAGCCCAATATGAACAATGCCACAGCAATAGACGGCAAAATCAATGACCAAATCAAGACCCAAAAGCCAACCGAGGACAAAAAGGGGAACAAGAACGGCACAGCGGCACCTGAAGTCAAAAAGCTTCTGAAACCCAAAGAGGCTCTGTCTCCTGCCAAAAACAAGCCGTCTCATCTCACCAGGCCAGGGCTCTTACAGAAAGTGTCCAGTCATCCCAGAGACAAAAACAAACATACAAGCCGACCAGAAAATCACAAGGGGAAGCCTGGTATGGTGGGCTTGAAACGCCCAGGGGGGCCACTTGCTCCTAAATCCCCCTCAAAAATACAAAAGATTCAGGATGGACATCCTGTGCATCAAACCACAAGCCCGTCTGTCCCGGTGTCCCCGACCATCAGTCATAAACCATCATCTGTTTCTGGTCCTGGTGTCAAGTCAGTGCAATCTCCTCACCCTTTGAAAAAGCCACACAATAGTCCCACTCCGGTAAACATACCGAACCCGCCCGTGACTAACAGCCAAGGGGATGAGGGAGCAGGAGAAGGTCAAGATCAAGAAGGCGGAGAAGATCCAGCATAGACACAAGAGCAGAAACTCTCAGGAGTATCTCGATAGAGGAGCCGCAGCTGTTTATCCCTGATAATGCCCCAGTGGTGAAAAAGGAAGCCGAGGGTGAACCTCCTCCTGAAAGCGAGACTGTGTGGGACCCCAGCAAACACTGTGGATTATGTAAGAAACCTCACAACAACAGGTATGTTGACTTTTATTTCTAAATCCATTCTCATGGTCATAATAATTTTTTTTGCTTATTGTTTTATTGATATTCAATTCTGTTCATTTCAACTATTTTTGGATTTAGATCACCTTTGCAATCATCTAAAACTCATTTTGTTCATTTTTAAAAATGCTTTTAAATGAATAACCCTGTTAAAGGCACACCATGTAACTTTTAGGCTAAAAGATTTGATGCGCATAAGTTATTTTTAGAGATGTTCCGACGCCCTTTTTCCCTTCCCGATACCGATTCAGATAGCTGGACTCAGGGTCTCGAGCCGGATACTGATCCGATGCCTGGGTGTGTACTGTATCTATACAGCTGCAATTCATACAAGCATTGTATGACTTGATAGAATTATTTTATGGTGTGCTTTATACTTATCCCTTAATTAAACATGAACAAATACATACAGTGAACTAGAGTATTTTTATTATCTGACATACTTTTCACTGTAATATATTTCACTTTCTTAAGTGAAAAGAACTTTAAATGCAGCCACATATCTAATACTGTAAACTAGGGGTGGGCATTCGATTAAATTTTCTTAGTCGATCGTCGGAAGAATTAACGATCGACTATCGATTAATCATTAATATTTTTAAATTCAAATGTATTATTTATTTAACTTTTTATGAATTAAAAATGTAATGAAAATACAAAAATACAGTGTGTTTTTCCTCGATTAGATCCTTATTACAAGATGATCAACTTGTGGCAGTTAAACTGGGCGTTCGGTTTGGCTAAATTTGAAGATATGCGCGGCGGTGCTCTAACTTACTAACCAACGCAACTGAACCTGCAGCTGCGAGTTGGCATTCGTGAGACCTTCGTTTGTTCCAAAATAATAATAATAATAACTTAACCAAAAACATAATAACATTTAGATCTGACAGCAGGTTTTGTCAAAATGTAACTCAATCAAGGCACGGAGTCGAGAAAGGGTGAGAGAGATTAGCCTACCGGCTAACGTTAGGCTACTTAAAGCTTCAGAAAAATAACTCACATACAACTTCTGCTCCAGTCTACTGATTTTTGTTGAGAAAGATAAGCATGTTGATGACATGATCTGGGGTCAGACGCGACCGCAACCTGCATGGTGACCGTCAAGCCTTGTTTACACTTTCGCCTGGCACTTCAGCGCGAGTCTCTGCAGACTGTGCGCGCACCTCCCCTCGTGCGGACGCGTCGAGTGTAAACAAATGCTTCAGTCCAGCCGCTGAAAACACCGCTCAGATGAGGGGACTGACGTTGCCGGCGAATGCACAGGTACCTCCGCGCTAACATCACCAGGCCGGGGGAACACGTTCACTTTCCACTCACACTACGCAACGCAGCAGCATTAGTTTAATGATAATCGATAACAAATTAACGTGATCGACGAAATTCTTAATGATCAATAATCGATCGTCGATTAATCATGCCCATCCCTACTGTAAACTGAAAAAGGTATTTTAAATTTATAATATAACTATAGACGCTTTCATCAGACGCGTTGCCATGGTGATGAGCTGGCCCAAAGTTAACTTCCGTTCTGTTAGTTTATACTGTTTATTGGATAATACGGCATTGACTGTATTAGATACTATATTAAAATAGCTAGGTTTATCCGAGTATCCGGTACAGTGTTTCCCATGCATTTATTAGTGGCAGCCCAACTCATTATCAGCGCTGACCGCCACATATTGATTTCCGTGTTTTTTACAATTTAAGGAAAAGTTGTATTTGACTGCAGAGTTGCGTGTAGCGCATATTCGCAAGCTCTCTCTCTCTCTCTCTCTCTCTCTCTCTCTCTCTCTCTCTCACACAAACACATTAACAGCGGAGCAGAATGTATCATAACGCTGCACAGATCCATCCAACATCCTGTCATGTGGAGACCCGCCTTAAAAAAAGGTTAGCAAGCATGTAAGAAGCTAATAAGGAGAGATATGTTCACCTAATAAAGCCTCGTCGCCGCGCTCCGCTCGCCACAGTTTTTTAACACTGCGGTAAATCAGACACGTCGGTAGAAAAACATCTTGTCTCCTATTTTTGTTCAACGGGTCTGGTAGTGTCACATTTCAGTTTGGCCAGGTAACATTTATTTTCTTTTGACTGTCAAGAAATACCAGCTACTATGGTTATTTACTTGTTATGGATTGTCTGCGCAAGTTTGCCGGAAGTTAAGTTTGGGCCAGTTTTATGCACATGCGCAGTACCGTGTGTTTATGTTGTCACTGCTGAAAGCGTCTATATAAAAAAGTGCAACAAATAAATCTAGGAATCTAAAACAACTATATATATATATATATTAGCCTGGATGCCAGCCCGAACTCCGCCCACAACATTTTTTGGACGGGAAGTTCGATCTGGACTCGAATACCATTGAGGAGTAATTATGATCAGGCAAACAATGTTCAGCTTTATACAATGATGGACAGGTGATCTGCAAGGATGCAATCATCACGTTATCAAAGAGCGCTAACTGGTTTCCCTCAGAGATGTACATCTTGAGATGTAGAGATGTCAGAATTGAGATGTATAGATTCCGCTGTCGCATCTGTTTTAAAATAAATGGACAGCGCATTAATTTTAATAGACAAACAGAAAACTGCAATCAAGGCATTTGTCGATTGGAAAGATATTTTTGCCGTCTCGCATGATTCGGGAAAAGTGTAACTTATCAGCTGGCTCTGACGGTCGCTAAGAAGATGGGACGTAATGAAAAGCCTGTGGTCGTTGTGGTTTCTCCTTTGGTCGCACTCATGAAGGAGTAAGTAAAAGAAGCAACACTCGTTATTTAACTTCTAAAATAAGTAAAGTTAGGCTACGTTCTGTATTTGACAACTGTATGCAAAGTAGCTGACTTACTACGTTGCTCTGATTAGTTGTAGGTTTACCGACTATCCAATTGAGTGCAGAGTTGTTTTTTTCCTGGTTCGGTTAAGACACCGCCTCATAATCGAATCCAGACGGAGGGGTTTCAGACTCATCTTCTGATAGGAAAATGAGTATGACGAAGTCAGGCTATATATATATATGAATAATATAAGAAAATAATCTCTTTATGATTTAAGGTCCATGATCAATTTTGTTAAATAAACGGCATTTCAGTTGACAGTGGCTGGTCATCCTGAATAATAAACTCAATACATGTTGTCTGTTACATTTATCGCTTGTTGGCTGTCTTTTGAAAACACTTCTCTTTGTCTGAATGAAGCTTTCAGAGAGTGTTTATTCTGGCGCGGCTCATTTTTCTCTTTCCTTTGTGTAATCGTGTTCTGTGGGTTGACGTGTCTTCAAATGCTTAAGTTACTCGTGTTGAAGTTGCTTATACTTGTTCCACCTCTCAAAATTGCAGAATGGCATATGAGACATGTCGCTGTTTTAGTGGCTGGTTGGTCCAGTCTGAAATAATTCTTCTTCTTCGCTGCTCTAAACAGTGGTTGCTTGTGGCAACAGCACGACTTCCTGTGTTGCCACAAGCAACCACTGTTTAGAGCAGCAAAGATAAATTGATCTCCGATTTGTCACGCAAAGCTAGCTTGTATAACTAGATATTGTTTAAGAAAGTGGTAGTACCAGATACCAAATACCAGAATTTTTATTGGTATACGAGTATCGAAATCGGAACAACTCTAGTTATTTTAAATGATTACGCAGGCCAATATACAGCGCTTGACAATATCAATGCTCAGAGTGGGGCTGTCCTCTTGAAATACAGCCTATTTAAGTTTGGAGAAGATGGAGCGTCTTTCGGCTTCGGAGAACGTAACAGTTTACGGCCGTCACGTGACCGCAGGCTCAGAAGAGTCCTGACCACCTGAGAAAACCGGGCAAGAGTCTCACTCCGTCAGGCCTTCACTTGAAATAGGATAAGGATGAGCAACAAAATTAACCCGGCGCACGCAGCTCTTAAAGGGGCCACACCTTATTTCCACGTGTTATTTTCGACAGTTCTCTAGGGGTTGCTGTTTGACAAAAACAGATATCCTACATAGTGTACCTTAAATTTTAAAATGAATTTTTCATACTGTACATCATATGTGGTGCCTAAACTAAGTTTCAGCATTTAAAGTGCCCCATTATTCTATTTTAACGGTTTATAATTTTGTTTGGAAGTCTCCTACAATAGGTTTACGGGTGTCCAAGATCAAAAACTATTTAATTTGATCAATATACATTGGCACATAACCTCATTTTTCAGAATCGGTTTGTTCAGAAATTCAGTCTCTCTAAACCCCTCCTTTCCGAGAGCTGTTGTGACAATGAGTGTTGGTAATAAAAAGGCCATTACCATATCTGAATTTTTCAGCTCCAGAAGCTTTCCTCATCGCTTGATTCAAACAGCAACGTTGGAATCCGGTTTTCCGTATCAATTCCAGCACAAGTTCACATCCTTTGGAAGTGCATGCAAAGTGGATTCCCAGCAGTGAAAACAGCATTTTCTTGCCCATCGAAAACCTACAAAGGATACTGACAAATAATTTTAGGCAATTCAGAATCGGTTCTTTTTAAATGATAAATTGATAATAAGGAAATAGCCTCACTTAAAAGATTAGTTCACTTAAAAAAAAAAAAAAATCCTGATCATTAACTCACCCCCATGTCATCCAAAATGTCCATGTCTTTTTTTCTTCAGTCAAAAAGAAATTAAGGTTTCTGAGAAACAATCCAGGATTTTTCTCCATATAATGGACTTGTAATATATAAATGATATATAAACTAAACTATAAATGAACATGTCTTATCTAGTAAAACAATCAATCATTTTCTAAAAAAAAATAAAAATATATATACTTTTCAACCACAAATGCCTGTTTTGTACCATCTCTGAGATGCACCACGCATTACGTCATCACGTTGGTAAGGTCATGCGTGAGATCGTCAAACATCCAGGTTATGCACACGTAAGGACCATTTTAAACAATGAACTGACATAAATATATTTAAATGTGTCATTCAAAATACAATAACTTTGAATGGTTTTCCTCCTCCAAACTTCAAGTCATCCTGTACCATTTGTCATCATAAAAATCAAAGAGTAGGGAAGTAGTTATGAAGTAGCGACACTGGGTCGGTACTTCCGACTACATCACGCGAGACCTTTCCAACATGATGAATTTTTTTTTTTTAAAGTGAACCACTTTTTTAAGATCTGTATGTATTTGCTCAAATTGATGAGCTGCAGACAGACTTGTGAGATTCATAAACATTGCTGTCTGTCTGTTTGTTTGAATAGGTTCATGGTGGGTTGCGGCCGCTGCGATGACTGGTTTCACGGGGATTGTGTGGGTTTGGATCTGGCTAAAGTTCAGCAGATGGAAAAGGAGGACCAGGAGTATGTGTGTTTGAAGTGCTGTGCTGAAGAGGATGGGAAAACTGGTGCCCAGGCCACAGAGCAGTCAGATGAGAAGTTATCTGCCAAACAAAAACAAAGACCACAGCAGTCGGTCACCGCAGGTGGAATACGACCCTTCCGAAAAGTAAGCAAACAAGTCATCCTGTACCATTTGTCATTATAAAAATCAGAGTTGTAGGAAGTAGTTTTGAAGTAAGTACCTTTAGTTATCTTTTATTTTTTACTTAACAAAAATGCATGAAAGTATGAACATTAATGGATAATTACTCTTCCTTTTAATCAGGAAATATATTAATTAAGATGTTTTCACATATAGTTTGTTTAAAAGAACCAAACCCTGTTCACTTAGTGAACCAGAAAGCGAACCAGCCGAAAGTGACTGCAGCCTTTTTGGTGTTCACAATAGCCCCTTTTCCACCAAAGCATTTTGAGAGCCGGTTCGGAAGCCGGTGCCTCGCGCGAACCAGTTCTTTGTGTTTCGACAGCCAAAGAACCGGTTCTCGGCCAGGAGAACTGGTTCCAAAGCGGCACCAACTCTTTGCTGTACTGAGAACCGTTCTTTTACCACATCATGCTTACGTCGGGGACTGGGGCGGGTTTAGATGTGTTCTAAACATCTTTTCTGACCATAATAAAGGATCGCAAAGCCAAGAGAAACATTTGCAGAAACACGACGGAGTCCGCCTTTGTAATTGTTATGCTTGAAGTTAATGCAAGCGTTTCTATTTTTTTTTTTATTGAAGACATTATAGACACAAGGGGTACATAACTTATCAGAAAAGATTACATATCAAACGGAAAATATTAAAAGACTTACACATTTCAATTGTTTTTAAAGTCTTCTTGATACACGAGTTAGAGATAATCCCAAAGTAATTTTGTACTTGCAAGCGTTTCTAGCCAAGACGTAAGGCGACGTAAACAGTGACGTAACGACGTCGTTCCCTGGGCGCTCTCAGTCAGTGGAAAAACAAACAGGTTCTGAAGCGGTTCGCAAGTTGAACCAACTCTGAACCAACTTTGAACCAGCACCAGTTCCGAACTAGTTCTTTTTTTGGTGGAAAAGGGGTAAATGTAGTGGACTCAAAAGAACCTGGTTCCTTTTTGGATCCTTATCTGTATTATGATCTCAGACCCTTTCTTGTTCACACCGCAACCTCAAAAGAACTCGAATCCCAGCTTTCTGTGCATTTTACATGTGCACACTTCCACCCTCGACAACATCTGTCAACAAGCACGAGCGCTTGCACCCAAAATTTGATCCAGGTTATCGTAGAAGGGACATGACTCCTTAATTTCAGCTGACTTCCCACCTCAAAATATCGTTATGGGTGCTCATGTCGCCTACCTGTTTTACTTTTATGTGGCATTGTAACGCTGTTCTTGGGTTATACCCTCTTTTAGGGGTGAGTGATATGGCTAAAAATATCATATCACGATTTTTTTCAGGAAAATCACGATTCTTTTCATGTTGTTTTTACTATTTTGCAAGTGACTGAATTCTTATTAAATTCTTTCTACACATGTATAGTGTCTCAGGCAAATTACAGACTTTGCACAAATCAAAGCAAACCTTCTTATCAACCTGTTGGAGACAATATGAGCTCAAAATTATTAATCTCACATTGTTTTAGAACTGGGGTCTCCAACACGTCGCTTGTGAGCTACTAGTAGCTCGTGGCCTGATGGTGGTAGCCCGCCAAGGGGCCTGTTCTCATATCGCGCTCAAGTTGGTTATTTCTAGGGATGCACCGATATGACAATTTAGGCCGATACCGATAACCGATAATTCTTTATATTTGAAAGCCGATTACCGATATTTTGGCCGATAAATCTAAATCCAAATTTTTTTGACAATTTTTGATTTTCCTCATTAAAAGCCAAGATACAAATACAATTATGATGTTTTTACTTTAATATTGTGTAGCCGACAGACTTGCTCTGAACATTTTGCACTTTAACTGGATTTTCCTTTTTTAAAGTGATTTCAAATCGTATTTCAAGCAATTTAAAAGCATCATGTTGAACAGTGCATATCTAAAGTTACTCAGCTGAAGGAAATAATACATTATTTATCGGCTTTTAGATATCGGCTAAATGTTCTTGTTGGGCCGATCATTAAAAATGATCATATATCGGCCGATACCGATAATGTGGCCGATATATTGTGCATCCCTAGTTATTTCAAATGTAGGTAGGCGCTCATAATTGAAGCGACGAGCTCATTTTGTCCAGCAGTATGTTTGTACTTCAAACCCACCGTAAGCTGTCACCAGACTATCTACGGTAGCCCATAAGGGAAAAACAAACAAAACGTGGTGCACGCAACGGCAGGCCGCACATTAAACTTTAATATCAAGTAGGGGGCCACAAAATATCACTGAGGCTCGCTGTCCGTGAGTTTTAGACCACTGCCGTAAGACTTTCGTTTATCTTCGGAACACAAATTAAGATATTTCTGAGGAAATCTGGGACTGGCTCACTCTTTCATTTGCTTCTAGGCAATTTCATTCTGCAAGTTCAGAAAAATTAGCAAAGACATCATTAAAATAGGCCAAGTGTGACTACAGTGGCTCAACCATAAGTTTATCAAGCGACGAAAATACTTAAAAAAAAAAAAAAAAAATGTATTTGCGCATGCAAATTATACACGTTCATGACTGCGAATAACTGCAGTGTCACGTGATGGTAACTCTACCACTGCGTTAATGTGAAGTGCTGAACAGTATGTTGGGACAGAGGTGCAAGAACTGCATAGAATACACTGTAGCACGACAGTACGATATTTTTAAAAGCAGTACATCTGTTGAAACGAAAACGCAAAGTGAACCGGGACCTCATCGCTTTCACGTATCACAAAAGAAATCTAACCACAAACGGACTCACAAATGAACTGAGGTGGTCTGAGTACGGTTTGGATTTTGGACCCTTTAGGTCTGAGATCACTTGATTTATTCACATTTACACACTGAACCGCTCCAAGAGCGTTTGAAGGGTTCAAGCGAACTAGATGTGAAAACACCCTAGATGTGAAAACAACAAGTGAGTTTGTGCTTGAAATTGTCTTCAAATTAGCAGAAGCGCGTCATTGCCTCAAATGAGGAATTGAAAGGTATTGAGTTTGTTCTAATGGAAACTCTGGCTCAAAAACTTATCATGTGCCCCCTTTAATTGGAATAAACATAGAATCTGATATGTCCTATTATCAATCTAGTGGGGAAAAAACCTGATCATTCAATTATTTGATGGTTGCTTGTGGCAGATTTACAAAGTAATATTTTATTCTTGCCTTTCTGATTTAGCTTTTGATTTGTGTGGTATCCACCAGCTTTCTTTAAAAGGGTTTGTATATATTTGACTCTCAATTTTTTGACACATGGGTGTAAAGGGGTTAGGTAGCTTTCACTCATTGTAGGTGAACAGTGTGCGCACATGGACTGTTGTGTTACACTCACGTACAAATTTGCAACAACTACTGTTATGGCCACTTGAGTTTGTCTTGCTTAAATGTCATTGTACTATTTTATAATATTTAAAAAAAAACAACCTATTTGTTTTATGTAGGAGGCAGGAGAAAGACGACCCTCAGAAGATTCCACACCAAAGGGTATGGATATTTCCATCAGTTATTTTATACATTATCATTTTTTAAAAAAACAATTTAATTGTAAATTATTATTACTTATAATTTTGAGTTAATTTTTTTTTGCAGGACCAAATGTGAAGCACGAGTCAAAGAAAGTTAAAATATCCCATGTTAGCTCAAAGAAACCGTCCACTGGACATATCAGACGAAGCGTTCGAGACTCTCTGGAGGAGATTCTCTTGAAACGGTAGGTGAATGTGATTTTTGGTAGATTGCCTCCTTAGAACTGTCTACCTCTTGTTTATATTAAGTGTGTAATGTTAAGTTGTTCATCGTTTATCCTCTCATCTCTCTCTAATAGACTGAAGGAGTCTGATTTGAAGGTTTCATCAGACAAGCCTGCCGAGTTGGCCCGAAGGACAGAAAAGGAGCTTTTTGCTCTCTTTCAGGGTGTTGACAGCAAATACAAAAACAAATACAGAAGTTTGACTTTCAACCTGAAAGATGCAAAAAATAATGTAAGAATTCTCTGTGCAAGCTTTTTTCAATTAAAGTATGTATAGGGAAAGTAGGCATTTCCAGCCAAATCTAATGCTGTGTTAATGAAAGTTTTTTTTGTTCTCTTTTGCAGGTGTTATTCAAGCGAGTACTCAAGGGGGAAGTTTCCCCTGCTGATTTGGTGCGTATGACTGCAGAAGAGCTGGCCTCTAAGGAACTGGCTGCTTGGAGACAAAGAGAGAATCGACATGTTAGTAAAACATTATAGCTCTGTTGCATTTCCAAAATATCACTGCTTATTTTTTGGTTGACAACATAAAATGGCATGAAGTGTTTAACCTACTAAGTGAAGTGAACTATGCAGAGTGTTTTCAGCAGGACATATTTGTTCATCAGAAAAGTAATTTTATAATCAGATTTTTATGTTGATTTATATTGATGGTTAAATTTGTGGTCTTTCTGTTGGCAGACAATTGAAATGATTGAGAAAGAACAGAGAGAAGTAGAGAGACGTCCCATTACTAAAATCACCCACAAAGGGGAAATTGAAATTGAGAATCAAGAGCCTGCCAAAGCACCAGAGGCCATAGAGGCACAGGTGAGATTTATTCTCCATTCTTAGCAGCTTTTCCAACAAGGAAAAAGAAAATTGTTTTAATTTTTTTCCCCTACTGTATCTTCAGCCAGAGCCTGTGCCGAAAACTGCGGAAGTGCCTGAAGAAAAAACCCCTGAGACTAAAGCTGATAGTCCCAAGAAACCTATAGATACCACCAACTTGCACAAGTCCCATCTGTTTGACCTCAACTGCAAAATCTGCACAGGTAAAACCGTTAAAATAAAGTTTTTCTTATGGAGAGTTAAATGGGCTACATACTAATATTTTTTTTTTTTGTGTGTGTGCAAAAAAGCTTTTCTAACAAAAGTACACCTAATTAAAATCTGATAAATTTAAGACCCTGATGTACTTCAAGTAAAAATGAAGAATGAACTGATGTAACGTCATTTTGAACAAAATCAGGCCAATATGAACTTCGTACATTTTGGGAGTACAAAATAGCTTGCCAAAGTAAACTTTCCGGAAAAGTTTGCTCCGGCTGTTAAGTGGTATTAAGTAAGTTTCATGTGTAATTATTTTCACTTCACTTCCCCTCATGAGTCCATTGCGATCAGACATCCATGAGTGAAAACATGAATACACTGGAGAGTTGTAAAGTTGTACGTCTGATAAAACGAGATACTGATGATGTTTTTCATGTTTAATACAGTAAAGCTGTTGATTTTAAGCAATCTTTTGTATAAAAGTGCTATATAAATAAACGTGACGTTACTTACCAGAGTGCCGAATTGCAGAGCTCTTGCAAACATATCTACGTTACTATGATCAGATGATCATTTTTATAAAAAAATCCTAGCCATTTTCTCAATTTTGTTTTGGGTTTATTTTGTTATTGAGAGGAAAGCGTGCAGCACATTTACATTTTCATCTAACCTTCGATCTCAACAATGTGGGCGGTGTGAGATGTACGTTAACAGTATATCGCTGCTTGCGTATTCGAACGCTGTTTTACCCCAAAGCAACTTCACCTAGAGTATAACGAGTCCTTAAGTCTATTACGGACATTATGACTATTATAACTATTATATGTGTCTATTAACAAGCAGAGTCTTAATTGTTAAAGTAGTTAAACATTGTTAAAAATAAACATTTCCTACCTCAAAGCTGCAAAGAACGAACAGTTTATTAGCATTTTTAAGTTGTAGAATGTTTTAATGGTACAATGAACTGTTACTGTGCTTCTGTGAAGGTCGCATGGCTCCACCGACAGAGGAAGCCGCTACTAAGGTGGTAAAAGTGGCTACAACAGTTGTGAGGAGGCAGTCTAGTGCGACAGATGAATCTCAGCACTCCACAACTACACCTACATCAGCACTAATGGACGATCTATCTTTAAGAGCCATGGAGGAAGGTCTCCTCAATTTTTTGCCTGAATCCAGGTGAGATTTCTGATTAAGCAGGTGACTTAAGCAAACCCAAAACTTCAAAGGATATTTATGAAATTGTTTCTTTTTGATTTATTCACTTTAACAGGTCAGATGGTCTGAGTAGCAAAGAAGATACAGCTACTTTCCTCAGCACCTTGGAGAGACTGTGGAGCGGCTTTGTTGATATGCCAGCTGTGGCGAGGTTTCTAACAAAAGTTTATCCTGTATCTGGAATACTGGACCCCCTAACACAGGTAAGTGACATTTATGTATCCTATATATGTCAGTCGCACATTTGAACTGTTGTGTTAATTGCATATTGAATTGTGTCTGCAGGATTTGCCGAACAACATCCAAGTAGGTGGACGTATTTCCCCTCAAATAGTCTGGGACTATGTTGAGAAAATTCGTGCTTCTGGGACAAAGGTGGGAAAGATTTATCCTTTGATTTGTCATTATCTGTTATTTGACCATTTGAACAAGCTTTATGTGACTTGTAAATGTTTATTCTCCAGGAAATTTGTGTTATTCGCTTCACCCCGACACAGAAGAAGATGAGATCTCGTACACTTTATTGTACGCCTATTTTAGCAGCCGTAGAAGATATGGCGTTGTTGCCAACAACCGCAAACAAGTTAAAGACATGTATCTTATTCCTCTCGGCTCCACGGAAAAAATTCCCCACCAGATTGTTCCGTTTGATGGACCAGGTAAGACTTTTGTTTGCAGGTTCAATTGTAGGATTGGTATGATTTTTTTCATCAAAATGTTTAAAATCAATTGTGATGCTCCACATTGTAGGACTGGAGGCTAATCGTTCCGAATCTTCTTCTTGGATTGGTCATCCGCCAGAGATTGAAAAGGGACTTTGGGGTAATCCTGTCAAACGATGCCAGTGAGGCTCCAAGTTTCCTGGTTGAAAGCAAATCTCAGGTCGACTACCCACAGAAAGCTTCTGTGGTTCAAGATGTGGAGCGAAGTTTTAACAGCGGTCCTGGGAGCACACAGAAAAAAGACACTGCAGACTTAATTAAGTCAGTCAACGAAGAACCGATATTGGACATGGAGACAGAAGAGAATGTTTCTTTGCGCTTCCTTCCCGGTGTGCTAAAGTTGCCTGGAAACACGGCATCAGCCTCAAGCGACAAATTGAAGAGCGAGTCTACAACACCAGTATCCAAGACTTCAACAGTTGGGAATGAAAATCATGCAACCCATCCTAAACCTATAGCCAGTGCTTCTCGACTTGACCGCTTCGATTATCAAGAAAAAAGACCACAAAGCTGTTAAAACTGAACAGGTGCCACCCAGCTCGAGTCTGGAGTCCAGTTCAGAAAAGAAAGAGAGTGGTGTCATACTTTCTCTGAGTGACAAACCTGCAGATGTTTCAACAGAGAGTTTCCTTTCCTCTCTCACAACTGCTAAACCCAAAGAGGAAACCGAGTCTAGCAGCACAGCTGCACCAGCTACTCAAGAATCAAGTGAAACCACTTCATCAGATGTATCGGAAAGACTCTGTTACAGATGGCTCTTGCTCAGTTTCCAAAAACGAAGTTGTATCAAGTCCCACTAAGACTTTGAAGACATCTCCTTCTGGTATTTTAAAGAGAGTGTCTTCATCAGCTGAACTTACTGAGTTAGAACCGCAACAATCGGAAAGCAATTCAGAAAAGTTTCAGGAGAAAGTTACTCAGCAAACATCTGCGCAACCCTCTGAAGAGTGCAAAGCCATAGAGGACATCCAAGCCATCACCACAATCTCATCCATTGGGAAGAACGAAGGTCTCAAGCAGTCTAGGACCCCTTCTTTTAACCCTAAAATTTACAGTCCACCCATTTTTCATTCGTACCACGCGGTCCACCTGATCCCCAATATTATCCTCCTCCAGCCAATCCTGCACATTACTTACCCCTTCAATCACATGGTCCTCCACCTTTCCCATTTCCCCCTGGTCCACCGCCTCCCCAAATGTTCCCTCAAAGCGATCCTCGCATACTGGCTCCACCGTGGTCTCAAACAGTCCCTCCCCAAACTATCCCTGCACCTTCTTTGACATACGAGTCCAGCTTGCCGACCTCTTCGCCCCTCAGCAAAGACGAGAAGGGTTCGGAGAAGTCTTACAGCGACCTGAGCGACAAGCCGTCCAGACGCTCCGAAGAGACCAACAGGAAGGACAATAAAGATAGAGACCATTATGACAAACACCATCACAAAAGCAAGCACTACGACAGGGATCGGGAAAAACACAGGGACCGAAGTCACAGTCATAAAGAGCGCCACTCAAAAGAGGACAGGTACGAGAGGCCGAGAGAACGCCACCACAGCAGCAGCCATTACCGGGACAGAGACAAACATAGGCGGGACTCTGATTATGAGAAACACAGAGAGGGACTCGAGAGAGACAGGCGTTCGTGATCTTGGCATCAAATTGCTCCACCTTCCTTAAATCTGTAACATCGTAGAAGAAAACTATTTATAAATTTGCAAAATGATTTTTGTATAAAAAGCAGCTAGCAGCATTTCTTTTTGAAATCTTAAAGATACTTGTTTTTAATTGTACATTTTCCCTACCTGGCTTAACATTATCTTCACAAGCAGCTGGTTGTCCAGGAAATGAAAATACTGTTGCCATGAGACATGGCATCCCATGTTTGTTGAGAACAGCTTCTTTTGCTTCACTTTTTATTTTTCCATTTTAATTTTTCTAAATTTGGCTTCTTAAGTATTTTCTATGTTTCAGGTGACAAATATTTCTTTGTACATTTTGGCTTGTCACACAACAGCAGTGTGCATATTCAGCACATTGTTTATGTACAGTTCATAATAAAATGTTTTTATTGTTAGTAAAACGACTGAAATAGAAGTCTTTGTTTTTTAAAGAGGCTCATTTTTTATTGTCATGCACTGTAATTAAAAATAACACCTGCAATCACAGAAAAAGGTATTTTATTCACAATAACAAAAGCAATCATAAAAGACTACTTTTGGGGTAAAGTACAGGATGAACCTGAAACTAAATGAGGTCCCATTTTCTCAGACTCGAGTCCTGGAGGGCCACTGTCCTGAAGAGTTTAGCTCCAACCCTGATCAAACACACCTGAGCAAGCTAATCAATGCTCTTCAGGATCACTAGAAACTCACAGGTAGGTGTGTTTGATCAGGGTTGGAGCTAAACTCTGCAGGACAGTGGCCCTCCAGAACTGGGTTTGAGAAACCCTGCTTTAAAGGAATAAATGCTATATATCACCTAAAGGATTATTAGGAACACCTGTTCAATTTCTCATTAATGCAAATATCTAATTATCACATGGCAGTTGCTTCAAAGCATTTAGGGGTGTGGTCCTGGTCAAGACAAATCTCCTGAACTCCAGAATGAATGTCAGAATGGGAAAGAAAGGTGATTTAGGGGGCTTTTACACTGGGCTCGTTTGCTGCGGTGCGAGCCCGAGCGCGTTTGTTCCCGGCGCCCCCCGCAGCGTTGGTCTGGTTTCACACTCAACTTGATTCTATCGAACCCCGGTGCGTTTGCGTGAATCTTACGTCATCGCAAACGTGCGCGGCGCATGATAGAAAGCAGAACGTGTGTAAATATTGTGTTTTATTTTAATTTGCTGCTATTATGAGCAGTTGAGTGAACAATACAGGTTTACTGTGCGTGTCACATAAGGTGGACTTCTGCTGCTTGAAAACAGACTCTTTTGAGGAGACAGTGGATTTCCAAATGTGTTGCTCTGATTCCACGCACAATGCACGAATACACATTCTTGCTCGTATCCGAGGTAAATCATCAACACTATCATCCCTTACAAGTGTTTTATTTAACTGAATACATCACAAAAAGCTAAAACGCATGCACAGGATACTTTACTTCCTGAACAAGTGTGCGCCCGAGTCCGTACTGCTTTCACATTCACGTGAACCGTGGCACGGTTCGAAGCAACCGAACTCAGACCACCTCTTCCAGGCAGTCTCGGGTTCGGAACCCCAGTGCGCACCTGGGTCCCATGACAGCATTCACATTAGCGATTTTTCATGCGAACCATGCCCCGTTCCGAAATAAACTGCCAGTGTGAAAGTCCCCTTAAGCAATTTTGAGCGTGGCATGGTTGTTGGTGCCAGACGGGCCGGTCTGAGCGTTTCATCTGCTCAGTTACTGGGATTTTAACGTACAACCCTTTCTAAGGTTTACAAAGAATGGTGTTAAAAGGGAAAAAAAATCAGTATGCAGCAGTCCTGTGGGCGAAAATGCCTTATTGATGCTAGAAGTCAGAGGAGAATGGGCCGACTGTATTCAAGCTGATAGAAGAGCAACTTTGACTGAAATAACCACTCGTTACAACCGAGGTATGCAGCAAAGCATTTGTGAAGCCACAACACGCACAACCTTGAGGCGGATGGGCTACAACAGCAGAAGACCCCACCAGGTACCACTCATCTTCACTACTAATAGGAAAAAGAGGCTGCAGTTTGCAGGAGCTCACCAAAATTGGACAGTTGAAGCCTGGTCTGATGAGTCTCGATTTCTATTGAGATATTCAGATGGTAAAGTCAGAATTTGGCGTAAACAGAATGAGAACCTGGATCCATCATGCCTTGTTACCACTGTGCAGGCTGGTGGTGGTGTAATGGTGTGGGGGATGTTTTCTTGGCACACTTTAGGCCCTTTAGTGCCAATTGGGCATCGTCTAAATGCCATGACCCTGCTGAGCATTGTTTCTGACCATGTCCATCCCTTTATGGCCACCATGTACCCATCCTCTGATGGCTACTTCCAGCAGGATAATGCACCATGTCACAAAGCTTGAATCATTTCAAATCGTTTTTTATGAACATGACAATGACTACACTGTACTAAAATGGCTCCCACAGTAACCAGATCTCAACCCAATAGAGCATCTTTGGGATGTGGTGGAACGGGAGCTTCATGCCCTGGATATGCATCCCACAAATCTCCATCAACTGCAAGATGCTATCCTATCAATATGGGCCAAGATTTCTAAAGAATGCTCTCAGAACCTTGTTTGAATCAATGCCACGTAGAATTAAGGCAGTTCTGAAGGTGAAAGGGGTCAAACACAGTATTAGTATGGTGTTCCTAATAATCCTTTAGGTGAGTTTCTATATACACACACACAGTCATTCAAAAGTTTGGGGGAAACAAAAACAGGAATATTTTAAAATAACTGTTCTAGTTTAATATATTAATATATAAGTTATACACATATACATATATACATATATATATACATAGACATATATGTAAGCAATAAGGTACGAGAGGCTGTGCTGTATCCGCTTTCGCGTCGTGCCTAACAACGCCCTTCAGCTGTTACTTATTGCACGATACAGCACTTGCCTCGAGTATCTTATTGCTTTTATAAAACGGTTGCCACACAATATTAAAGTAAAAAACAATATACGTGCAACTTTCTTGAAGTAAAATCACTAAAAGCGTACCTTCCGCTGGGAAAAATAGTCCCCGAGTGTGAACAGCAACAACGTTCCAGTGTGTAAAATGCATGAAAGCTCAAATAAAAACAACATAGAACCGCAGTGTTGCGCAGCGAATCAATAGAACCGTTGGGTGAAGCGGCTCGTAGCCGTGTTTTATCGTGAATAAAGCACAGCTCTTGACCAATCAGAATCAAGGATTCGAACTAACCGTTTTATAAATATATATATATATATACATATACATATATATATATATATACACACAAAAACAAAACAAAAAAAACAAAAAAACAAAAACAAATGCATATTGAGGATTTACTGACCTGTATTCAGACATCCTAAGGGTAACAAAAAAATGGCAAACCCAATATTTCAGAACTGAAATATTATTGGCTGAAAGAAAATTACATTGAAAGCCCTATTTTGCGGCATAAACAACAAAGCTAATCACGTAACTTCAACAGTCATGTTATGTATTCATGTCTCTTCATTTTGTTCCTTCAAACATCCAACACATGGTGATTTTGAGAAGGAGGGTATACTTGTCCCTTTTATAGTCACTCCAGGATCACTTCTACACCCTCACATCTCTAACAGAAACATTGTATCATGCCAATAATAAACAACAGATTTCAACTCTTGAAAACTAGCAGTGTGATTGTGCCATTTAGTGTACTTGTTGAGACTCACTGTGTATTCTTATCCTAGATGTGAATGCCTAAAATCAAATACAAGCACAATCATATTTTCTACTCTTTACCTTCATAGACATTGAAACCTTCACTGTTTTGATGAAACTGCAGCTGTCTGGTGTCCTGATACAAGAAAACATCTTTAATACTTCCATCAAACCTTTTAGTAAAAACACCAGATGTAACAGACGCAACATCTCTATTCAATTCAAACCCCCAAAATAAATCACCCCTCCATAATTTACTGCTACGTACTGTTCAAAAGGATCAATGTCTTCAAAAATTACTCTTTCCTCATTCACATAGACCTGGATGAGAGTTCGGTTGTGAGTAATTACCAGATAATTCCAGTGATTACAGCAGAAAGTGTTTTGGTACACAAGAGGAAGAGCGGTTCTCCTCACCAAGATTGACCGAAACCTTCAGATAACCGTCCTGCAGCCCAACCGCTAGATGGTCATCGTCTTCACTCCCAGCTTTCCCCATCCACAGGATCAAACCGTCCTCTGCTAAAGTGGAAAAATTCAGTGAAACCTCTGTGTACATTAAATTCCTAGAGATGTACTTTGGATCGTTGTATCTTAAATACGAGTTTCCAATAAACTTAATAGTTCTCAATGTAACTTCTTGGTCACAGTAAGTCCCAATCCATCCCAAAGAACAAATACATGAATACGAAGCAGACGTATTGACACAGAGAGAACACGTGTTGACAAAGATTGTTGACACAGTGAATGGACTGTTGGCACCGTAAACCGGTCCACAACGAGGGGCAAATACACATGAATGAAGAAAGACCCACTGGATTGCAGTAGCCACCATTCATGCAAACCTTATACCCACACGCTGTGCCGTCCCAGTCGCCAACATTGACTCCGTCGAGCGCAACCCGCTCTCTGTAAGATCAAGGTCATGCCCGTGAACTATGACCTCTCCGAATGCCGCCTGTGAATCCCACTGGGTCTTTGTCCACTGCATCCGGGGACACTGTGTTCAGGAAAGACACGCCCCCAATGAAATATTTGTGCCAACATCCAGAGTGCTCGTGCCCTCCGAAGAGTTCCTGGTCACGGTTTCATCGTCTAGAGTGAGGAAGCCGCGGTTGCCTTCTCTCCCGGTCTTCACTGTGTGCCACTTCCTGCCAGTCACATCAACCTCTTTTAGAGACTTCAATACAATCGTTTCGTTTCCCAGATTATAGCGGAGCTGCACAAATCCAGCTGACAGGGATACACTGAGGAAATCACCTTGGAAGAGAGTAGAGGATAACGTCAATAATGTTAATAATTTACATTAGAGTTTAGGATAAAAATTCTGTCATTAATTACACACACATTTGGACTAAATCGCTCATATGGATTAATTTACAATCTCTTTATGAACTTTTTGAGGTGTCAAAGTGTCAGTTGTGTAGCTGTCAACAGAAGGACAGAAAATCTCTTCAGATCTCATCAAAAAGATAATTTGTTTTCTGAACATGAACCAAAGTCTTACGGGTTTTGGAACGACATGAGCAGCGCAGTCTCTATCCCAATTCGTCATATAACTGACATTTTGGGACGTCTTTTGACCATTCGTCAATATACGACTTTTTAAGGCCCCCTTAAACGTCGGTAGATGACATTATGGGATCCTAACTCTACCCCAGACCTAAACCTAACCCTAAACCCAAATCGTCACCTAACTGACGTTAAAGGTAAAAGCGTCAGTTGTATGACGACCCGGGATACGTCATCTACCGACGTTTAAGGGGGCCCTAAAAGTCGTATATTGACGAATGGTCAAAAGACGTCCCAAAACGTCAGTTATATGACGAATTGGGATGAGACTGTGTTAACATGAGTGTGCATAATTCATGATGGAATTGTCATTTTTGGCTGAATTATGCCTTTAATTCATAGTCTTTTGTTCACCATAAAACTCCTGAAATCATCTACCGTTGTTTCTTGTTCACATTTGATTAGGCCTACAGAACATGACATAACGAACCCATTCTCATCCCAAGGCATCATATACTGACGCTTTTGCCAATGCGTATACATCCAACACACATGGCACCCTTTAGCGTCAATATAACACGCTTTGGCTATGGTAGGTTTAGGTCAGGGGTAGGGTTAGGGTTAGACCACTAGGAGGCGCCTTCTGGCCCATATATATCTGTGTCTCATATTGACGCTAAAGGGTGCCATGTGCGTTGGATGTATACGCATTGGGAAAAGCACCAGTATATGACGCCTTGGGATAAGAGCAGGCCGCATAACCACATGAATATCCATTAAAGATACAGTTAAATGCTTTCATTTTAAATAAATGTGACGGTAACACTTTACAATACGGGTGCACTAATAAGCATTAATTCATGCTTAACTAATGCACAGATAATACTGAATTAATGTGTAACTAATGATTATCTAAGCTATTCATTAATGATTACCACATTAGGAACTAATTAAGAGTCTGTAAGGTTAATGTATTAGTTCATACATTAATTGTTATTAATTAAATATGTATTTGTGGATTAATTCCAAAATAACTCATTTTTTTAACTAATAGTGTTAATTAATATGTTAATTACCAGAATGAGCCAAAGCCTTGTATTTAAACTTCCAGATAATATGACAGGTACACTAATATGCATTAATACATGATTAATTACTTCATTGTTAGTGTGAATTCATGTGCAAATTACTACAATTACTAAATGACTAGTTAATGATGATGTGCCCAACAAGTAAAGTCATAACATAATGATACCTTTGCAAATCATTAGCTAATGATTAATTAAAGCAGACAACTGGAAGTTGAAGTGCATAGCTTTGACTAATTGTGGTAATTAACACATTAATTTACACTATTAGTTAATAAAATATGTTATTAAGGAATTAATACGCAATGACACATTGAATTAATAGCAATTCATGTATTACTTAATCTATTAATCATATACACTGTAAACAAAAAAAACAAAAGTCACGGAAAAGACGGGGGTGCCAGAAAATGTCTGTTAAAAAACTGTAAAAAACTGTAAAAAATATGTCTTATCATTTCTTATTCTATAATTATGGTTTATTACTGTTATTCTACACAAAAATATCTTTCATTATCTGATATAATGTTAATTTACTGACCTATTGAAGTATTAATATCTGTTTTGTACCATTGTAACGCTGACAACCACAGTGATGATGAGAGTCACATGATCATTCAAAGCTCATTACAAGCAGCTTTTCCACAAGAGAGTTAATACTAATATATAGAAACTGCACAGTGTCATTCGCAGAAACATTAAACACCATCATGGTAACACATGAAATTTTTAAAATGCATTAAACATTAGTTTAACAACATTAAATGTAACATAAAACCCTAATATACATAACTGATTCAAAAAAAAAACTAAGAAAACTATGAAGAAACATAGTTATTTCAACAAAAACACATCAAATGTGAAGTGTCACGCAGGGAATTGTGGGAATGTCAATTTACGGTTTTTCACTGTAAATTATACAATGAGTTGTTCTTTTTCACTTTCAAAAACTGTAAATTTAATGGTATTTAGTACGGAAATACTATTATTTAACCTTAAAACTCACTTTAACACCCACATACTTAATGATCTTCAAGGAAAACATGTTAAATGACTGCTGATTTCTGCAGTTATACCTTCTTTTCTGTGTTTTCTAATTTAACAGAAAAAATCTGTAAAATATTACGGAATATGTTATGTAAAATTACACACAACCCTGTAAAAATACAGACAATTTCCTTTAAAAAAACGTAAAATAGATGTAAAACCAAAATACAAGCAATTACCTGTAAATTCAATAGTGGACCTTTAAATTACAGCAAATATCTGTAAAATAACAGGCATTCACTGTATAATGACAAAACGGCAAAATTCTGTAAAAAAATACAGACCATTACCTGTAAATTTTACTTATCTTTTTTACAGTGTAGACTCTTTATTAGTTGCTGATGCAGTGATCATTAATTAATGGTTTAGTTCTTCATTAGTTATACATTAACTCATGATTATCTGTGCATTAGTTAAGCATGAATTAATGCATATTAGTGCACCCGTATTGTAAAGTGTTACCAATTTAACCAGTCAAGATGCTGCCTTACCGGACCGACTGCTCAGGTACCGTGCGGTGTAGAATATGATGCCCTCAGGTGAAAGTGTTTGAAACTGCAGCTGTAGATGGGTTCTGTGCCTTATATTGATGGGAGGAAATGACATCCAAGATGACTGATTGCCACTGAAGAAAGGATCACTGATAGATACAGCTGGAAAAGAAATAAAAAACCTGACAGCACAGTCTCTAATTTTTGCAGTTTAAATGTTCATGAACTAATTTAAACAATTTTGTGTTAAAAAAAGCGAGCTTAACATAAAAATAGTATAAAAATATTAAAAGAATAAATAAAAAATAAATAAATAAAAATTTTAAGTATCGGTAACACTTTATTTTACGACCCGCAAACTACTGTGTAAGTACACTGAAATTACGGTGTACGTTTCTATAATTGTAGTGTACTTCCGTGTAAGTATACAATATGAACAATATGTTAAGTTTAGGGTAATAAAGGGGTAACAAGCACCACTATAATTTACAGCCCGCAGGAGTTACACTTACCCTGTAACTACACAGAACAAGGGGGTAACAAACGCTACTTACAATGTAACAATACGAAACAACACTATTTGCACTGTAATTACAGAGAAATGTACTGTTATCAAGAAAAAAAAAAAAAAAAACGTTTTAATTGCACAGTATATTTGCCCTGACATTTAAGTGTCATTGCAATTCAATGGGATAAGGTAAGTACTAATTACCACATGGTACGGTCTAAATTAAAATCATAGCAGAAACAAATTATTTTGACTTTTCTAGTAATCTAGTAAGAAAAGCCAATACATTTATTTTATCATAATATATATATATATATATATATATATATATATATATATATATATATATATATGTACATGTTTAATTTTCAACCCACAGATGTTAAAATTACCCTGAACATATTTTGCCACAAATGTGATACATTTTATAAACAACAGTCGTACAATTTTTGCCTGGAATAATTTTCTTGCATATCTGTACCCCCTTATTACCCCAAACATATTGTTCCCTTATTGTACACTGAAGCACACTATAATTACAGAAATGTACACCATAATTTCACTGTTCTTACGAAGTTATTTGCAGGTTGTATATCTGCTTGTTACCCCTTTATTACCCCAAACTTAACATATTGTTCCCTTATACTTACACGGAAATACACTATAATTACAGAAACGTACACCGTAATTTCGGTGTACTTACACGTTTTTTTGCGGGTCGTAAAATAAAGTGTTAGCAAAGTATCTTAAAAAACTTTTCTTACCATATTCAAGGCAACACATCTTGTCAAATAGCTGACCAAATCCTGTTTTTTCCACTTACGTAATTTAAGTAAATTGAGGTTTGTGGTATCTCACTCAGAGCTGGAGATGCTCATTCATGCCTTAATTTCCTCCCGTATTGATTATTGTAACTCACTTTTCTCTTCACTTAACAAATCTGCTCTTCATCGACTGCAATCCATTCAAAATTCAGCTGCTAGGTTACTTACTCGATCAAATAGGCACACCCATATCACCCCGATACTCTGCTCCCTTCACCGGCATCCTGTAGCTTACAGGATCCAATTCAAAATACTAACCATAACCTATAGGGCTTTACATGGCCAGGCCCCTGCTTATCTTGCTGACACAATTCACTTTCATACCCCTCTCCGGTCTCACGTCTAATAATCAAAATCTGCTATCTACGCTCCGCACTCGTTCAAAGACATGTGGGGATAGAGCCTTGGCCGCTATGGCATCCAGATTATGGAATGCTTTGCCAACCAGTATTAGGTTTGCTGAGAATTTGACAGTTTTAGGGGACAAGTGAAGACTCATTTGTTCAGGTTAGCTTTTGGGTAATCTCTATACTTTATATATTGATCATTTTATCTGTTTAATTTTATTTTTATCAATTTTTGTCTATTGTAAAGCGCTTTGTGACTTAGTCTGTGAAAGGCGCTGTATAAATAAATTAGTGCACTAATATGCATTAATTCATGCTTAACTAATGCACAGATAATCATGAGTTAATGTATAACTAATGAAGAACTAAACCATTAATTAATGATTACTGCATCAGCAACTACTAAAAAGTCTATATGTTTAATAGATTAAGTAATACATGAATTGCTGTTAATTCAATGTGTCATTGTGTATTAATTCCTTAATAACATTTTATTAACTAATAGTGTAAATTAATGTGTTAATTACAATTAGTCAAAGCTGTGCACTTCATCTTCCAGTTGTCTGCCTTAATTAATCATTAGCTAATGATTTGCAAATGTATCATTATGTTATGACTTTACTTGTTGGGGCACATCATTATTAACTAGTCATTTAGTAATTGTAGTAATTTGCACATGAATTTGCAATAACAATGAAGTAATTAATCATGTATTAATGCATATTAGTGTACCTGTCATATTATCTGGAAGTTTAAATACAAGGCTTTGGCTCAATCTAGGTAATTAACATGTTAATTAACACTATTAGTTAAAAAATGAGTTATGAAATTAATCCACAATTACATACATATTTAATTAATAACAATTAATGTATGAACTAATAAATTAACCTTACAGACTCTTATTTAGTTCCTAATGTGGTAATAATTAATGAATAGCTTAGATAATCTTTAGTTGCACATTAATTAAGTATTATACTGTGCATTAGTTAAGCATGAATTAATGCTTATTAGTGCACCTGCATTGTAAGTGTTGCCAATAAATTTTACTTACTAACACTAATTTTGCAGTGGCTTTTACAATCTATTTTTTTCTCCTAAATATATAAAGCTATGTACATGTACACCTTTTTTATATAACAATCCTTTTATACTGTAATGCATATTTTATATTAATATATTTTATTTATATATGCACACACTAAAAGTTAGAGGTTGGAAAGATTTCTTTGAAAGAAATAATGCTATTACTCAACAAGGACATTGAACAAAAGTGACAGTAAATACATGTATAATGTTAAAATATTTATCTTCCAATTAAATGTTCTTTTGAACTTTATTAGTCAAAGAATCTTGAAAAAAAAAAAAACACTATTGATATTTCTGTATTGATAGGAAGAAATGTTTCTTGAGCATATCTGCCGAATATATGGAAATAACTCCATATATGGAGACAACTCCAGTGGTTCCTACACTCATGACATATCCTAAGTGTTATGAACGCAGTTCTGCTTACCGCAGGCTCTACCCTTTCTCATCTCTCTCCTCATCCTCCTCACTATCATCATCAGCCACTGAAACTGATGAAGGTCCTGCTGCTGCAGAAAATATATTTTGACACATTTTACAGCGCCTTCTTAAACGGCCTGTTTTTATTTTTCAAGCTATTTCCCTGCACATTCCTTGCCTTTCTTCTCCATCTCTCCGACTATTTTGACAGATACACACTGACACTGCATTGTTCTCTGCACCCTTCCTCAAACCATCTAGTGGTTCCCTGGAGGTCGGATTGAATGTGGTCTAACCTTGCTGGCAGAAGAGTCCAGCAGAGCCTAGGGGCACTGGCACGTGTATCCATCAGGAAGGGGCACACAGGTGGAGCCGCGAGCGCAGGAGGGCGGCGGGATGTGTTCAGCATCACAGAACGACACTTTCTCAGAGCAAAGTGCACCTTTCCATCCAAACACGCACTGACAGCTGGAGGGGAAGGCCAAAGAGAAAAGATTAATAATGTTTGTCAGTCATTGACTTGCACAAGTTGAGCTCAAACGGGTGCTTGTTCTGAAATCTTACTACACAGAGGATCCAGAGTCCACACAGGTTCCCCGTTCTGGCAGGAGCACCAGGTTGCATGGATCAACACCGCACTGCCCCACATTACGTCCTGACTCCGGCCTGCCCTCTGGCCCTCCTGGAGGCTGAAACTTCCCATCTCTTCTCATCCGAAACAGCAAATCGAAAATGCAACCTTTAAAATCAAATATATATATATATATATATATATATATATATATATATATATATATATATATATATATATATATATATATATATATATAAAGAGAGAGAGAGAGAGAAATCATCAATTATGTACCATCTAAGCTCCTAAAAAGAGAGAAAAAAAATAACAACACACGCACCATAAAACCTTAAATATACACTCACCAGCCACTTTATTAGGTACACCTGTCCAACTGCTCGTTAACACTTAATTTCTAAGCAGCCAATCACATGGCGGCAACTCAGTGCATTTAGGCATGTAGACATGGTCAAGACAATCTCCTGCAGTTCAAACCGAGCATCAGTATGGGGAAGAAAGGTGATTTGAGTGACTTTGAACGTGGCATGATTGTTGGTGCCAGAAGGGCTGGTCTGAGTATTTCAGAAACTGCTAATCTACTGGGATTTTCACACACAACCATCTCTAGGGTTTACAGAGAATGGTCCGAAAAGAAAAAACATCCAGTGAGCGGCAGTTCTGTGGGCGGAAATGCCTTGTTGATGCCAGAGGTCAGAGGAGAATGGCCAGACTGGTTCGAGCTGATAGAATGGCAACAGTGACTCAAATAACCACCCGTTACAACCAAGGTGGGCAGAAGAGCATCTCTGAACGCACAGTACGTCGAACTTTGAGGCAGATGGGCTACAGCAGCAGAAGACCACACCGAGTGCCACTCCTTTCAGCTAAGAACAGGAAACTGAGGCTACAATTTGCACAAGCTCATCGAAATTGGACAATAGAAGATTGGAAAAACGTTGCCTGGTCTGATGAGTCTCGATTTCTGCTGCGACATTCGGATGGTAGGGTCAGAATTTGGCGTCTACAACATGAAAGCATGGATCCATCCTGCCTTGTATCAACGGTTCAGGCTGGTGGTGGTGGTGTCATGGTGTGGGGAATATTTTCTTGGCACTCTTTGGGCCCCTTGGTACCAATTGAGCATCGTTGCAACGCCACAGCCTACCTGAGTATTGTTGCTGACCATGTCCATCCCTTTATGACCACAATGTACCCAACTTCTGATGGCTACTTTCAGCAGGATAATGCGCCATGTCATAAAGCTGGAATCATCTCAGACTGGTTTCTTGAACATGACAATGAGTTCGCTGTACTCAAATGGCCTCCACAGTCACCAGATCTCAATCCAATAGAGCATCTTTGGGATGTGGTGGAACGGGAGATTCGCATCATGGATGTGCAGCCGATAAATCTGCGGCAACTGTGTGATGCCATCATGTCAATATGGACCAAACTCCCTGAGGAATGCTTCCAGCACCTTGTTGAATCTATGTCAATCTATGAATCTAGAATTAAGGCAGTTCTGAAGGCAAAAGGGGGTCCAACCAATTACTATTATGGGGTACCTAATAAAGTGGCCGGTGAGTGTAGTCTTTATGGTTTATGCGATATATCCTACGTCTTCTGAAGCCACATGATTCCATGAAAAAAACAAAAAGTAGTGCTACCATTTAATAGTTTAGGGTCAGTAAGATTTTTTCTCTCCAAAAATAGTAAGTTACAAAAAATGTCTTTAATAATGTCTAAATAAACGCTGTTCTTCTGAACTTTTGAAAGAACCCTGAAAAAAAGTCATCACATCCACAAAAATAATAAGCACCACTGTTTTCAACCCTGATAATCAGAAATGTTTATTGAGCAGCATATCAGATTGATTTCTGAAGGATCATGTGACATTGGAGATTGTAATTAGTAATTATGCTAAAAATTCAGCTTTGCCATCACAGGAATACATGACATTTTAATATATTAAATTATAATACTATTTCACAATAATACACTTTTTATTGTATTTCTGAATTACTATAAACTGAGGGATGAGTTGAAACTAGGTTTTGTGGTAATAGAGAAAAATGTTTTAAAACCTGAGCATTTCTTAAATGACAACGACTAAATGACGAGGCGCTCAGTGGCTAGGACATATCTTAGCCCATTTGTCATCATTTCCAAAGTTTTCATTATGTTGTGGGTAAAGGTACACCATCTAGCGGTTGAAAACAAAACTGCATGCATTTTGCAGAAGACCATTGTTTTGGTTGTGACTGTGACTGTGTGGATGAATATGGCTATCCTACTGCAGTGCTCATAAAACATTAACTACTAGACTTAAGAGATAAAAGCAGTTTAGATGGAAAGGATCTCAAGCTGACTAGCAGAAGATGCTACTGCAGCTCTATCCTTTAATAGACACGGTATTCCAGCACTGAGCTACAACAACGCATAATAAAATGACCCCTCACAATAGATAATGCTTTACAATGAACTCTGTTAGAGAGCTACATATGAAAATGTATCCATTAAAAATATACTACCTTAATAACCTGTTGTAATGAAAAAAACATCTTTGAGTCAGTTTTACAACAATACAAATCCCTCAGTTCTTCATCTCTGAAAAGCAGTTTTGTATGTTGATTCTTGTTTTATGACGAGCTGTCGCTTTCTCTTTTTGCCAGTGGACTCTCCTGTGTTATGTTTTGCATGTACGCAATTTCCCATGAAAATATAAACACTTACAATAGGCTTACCATAGTGTATCGGAGTAAGACAAAAACACGTTTTAGATGATGGATGGATTTGACTTAAAAAAAAAAAAGATTTCCAAAGAAATTTGTTGTGCTGGTTTTATGAATGAGGCTCATTGACTGAGACAAAAGATCCATTCCATCTTCAGTGTGATTTAGAGTTTGGATAAGTTTGGATAGATATGACTGAATCTGAAACCCTAACAATTTTAATCTAAATGCATATCCTGAAATGTAGAATTTTTTTTATTTAATTTTTTTTATTAAAACTGAAGTTTTAAATGGTTTTAAAGTTTTTTGAAGGCCATTTCAAGACATCTCACGAGCCAATACTTATAATAAAACAGAAAAAAAACAACAACAAAAAAACGCATCACCTTCAAAGCTGTTCTGGAAACGAGAGCCCGCAGGCAATAGCTCAGGTGTGTATTCTTCATATCCACCCACATAAAGTTGACTGAAGGTGTTCAAGCCCACCAGCGGTCCAGTGGATGTACCCATCCTCCTCCTCTGCCCATCGACCTATTCAGAAAACACACCAATGTGACCACAGCATGACACCAAAAACAGTTTAGAGCCAAAAGTGGCTAAGAACAGGAAATCACTGAATTTGCATTCCAGGGGCCGTATTCACAAAGAATTTTAAGGCTAAAAGTAGCTCCTAACTGGCGAATTTAGGAGCAACTCCTAAAAATAATAGGCGTGTCACTCCTAACTTTAGGACTCCTAATTTTTTTCACTAAGAGTAATTCACAAAGCATTTTAGCCCTAAAAGTAGTACCTAAGTCTGGGACAGCTTAAAAGAAGTCGAGAGGACTCCTAACTCACTAAGACCTATTCACAAAGGATTGTACGACACCAGCACCTCTCGCAGTCGCCCGGGGTCCGCGACACAAGCAGGAATGCTGCATTCATCTGCACACAACCTCTCCCATGTCTCACGCTTAGTTTAGCTTGATATCCCAGTGCCGAATTTCACTGTTATAATGTTTTTTGTTTTGTTTTGCTTTTTAAGCACCAACTGGGCCAGCAGCAGTAACTGATCCTGCATCTAGTTGGGCTTTCTTTTCCATTTTGGCGAGTTCATAATCCACCGTTATTCAAATATTACATTACTTCATTAGGAGCAACATTTCCTTTCTTTAAGTAGTCTAGTTAGGCTAATAGAATGTCAGTTAACCAAGCAAGTGTTAATGCAAGTGTCGTTTTTTCATTATTAGGCACCATTCACATATAGCGCCTGCCGCCTAAAAATGCAAGGTGCGCCGCATTCTCCTTTTCCAAAGCGCTAGGACGGTTCGTTCTTGTTGGCTCGGTTGGTTCTAGTTACGTGACCGGCGCGCTCCATACGGACGCGATTGGAAAGAACGGGTGCCTTCATTTAAAATAACGAACTTTTAAAATAAGCGCGCAAAAGACGCGATAAGTGAACACTGCATGCCCTTAGGCTACCTTGAATAATTTCATTCATGACTTTTCTCTCTCTGCCTTTTTAGAATTACACTTCACTGGGGCCTGCACAAACATGTCATTATATATAGCCTATGCATTTCGATGATATTACTTTTTTTATTATTATTTTGTGTAGGACACAGACATATTTAGATGTCGTAATGTCATGATTTGTTGCTGTGTTATGTTCCGCATGATAGCCCTGTCATCTAACAACCAATCACCGTGATCATTGCGAGGAAGCTCGTGCATGAGAATTGACGTCATTCATAGCAACGAAGACTCACTCTTAGTTTAGGAGTTGTAATTTTTCCTTACTAAGAGTAGGTCTGAAAGGCGTTGTGAATAACTTTTAAGAGAAAACTCCTAGCTAAAATATTTTAGTGCGATTTAGGAGTACTTCTAGTGGTAAGATAAAATTCTTTGTGAATACGGCCCCTGATCATTCTTAGAGATAAGACAAATATCAAGGTATTTTGACTGCCTTTGTCATGCATTTCAAATCTATAGAAATATGACTGGTTTATTATTTTATAATGGTACAGTACTATCTTGAAAGTATCTAAATTCCATGAATCCAGAACCACCCGTTCAAAAGTTTGTGGTTTGAAAGAAGTCTCACCAAGTCTGGATTTATTTGAGCAAAAATACAGTCAATTTTAAAATATATTAAAATAGAAAATAGATATTTTAAAATTTAAATTATTCCTGTGATGGCAAAGCTGAATTTTACTCCAGCCTTCAGTGTCGCATGATCCTTCAGAAATAATTCTAATATGCTGATTCGGAACTCAAGAAACATTTCTTTATATTAAGGTTGAAAACCATATTTAATTTTTTTTTAATGGAGCTGTGATATGTTTTAAGATTTTTTGATGAATAAAACAGCTTTTATAATAGAAATATTTTCTAACATTATAAATGTCTACTCAAAGAAATAATTCTAATATGCTGATTCAGAACTCAAGAAACATTTCTTTATATTAAGGTTGAAAACCATATATATATTTTTTTTAATGGAGCTGTGATATGTTTTAAGATTTTTTGATGAATAAAACAGCTTTTATAATAGAAATATTTTCTAACATTATAAATGTCTACTCTCACGTATGATGAATTTAAAGCATACTCGCAAGAATATGAGTTAATTTCTTTTAAAAAAATTATTTCTGACCCCATCTTCTGATTAGTAGTGTATATAAAAGTAAAGAGCCCAGAAAGGATCATTTAACCATCATTTCAAGTTTGTTATATTCCTACAAAATAAAACACACCTTCAGCCATCCATTTTTCAGATATCTTCCAAAGTTTACTGTGTGAATTTTGATCCTCGGATTCAGGCGCTCGCTGATAATTGTTGCCAAACCCGAGCCAAGATTATACTTATGAACAATCCTGCTGTTCCGCACCCCCAATGCGAAGAAGTCGTCTCCGCTGATGCCTTCACAGAAACAATAACACACAGAATCCAATTAGCACATGCACTGGAGTCCAAAAGTCTGACACCATATTGTAAATCTGCCATTTACACATGGAAAAAAAAAAACAGGTTTTATGATTTTGGAACACAAAGAAAAGTGACGAGGAAATGAATCACACATTTTGACTCAATTCTAGTAACAAATGAGAAAGGAATGTCAAATTGCAGCATTTTCATTAGTGTTTCAGGTCAAGCTGCCCATCTCTAAAATGTAATTTATTTCTCTTTTTGAGCTGATGGATCAAACGCTCCAATTTATCTGGCCAATTATCAGATGAATATTTGCCTTCTCATTCTCTCTGATTCCTACTTTTTTGATTTTGTTCTCCACTGTGCGGCACGGCTCCCTTGACAATTGCTTCATTATTCACAGTGCTGTCCTCTTCCCTCTTTCCCTCGATGAATCATCCTAAACTATAATCCCGAGAGACACTCGCTGAACTGAGGAAGATTCATACCCCCCTTACTCTTATTCAGCTGCCTGTCTTTTGATTAAACATGTTCGTAGCAGTGACGTGTCAGTTAGCAGACACTGAAACTGACCTTAAAATAAATTGCCGATGGTGGTGGAGAAGGCATGAGGAAACTTAACCGAGACTCTGTCTCTTCTTAATGGCACTTTCAACCTGACATTGATTTTTATTTTTTAATGGATATACATTTCGGTTACACTTTATTCTACTACCTATAGGTAACTTTGCACCTACATGTCAACTAACTCTCATTAGAGTATCAGACTAGAGTTAGTAGAACAAGTTGACGTACTTTCAAAGTTAGTTTTACTAGAAGAATGTCTGTTGGGGAGCATCTAAAGAAAGTGTTAGCAGATATTAAAGGAGTAGTTTACTTAAAAAAACTTTTGCTGATAATTTACTGGTAACGCTTTAGATTACAGCCCAGAAAGTACTGTGTAATTAAGAGAAATTTACAGTGTAACTTTCTGTAATTATAGTGTACCTTACATGTTAGTATAAGGGAACAATATCATCCAGGAACATCCAGGGTAACATCCAGGAAACTTAGTATTATAGAACAAAGGGGTACTTAATCTGATACAACAATCTTACCTTTGGGAGCAATTTAGCGAGAACATTTACTGCGTACCTTTTTTGTTGCAATTGTGTATCAACGCATACTGTATAGGCTTTTTTAAATGACAGGGTACATCTATGCATTTATAAATAAAAAGAATTTTGCAGATGTTGAAAATTTTTCTAGGCGAAAAAAGTTAAGACTATTGCAATTTTTTAAAAATATACTGGGAAATATATCTGGTTATGGTTACAGGGTAAGTTGTGTTTGTATAATAAATAAAGGTTTCTGACTGAGTCAGTGATATAAGATTAGTGCGTGTGCATTTTTATTCTACTTACCCAGTAACTACATGGAACAAAAAGTGAACAAGCACCACTACATGAAACAAGAGTAGCCTTTCTTTCCCCAATATTTAAGCAAAAGTTGCAATAGTTTTCGTTTTCAGTGCACTTTTGTTAAAAAAGATTATAAATGCATAGATATGTACCCTGTAATTTTTTAAAAAGCCTATACAGTATTGATGTACTGGTTCACCATTATTTCAAAAAGGAATGTTCTTGCCAAATTGCTTCTAAAAGTAAGATTGTTATATCATAAATAGTAGAATAACCACCCCTTAGTTTAATAATACTTACAGTATAAATAATTTTTTTAATTCTCCTGGTTGTTACCCCTTTATTCCCGAAAGTCAAAATATTGTTCCCCTATACTTATATTGTAAGTAACTATAAGTACCGAAGGTTACGCTGTAAAATCGCTTTAATTACGCAGTACTTTCCGGGCTGTAATCTAAAGCGTTACCAATTTACTTACCCCCATGTCATCCAAGATGTCCATGTCTTTCTTTCTTCAGTCGAAAAGAAATTAAGGTTTTTGATGAAAACATTCCAGGAGTTTTCTCCATATAATGCACTTTACTGGTAAAACAGTAACGGTTATCACTTTTACTGGTAATCGAATCTTTTTCGTGTCATTTGGTTCATTTGGTTCACAAACAAAATGAACAAATTGATTCGGAAAAAGATTCGTTCAAGGTCCAAACTGTCTTTTGGACCTTGAAATGTTTGGTCCTCGTTCATTTTGATAAACGAGTTCGAACAGGAGAGTAACAAACACGCATCACACAACAGAGCAAGGCGACCATTTTTTAAATGAGCGATCGTTTCGCTTGATAAGACCCTTATTCATCGTCTGGAATGGTTTAAAGCCCTTTGAACAGTTTGCACTGAAACTGTCTTTTGGACCTTGAACCATTTGGTTACCAGTTAAGTCCATTATATAGAGAAAAATCCTGGAATGTTTTCATCAAAAACCTTAATTTCTTTTCGAACTGAAGAAAGAATGACATGGATATCTTGGATGACATGGGGGTGAGTAAATTATCAGCAAAAGTTTTTTTTTTTAAAAGTGAACTACCCCTTTAAGCAGACTAATAATATTCTAAAGAGAGTTAGTTGGCATGTATTTGCAAAGTTACTTTAAATCTTTTAATTTTAAGCAGCTTTGTATAGGCTATACATTATTCTCTGAACACTACTATCAATAATATAATATCTACTGCCTAAAGTAATTTAAAATTAAAAAATGTTTAACCATTTTGGTCACACTTTAGATCAGGGCCCAATTCTCACAATTGCCTCAAACTCCTTATTAATAGTTAGTAAGGTAGTTATGTTTAGGCATTATGCAGAATAAGGCATTAGTATGTGCTTTAAGGCATTATGTCCCCAATATTTATTATATTGAGGACATTAATATTCAACAATATTATTACCTGTGTTGTATTATTTTTTCATGTTATCACTGTGAAGCTGCTTTGATACAATCTGTATTGTAAAAAGCACTATATTAATAAATGTGACTTGACTTGACTTTATTCATAACAATAAACAGCCAATGTCATAGTACTATATTATGCTAATAAGCAACTATAGTTAATAGTGAGAACTGGACCCTAAACTAAAGTGTATCCACTGTTTTTACTGGTAAACAGACTTTATAATAATACATTTTCTATAATAATCGTAAGTACTAAATTACTATTAGGCAGTGTTAATTATTATTATTATGTCATTTACTCATGTCAAAGTCCATTAATAAAATAAATAATTAAAGAGTTCAGATGCAAAAGCCTCTAAATGCCATTTGAAATTTTCTTCTAAAATGACAATTTTTATCAAGCTTGTATATTATAGTTCTGTAATTTCACTTAAATGACAATTAATAGGTAATCTTCATTGCCATTTAAGTGAAATTACTGAACTTAAATATACAAGCTTGATAAAAATGGTCATTTTAGAAGAAAATTTCAAATGGCATTTAGAGGCTTTTGCATCTGAACTCTTTCAATTGTTAACACACTTTTTATCATCTTTACATTTTTTTTAAATTCCGTGTTTCTTTATCGTTTGAGATTCTTAAGACACTTCATATAACAGATCTTTCCCTCATGCCAGACAATAAAAATCATCGCCCCGTTTTGTGCACAGATAAATTGACTCTGCTCTGCATGGGCTCTGGACTTACATTTACAGCATATTTTACAGGAGCTGCTCCATTAATATCTCCTAGTTGAGTGATACTACTTCCAAAGCGCACTTCCTCTATTATGACCCCAGCTGCCATGAATCCAGCTCTTATTTTTCAAACCACAGTATATACAGCATGCTATTGTAAGCGCTGAGGGATGCACTGAAATCAAGGCGAATAAAGAGAGATGAAGTAACAAATGTGAACAATATTCCCATTTTGACTCACCTTGTCCCTTTTGCCCAGAAAAGAGAACGAGGCCGTTTCTCAAAGCGGAGACATTATTGGCAAAGGTGAGCTTCAGGTGGAATTCATAAAAGTGACCCATACTGGGAATAGAGGGATAAGCCATATAGGATGAATATCCAGATTCATCAAGACCACTGAACCGGGCCGAGTGATGTTGACAGCTGTGAAGAAATAAAAAAAGTAACCAATTATACATTATACATTATATATTTATATGTGTGTGTGTAAACGTATGTCTACAATAGTGTGGAGCCTACAATATTACCAATAATACAATGGGCTTTGATAGCCAAATTATTAACGGTTGCAGGTTCAATTCCAGTTATACTTAGTATAATGGTAACACTTTATTTTACGGTGTCCGTGATACAGAGTACTTACTTAATTAATTACTTAGTAGTAAACATTGTAATAACATGTAACAAAATGTAATTAACATGTAACAAAGTTATGGATCAGCCTGTACTTACAGATTGTAATTACACTCATGTAATAGACAGCTACTGTTACACATGTGTAATAGGACGAGATGGTTACATAAGTGTTACCGACTTGGTACAATGTAACAAGTACTTAATATGTTACTAAGGTAAAAAGCCTGCAGTTACACATGGTCATTTTGTACCTTATAAAATAAAGTGTATCAAGTACTTAAGTGCACTTCATGAGTATCTACAGTACATACCTTATCCATCTGAATTAACCCTCTAGTTCACAGCTTAAATACATGCAGTAGCTTCTTAATGACATTCAATTTGCATAATATTACACAGGTATAAGCTACGTAAAATAAAGTGTATCAAGATTGTACTTAAGTGTACTTTGTGTATCTACAAACCTTATCCATATGTAGTTCAGTTTAAATTAGGCTTAACTCCCTCGTTCACAGCATAAATACATGCGGTAGCTTCCTAATTACATTGCAATTACATAATATTACACAGGTATAAGCTACGTAAAATAAAGTGCATCAAGATTGTACTTAAGTGTACTTTGTGTATCTACATACCTTATCCACATGAAATACACTAAAGTACAATCTTGATACACTATTTTAGAAGGTACAAAATGACCATGTGTAACTGCAGGTTTTTTTCACACCTTAGTAACATATTTAAATACTTGTTGTTACATTGAGTAGTACAACATACTTTTTAATATAATTACATTGTACCAAGTCAGTAACACGTATGTAACCGACTCGGCCTGTTACACGTGTAACAGTAGCTGTCTATTACATGTGTGCAATTACAATCTGTAAGTACAGGCTGTTCCATAACTTAGTTACATGTTAATTACATTTTTGTTACATGTTATTACAATGTTTACTACTAAGTAATTAATTAAGTAATTACTCTTTATCACGGACACCGTAAAATAAAGTGTTACCGAACTTGCTAATAAAAGGTAAGAACATGGAACAGGGGTAGGTTCAGGGTTAGTACTAGTTATTACCCAGTAATTGTAGTTATTAAAATAAGTACATAGTATTTACATGGGTAACTGGACTGTAAAAGGAAGCGCTACCAATTATTCTTGAGAAATGTATTGGGACAACTTTAAATAAACAAGAATCTGTAAAATGTCATGTAATTTCACTGAGGTGAAGTTACCAGCAGCTGTATGGGAAAGCAACACAAGATGGCGATATTGCACTACATATATCAAGCTTGTCAAATCCTATTTTATTATTTCCTCTGGGGAGAAACGCTGCTTCTAACAATAATTATTATAATTTTGTTCCATTTTTCTCTGCAAATGGACAGTGGTCGTAACATTTATATTTTGCAGAACTATTTTGCCAGAATTTGTGCAACGGCTTCTGCTTTGGACAATGTAGCCTACTTTAGAAGCAGACAATCTTCAGAAATATCAACATTTGATCCACTGGTCCAGCAGCCATCATTCAGAAACATTTCATCATGGGTACATTAAGCATCTACACTATTTAAAAAAAAAAAAAAAAAAAAAAAAAAAAACGTGCTAACTTAAGAGTTTTCTCCACCCCTCATTTTGTCTTTATGAACTGTGCAGTCTGCAAAGCCTCTCCGGAGGATTTCTCCGGGAACAGCATTGAAGTTCTTCCCTATGCTCTCCTCTTGAATTATTGATGCCTTTTGAAATTGCACATATATTACCTTGTCACGGTTTATTTGCACAGGGCCTAATGAAGAACTAGAATGCGTTTTTAGCAGGGACGGGTTGATTAGGCCAGCTGTATTTCTTCACTCACAGTGTCGTGTAATGGCTCAGTGATACGCTGCTTATGCTGAGTTACGTTTTCTTGCTCAAAGTGAAATTCATTAGCAAGCCGGCCATTTATTAATCAGATGCATTGGGCACTTTTTGAGAGTGCCAGTTACCATCCTAAGATAAACTGCAGTCCTCTATGAGGATGTAATTGAACTCATTTCCAAAGTCAAATGGGGATTTCTGATTCATGCCTTCAGAAGAAACTAGAAGTGCAATAATTATAGGCACAAAAACACTTGCTTTCCCTCAATGCTGAAGATGAACAAAACCCCACGTTTTTTCTCATTTGACAATGAGGCATGACCTCAAATGACTATATATCTTGTTTAAATGTCCATGCAGAGGCACTGCATATAGCACAGAAATGCTCTCTATTGCTGCTGTTGCTCAAGGTGACTAAAGGAACAAGAAAACAACCTCCAAATCACTTGCAGTTTTTACTGGTGACATATCACCCATTTATTTTCATTCGTTCGAGTCAAAAAACGTTTGTGTGCAAGGATATTTCTCTAGTGAAATTCAATAGCCTTCAGTCAGCTGTGTTGGCTGGACCCGGAGATATTTTACTTTTCTTGATTACCTTCGCTTACCACACACACAAAAATGAAATAAAGACATAAGAATAAAAACATATGCACAAAAAAACTGCACATGTGATCAACTCCTAACAAAATCTCTTTTGTCCCAAACACTTCCCACAAGATGATTCTTTAATCTTCTGGTGTAAAGCCAGATGACGATGGAATGAAAAAAGCAGGAAGTCACATGGTATGCGTGTTAAGGTGGTAAGGCGGTTTAAGACAGATGTGGCATTATGTTATGGGTCTATTTTAGGTGAGTGTGATGTGAATGTTGCGTCAAAGAACACAGTCTGTCCTCTAAACTCCACTGCCGCATCAAGCAGCTTCCAGCAACACAAGCTCCCGTGATCAATCCAATGAGCAATCTATCTGTCTTCCTGTCAATTTGGAATGTAACTTCTAAAAAAAACATCCACCTTTGAAAATAAAGTAGATATACAGAAGTTGGTTAAACTAACTTTAAAATAAATCAAAATTAAATTAAATTAATTACTTAAATCATTAAATAAATGTTGAAATAAATTATTAAATACATTATTAAACTGAAATAAAGTCACATTTTTTAATTTGTTAGGAGATTTCATTTAACTGTGGGCTGTCAATTGTTTTCCACATACTGCTTTTCAGACAGTTCGTTTCAATGAACCGATTCACTCGTTCATTTGAACCGGTTCGCTACTTTAAACAGTGACGTCACGTCACTGACTTCACCAATGCATTCTCATCCTTTATCGTCATATAGAACGCTATATGACAAAACAGCGCTATACCACGCACATGGCATCTGTTATTGTTAATATAACACACGCTGTGATGGTTAGGTTTAGGTGTGGGAGTAGGGTAGGGTAGTCTCATATTACGCTAAAGGATTTATTGGATTTATTATGCCTTGGGTTCGCGTGTTATATTAACGATAAAGGGTGCCATGTGCATAGTATAGCGCCGTTTTGTCATATAGCGTTCTATATGACAATAAAGGATGAGAACGGGCTCAACTTCACATATGCAATTCTACTATTAAAGAACCCAATAATTATGTGAAACGCAGATGTTTTACATGTCTAAAATAAACCTTTAAAGGGGTGGTAAAATGCCATTTTCACAAGTTGTAAAATAAATCTCACGTCTTAGCACAAAATATCCCACATATATCTTTATATAGCATGTTAACGTTGTCACTTTTTGAGAGTTTGCAAAAACGCACTGTTTAGTGCCTGGCCCTTTAAATGCAAATGAGCTGCGGCAGAGGGCGGGGTTTCAAGAGCTTGTGTGTTAGCAGCTGCGATTTCCTCACGCAGACGCACTAAAATGACAGAAACTGTTCTCCCTTTAATGTTAAAACAGAGTCAGTCAAAGATGGAAAGACTCAAGAAGACAACATGTAGAATACAACAGGACGTCTCTGAATCGTTAGTTGTGAATTTATGTTGCTGATGTGGAGTTAACTATCTTCAATTAGCATATTCTGTCATGTAATCTATAAATCGCTCATATAGGAACTGTTATGTAATCTATAAATCTAGGGCTGGGTAATAAATATCGATTTCTTGATATTAATCGATTCTCATTTTTACGAACCAATATCGATTCTTAAATCTCAAGAATCGATTCAGTCATCCTGTTTCATTTGAATGAATGGAACAGTGTCTGACGGCTGCACGCATCCAAAAAAAATCACAATAATCTTTGTCCTTTGTTACTATTGATGTGAAACAAAGTCGCAATTTTCAAATTATGTCCATTTTCTTTAGAAATTCAAAAACATAAATAACGTTTTGGCGCTGTGGCGTGAGGTCGCTCTGACGCAGCCGGAAGATCTCTCTTCCGGCTTAATAATACCCAGTTACAGCGTGAAATAACCATGAATGAGCATCTGAAAGTGTGTTTAACTTAAGTATAACTTATCGAAATCCGTATCATGTCACATTGATTCGCTCAATCAGCGTTTCAACTGTGGAAAGACGTCAGTTAAACAGTTTGTAATCAATGTCATGTATCGTCATATTTACCCAGAAAACCCACATAAACTAGTTAGTCAGCTAGAAAAAATAACTCTAGAGAGGAGCATTTTGCTAAATATATACACCATATCACGTATGCATTATAATCTTAATGTTCTTCAATATTTAATGAATATTTGAATAAATCTGGCAAGTTTTTATGACAGCCACCATTTAAATGTTTATATTTCAAATAATCTTCTTATTATAAAAATCAAAAAAAGTGTAATTTAAGTGTTTGTATAGCTACAAAACAGTTAATTATTACCTTCATATTAGGCTAATGAAGCCTAGTAGGCTACAACTAGACTCCCATAGTTTACAGCAGATTTGATTTCCTTGAGAACATTTGCCATTTATTGTAACTGATATCCAAAATAATCAATATTGAATCAGAATCGGAATCGAAATCGAATTGCAAGCTTGTGAATCGAAATGAAATCGAATTGTGAAATTTGTGTCAATACCCAGCCCTATATAAATCACTCATATAGGGAACACACACAGAGTGACTTTCTATTGTATGTGAAAAGATGGAAGCTAAAGTTTGAGCTGACTCACAAATGTACTCTTATACAACCACTCTTTCTCTTCTTAACATGGACTGCGTGTTCCCGGGGGCGGGGTTTATGTACATTTTAGGGTTGGTGATGTCACTAACCCTGGTAGGAATGTTGTGTAGTCCCTACCAGCCGTTTGTTGTAGTCCTTTTCTTTAAAAGCAAATATCTTCCTTTGCTTTGAACTTGAGCGTTGTAACTTTGATAAAGTTGTTTATGCTCAAACAGCAACATTACACACTAACTAAAGTTGGAAAAGTGAAATCATACTTTACCCCCCTTTAAATTCAGCCATAATTCAAGTCAACTGCTTAGGTCCACGCATGCTCGTATCAGCAGCGCACATCGGGCATGTTCGATTCAGAACGTTTTCCTAAAATTCACTGTACTGGTGACTCAAAACGGTTAACCATTAACCGACTCTTGACTCGAACAAAGAACCATCAGTGTATTGCAGTTAAATCAGATTTGCTATTCTGCCTGGCATCCTTTTTTCTTCATTTCGAAATAAGACCATGATCTTCTGAATAATGTATAAATTCTAAATGTAGCAATAAATCAATACATAAAACAGACTCAAAAAACCCTTCCTATAATTCCATTAGTCCAGGCTCATTTGAAGAAGTCCAGCACATCCAAAGTTGAGTGACTGCCCAGAGGCAGCGAGGCCTTGGCTACTAATCAATACTGATTGATGTTATCTGCTGTTATCGGCCTTTAAATTCAAATGTCAGTCCCGCTCGGTGTGACACTGGGAGATTAGAACACTCTATTTGGCATCAGGCTCTTTGCTGTCTGAGAGAGCGACGTCTGGTAGCTCAGCCTCGCGTGCTGTGCCAAGCGGTCTTCAAACCACGCCACCCAATTAGATTACAGCGGAATAGCCGCAGTTCTTTCCCCTCTAAGCACAGTCGAGGAGATGAAGAGCTATCTGTGTAAGCAGATATCCGACTTTAGCTGACTTAACACTGCGAGGTGAGCGAGCGAGAGAAGTACATTAGTTACACGGTGCTGTAGTATGACTTCACAGCTTTGTCATTTAAGACAATAAAACAAACCCAATTGCAGCTGGTACGTTCTGTAACTACACTTTGAAAAATTAAGTTTCAGAGTTGTGTAATTTACACACTTGGTGTGCTCATTATATTTGGTTGCGTACTACCTGTAGACACCTCGAAAGGTCTGTGTACAGTATGTAGTGGAACCAGGTTCCAATCTAATGGAGTTATCCTCAAAATGTTCATTGTGAAAGCATCAGTTCAACTGTTTGTGGCAAGCCCAGAGCACTTAGCTACTCTAATTGGAGTGGTATTTCAACGGCTTGCATCAGTTAAACAAAACAGCTGGGAATACTTTCAATTCACCACCTAAGGGTCTAACCTCAAAGATGGAGGTGATGGCGGAAAACAAACCTCAGAATGGCACAAATATAAAAAAAACACCCTCTGGCCACGCTGGCTTCAACATGTCAATTGATACCGGTGTAAATCAGCGTCTACACAAACCTTCATCGCAGAGGAGACCCTGCCTTCCGATCAGGGGCAAAGACATGCCGCTTCGAGCTGCATCTGGGGAACACAGGTGGCGCCGCGTGCACACGGGTTTCGCTCGCAGGCGATGAACTGGCACAGCTTACCGGAGTAGAGCGAAGGACACGCACAGGACCAGTTCTCCGCATCACTACACACAAGGAACCAAAATAAGGGGGGAAAAAGAGACAGATCATTAGTACACCAATTAAATGTACTGGTACTGCATCATTACCTTCAGTGGAGATTGTGTAGAAAGCATTCATTGGGAAGGGGCATTGGGGGGTTAAGATTGTCAAAAAAGCAGGGGAGAATACAAATGAGAATACAGAGCGGAATGGATGGAAGTGATACATCACTGGCCTGAACTCGAGACCATTCTTGTCAGCCAGACCAACATCAACTGATCTTGCAGCGCAAGCGCAAGTACAGAATATTTTACACGTAGAGAAAGGAACAGCAATTGATTTGGCATTTGATTAAAATAAAGTTAACTTGTAAATGAAGATTAAATCTGGGATCTACAATGTTTTTTTTTTATTTATTCCTATGGCTCCCTAAATAAATGCAGCCATGGTTAGCATTAGAGACTTACATCAAAATCATTAAAAGGGTTAGTTCACCCAAAAATGAAAATTTTGTCAGTATTTACTCCTCATGTTGTTCCAACCCCGTAAGACCTTCGCTCATCTTCGGAACACAAATTAAGATATTTTTGATGAAATCTGAGAGCTGGATCACTCCTCCATACTAGTCCATAGGCTTCTTTAGGAATTGAAACTTGCCATCCTGGAAAAGTTATTAAAGACATCATCAAAATAGTCCAAGTGACTTCAGTGGCTCAATCTTAACTTTATCAAGCGACGAGAATACGTTTTGTGCGCAAAACAAACAAAAATAACGACTTTATTTCAACTACTCACTTCCTTCTCTATGGGCCTCTAGTCAGTTAACAAGCTAGTCAGTGTGATAGCGTAGAGCTACGTCACACGTAGGCTCACTATTGGTCGACGCTGGTCATGTGTGTGATGTGTGTGACGTACAATAACAGATCATACGCTGTTAAACTAGTAACCTCACTCGAGGCAGAGAGAGAAGTAAAGGAATAGTTGAAATAAAGTCATTATTTTTGTTTGTTTTTGGCACAAAAATATTCTCGATCGCTGATAAAGTTAAGATTGAGCCACTGTAGTCACTCAGACTATTTTAACGATGTCTTTAATAACTTTGAGGGACGGCAAGTTTCAATTTCTCAAGAAGCCTATGGACTAGTATGGAGTGATCCAGCTCTCAGATTTAATCAAAAATATCTTAATTTGTGTTCCGAAGATGAACGAAGGTCTTACAGGGTTGGAAAAACATGAAGGTGAGTGAATACTGACATAATTTTCATTTTTAGGTGAACTATCCCTTTAAAACATCTTACTGACCCCAAACTTCTGAACTGTAGTGTACATGAAAATAAACAAATGGTTTTATCATGTTTGAGAGTCATAGTTTGTCACATTTATTTTAATCAAATTTAGTACACTGTCTCAAGCAACTGAATCGTACTTTTAGCAGCAAAAGGTTGAAGGAATCGTTTTCTGTATGACAGTATCAGTCTCTCACATTGTTCTGGAGGAATTTTGGCCCACTCTTACTCCAGTTCATTGAGGTTTGTGGGCATCTGTAGGGCCCTATAATTTCTGCGATCACGGAATAAAAAGCACACTCTTTTTACAACTAAAATAACAGTAAAGGGTAAAAAAAATTAATTCCCAAAAATTAAAACGGAAAAAATTGAATTTGCAAAAATTAAAACGGAAAAAAACGGAATTTGGGAAAAAATAAAATGGAATTTGGGGAAAAATAAAACGGATTTTATAGGGCCCTACATCTGTTTATGCACAGCTCTCTAAAGATCCTGAAAGGTAAGACTTCTGGTTCCAGATGCAACTTTGCAAACCCAAGCCATGTTGCCAAGTTCTTTTTAGAAAGAAGCTTTCTCCTGAAAACCCTTCCAAACACACCATACTTGTGACTGCTATTCCTACGCAGTAAGAGAGTGGTTATTTTGTTTTTTTCAAGTTTTTATTAAATAATAATGACATGATGTAAAATATCAAGTGTTGTTGTTTATCCGAGGTTGTATTTGCCTCATTTTAAGACCTGACAAGAACCAGATGATTTTTTTATGTCTTGAATCTGATGCATAAAACCAAAAATTCAAGGAATTTGTTCATAAAAATGCATTAGACAGTCATAACATAACACTTGTTGGGATGTTCATTTTATAAATACCATGAAATAAATCAAAAAGCTGTCCAAGACCACAAATGTTGAAGCAGAGTCAGAGCACATAAACAAAAACTTATTGAGTGAATCAAAGGTTCATTTAAATAAGCGAATAACTGGGCCTGAAGGCCATCTACAAAAGCAGACTCACATTCTGCTGATGTTGATCTATCCTCACTGTAAGCGAATGATTAGAAAAGCCCCAGCTAAAGGATGACTGCCTGCCGAGGTGCAATTCCGCAAAAGGAACTTTTATAATTCCAGGCTTTATCCTCAAGCGAGAGGTAGAGGGTGGGCTAGCATGATAAGCAATATTCAGACAAGAACTTCATAAGCTGCCGGAAGATGTAGACCGTTTTCAAAGGTATAATATCAGATACAGGAAGCATTGGAGGGGTTTCAAATCTATAAATTAATAATGTGTTTTGAGCTGCAGCACAGCTGAAATGAAATATTTACATTCTGTCACTGGGATTTGAAACCAGTGCAAGTGACTGATACATAGACAACAATATGCTAAAAGTGTGGGCATTGAAATATTTGAAGGAATATCTATGCAGGGAGAAATCGAATTTCAAATAAAAATTATACACGCTTATAAACGTTACAAAACCTATTGCATTTATGCGGAGAACACTGGACAGGGCAACATGCAACCTTCCCACTCTATGAGAGACTAATTAAATGACCTGGTTTGTACACAAGCGCTCTTTGCACCGTTCCCAGGAAAGACAGAGAACGGTTTGTCACTGGCTTTCAGGACAGCAGGGGGTAATGCTGCGGCAGACTGCGAGATTATTGCCCCACATTATGTAGTACATGCAAACACATCTGTTTCTGTGACTGATTGCCCTTCACCAGCCATGCGAGCTCAGACTGACGCAGGGAACAGTCAGGAGGAACATTCAGGTGTCGGCTGCATATGGCGAGGCCCGTACGTAGCCAACTGTGTATGATCACAGGAGATGTGTTTACCACTCTTCAAAGAGAGTCTTGACATTGCAGTGACATATTTTGTATTTTGATCATGACACTATCTTTAAAAAAGAGAGAGAATACAAGATTACAGGCTTTTAGTCTATTAACTTTGAGACCATCAATTGTAAATAACTAAATAAATAAATCTTCAGCACATATACACATTTCATTTTTTTTTTGGCTTTTAGTCCATGTGTGCTTTGAGATCATAAACTGTGCTAGTGCACTCTCTTAACATTCACGATTCACCATTTAATTAACATTTGATGGAGATTTGTGGGATGCACATTCAGGGCACAAAGCTCCCGTTCCACCACATCCCAAATATGCTCTATTAGGTTGAGATCTGGTGACTGTGGGGGTTATTTTAGTTCATTGAACTCATTGTCATTGTTCAAGAAACCAATTTGAAATGATTAGAGTTTGTGACATGGTGCATTATCCTGCTGGAAGTAGCCATCAGAGGATGGGTACATGGTGGCCATAAAGGGATGGACAAGGTCAGAAACAATGCTCAGGTAGGCTGTGGCATTTAAACAATGCCCAATTGGCACTAAGGGGCCTAAATGAAAATATCCCCCACACCATTACACCATCACCACCAGCCTGCACAGTGGTTACAAGGCATGATGGATCCATGTTCTCATTCTGTTTATGCCAAATTCTGACTCTTACCATCTGAATGTCTCAACAGAAATCAAGACTCATCAGACCAGGCTTCAACTGTCCAATTTTGGTGAGCGCTTGCAAATTGTAGCCTCTTTTTCCTATTTGTAGTGGAGATGAGTGGTACCCGGTGGGGTCTTCAGCTGTTGTAGCCCATCCGCTTCAATGTTGTGCGTGTTGTGGCTTCACAAATGCTTTGCTGCACACCTCGGTTGTAACGAGTGGTTATTTCAGTCAAAGTTGCTCTTCTATCAGCTTGAATCAGTCGACCCATTCTCCTCTGACCTCTGGCATCAACCAGATGTGTGAACAAGGCATTTTCCCCACAGGACTGCTGCACACTGGATATTTTTCCCTTTTCACACCATTCTTTGTAAACCACAGAAATGGTTGTGCGTGAAAATCCCAGTAACTGAGCAGATTGTGAAACACTCAGACCGGCCCGTCTGGCACCAACAACCATGTCACGCTCAAAATTGCTTAAATCGCCTTTCTTTCCCATTCTGACATTCAGTTTGGAGTTCAGGGGATTGTCTTGACCAGGACCACACCCCTAAATGCATTGAAGCAACTTAATGAGAAATTGAACAGGTGTTCCTAATAATCCTTTAGGTGAGTGTATATATAGTTCAAATTTATATTGGGGTGATATATTTATATTGACCTGGGGTAAAAGAAGTCTATTAGCTAACCAATGTCTGTATTTAAACAGTAAAAATAAATATTGTGAAATATTTTTTAACAAGTAATTTATTCTGTAATGGCAAAGCTATTGATAGCCTTTACCCTAGTCTTTAATGTCACTTGATCCTCCAAAAATCATTCAAATATTCTGTTTTGGTGCACAAGATCGTATTATTGAATCTCATCACTTGTTGAAAGTTGTGGAAATCAATTGTAAGGGTTCTTGGATAAATAAAAAGTACAAAAACAGTTTGTAACATTATACATGTATTTATGGTCACTATTGATCAATGTGCCCTTGCTGAATAAAAGTATTACATTTTAGAAAAACAAAAACAAAGCCTTTGAACAGTGGTGTACACACACATGCACACGTGCGCAATAATGAAACAACATAAATGAAAATACAGTGTGCAGAATATCCAGATAATCTACTATATATATATATATACACTCACCGGCCACTTTATTAGGTACACCTGTCCAACTGCTCGTTAACACTTAATTTCTAAGCAGCCAATCACATGGCGGCAACTCAGTGCATTTAGGCATGTAGACATGGTCAAGACAATCTCCTGCAGTTCAAACCGAGCATCAGTATGGGGAAGAAAGGTGATTTGAGTGACTTTGAACGTGGCATGATTGTTGGTGCCAGAAGGGCTGGTCTGAGTATTTCAGAAACTGCTAATCTACTGGGATTTTCACGCACAACCATCTCTAGGGTTTACAGAGAATGGTCCGAAAAAGAAAAAACATCCAGTGAGCGGCAGTTCTGTGGGCGGAAATGCCTTGTTGATGCCAGAGGTCAGAGGAGAATGGCCAGACTGGTTCGAGCTGATAGAAGGGCAACAGTGACTCAAATAACCACCCGTTACAACCAAGGTGGGTAGAAGAGCATCTCTGAACGCACAGTACGTCGAACTTTGAGGCAGATGGGCTACAGCAGCAGAGGACCACACCGGGTGCCACTCCTTTCAGCTAAGAACAGGAAACTGAGGCTACAATTTGCACAAGCTCATCGAAATTGGACAATAGAAGATTGGAAAAACGTTGCCTGGTCTGATGAGTCTCGATTTCTGCTGCGACATTCGGATGGTAGGGTCAGAATTTGGCGTCTACAACATGAAAGCATGGATCCATCCTGCCTTGTATCAACGGTTCAGGCTGGTGGTGGTGGTGTCATGGTGTGGGGAATATTTTCTTGGCACTCTTTGGGCCCCTTGGTACCAATTGAGCATTGTTGCAACGCCACAGCCTACCTGAGTATTGTTGCTGACCATGTCCATCCCTTTATGATATATATATATATTATATATTAGGGGTGTAACGGTACACAATCTTGGTTCGGTACGTACCTCATGTTTTAAAGTCATGGTTAGGTACGTTTTCGATACAGCAAAAAAAAAAAAGAAATGCCAGAGAAATTTCCTATTTGTTAAAAGAAAAAATATTTTTCTTAGTGAGTTTTCCTAGATCTTGAAACTTTCAGGTTTATAAATGGAGGTCATCTTTGAAGGATGAACAAATAATGTTTTGGTCATCACATTAAAAATAACATTTAAATATATATTTATTTATATAATATTTGAATTTTAAAGGGCTGGAAAAAGATGAAGTACTTGAAAGCATTTCATCATTCCAGCCAAACTGGTTCCAGTTAGTGTTACTATATTAAATCCATGGTGAATGTTGCTGGTCTGTGGACGTAAAGTATTACTAGTTCATTCAAGGCACAGTGGTTTCCACGTCAGCACTGTTTGATCTAATAGAGATCTACGGTTAATAACGGAGAAATATGAATGCATCTCACTAGATCTCGCAGGTCGCAGCGATGTTATTCAAATGTTTTCTTTACCGGATCTCTTAGCGCTGTGTGGTAACAGTGTTGCTTGATCGAGATCGGCTCGTGCTGCACAGATGTTGCTGGTCCGAACTAACGATCCGTGAAGCACATAATAGAGTAATGTTAGCGCAGTTTCGTTCTGCTTTCATTACCGCTTGCCATTTGATGTTGCGCAACGTTGTGTTGGCCACACCAGCACGAATTTTACCGGCAGGAAACATGGTCTAAGCAATCGTTCGGTTTGTCTGCGTACCGAACTGGAAGCCTCGAACCGAAACGGTTCAATACGAATACATGTACCGTTACACCCCTAATATATATATATATATATACACATATATATGAAGAGTTCAGATGCAAAAGCCTCTAAGTGCCATTTGAAATTTTCTTCTAAAATGATCATTTTTATCAAGCTTGTATATTTAAGTTCAGTAATTTCACTTAAATGGCAATGAAGATTACCTATTAATTGTCATTTAAGTGAAATTACTGAACTTAAATGATAAAAATTGTCATTTTAGAAGAAAATTTCAAATGGCATTTAGAGGCTTTTGCATCTGAACTCTTCATATATATATTTTTTTAAAGCAAGATGTTGCTTTAAAAAATATGACCCTGGAATTATACAGCTCTTAGAAAGACACGGTTGCTAATATGGTTCACAGAGGTCATCCAGCATTTAGTTATATAAAGATGCTTATTTGACCAATGGGCATTCTCTTGTAAGGCAGTCAAGAGACCAAAAACTAATAACATTTGTTTGTATTTGGTAAGAATGGAAGTGAACCAGAGGTCAATGCTACAAAACAAAAGAACGAGTAAAAACACTGAAAATGTAATGTTCTGAAAACGCGGCTACCGGTAGATATAATAAGCTACCATCACCACTGACCATTTCGGCTGCAACTAAAGTGAGCTTCTGGAAGCAAACATGTATGAATAATTTAACAATGATGAGTGTTCTCCATGTCTGTTTAAATGAGGGAGCATCCAGAGAACTAGAAAAAAAGAGTGTAACCTTTTAGTGTAACCAGTCATGATAATATTAATAAAGCAATGAAAACCCAGATTTCTTAAAAGTTCTGACCACAAACAGCATTTTAAATTCAAAGATCTGTAAACGCGACATGAGGCCACGAGCTCACCGGAGACCCAAAATGGAGAGTCCGGTCCTCCAAACATGCTGGATAGCCTGTTTAGTGGGCCAAGCACTCGATTATACACTTGGGCGGGCGTGACACACTCAGTAAAAGAGTTTAGTGCTCGGCTCAACAGCGAGGTGAATGATGTCGCTTTACGGGAACGAAATGAATGGCTGATGTACAGCTGTTCGCTCCTGCCCTCCACCTACTCTAGCCATTACCCGTTGGAGGTGAAGAGAATCTGTCTCAAAGTCAAAGGATTACTACCGTTAAAGCCATGAATCACTGTCAGAACTCAACACTAGTAAAGAGACTTAAAACAGGAAGCCAGGTACTTTGAATGCACACATTAGGCCCATATCCACAGTCATAGACGTTTTCCGAAAGTTTAAATGGATGAGAGAGAAAATGGATGAGGACATCGGAGGTGAAACAGTTTTGTGAGATGCCAACAGAGAGAGAGACTACTCTGAGCAGAAGCAAATGCAAGGAAAGTGGGGATATGTTTGAGTACCATCTGTTGAGAAAAACTAGCCTGCTAACGTCAGCTGCTGGCTTGGAGAAAAAGCCTATTCTTTGTGTCAACATGCTCCCTTCACTCGCCTCAGCTAACTGGGATTACCATTAGGACATCTTCCAGGACAATTATCTGCCTCATGTGTGCAGCTAGTTTTACCCTTTTAAAATAAATGTGGACAGTTATTTCCAATCTCGACGCAGAGGCTAAGTACTATGCATGTGACTTTTGCAAATGAAAATAAAAGCAGCCGCCTTTCAGACTAAAAATTAATGATTTTGTCCAAGATATCTAACCAGCATATCAAAAGAAGACCATGTGATCAAAGAGAATACTTCACTGATTTGTTTACAGGAAGTCTGGAGGAGAAGATAAAAGAAAGGACAGTCATCACCACAGAAAAAGACCATTCACACACACACACACACCAAATGTCGAGTCTGGACTGCTCAATGGCTCATCACATAAAGGTCAGTGATGGGGCTAATGCCTCACGTTGGTTATATATAACTTTTTACGAAATGAGTTAAGAACGAGAAATTAGGCCACTATATACAAGCCTGCATGTTTAAACTGGAACACCTATATAAAACAACAGCAACATCAAGAGCAGAATCTACTTTATGTTCTGATAATGGCATAAAACTTAAATTAATATCTTAAAAAAAAAAAAAAACGAAAAGAGTATTCAGGTGTTAAACAATTATGTTTACTTTTATTGGCAACTCAGCGAGTAGGTTATGCGATGATGCGGTATGAAACTATTATGGGGCAAATAAATTGTAATATTTATTTATTAATAAACGTAGCCTAATAAGGATGATAATAATAATCATCATTTAGACCATCGCTTGGGGATTGAGATCATCATTGAGGGGCCTGTCGCCAGGCCTGTGATGGGCAAAGACTCTTTAGCTTCAGACTTTGATTCTATCCAGTTGGAGATTATCAAACATGGTTTTTTTATTTGACAATTTAAGAACACATTGTTTTCATCTGCTGGTATCGAAGTACACGCAAGTTTGTTTGTGTTTAGAATGACTTGAGTCTAAAAGTGTGGAATCCTCATTCATTTATTGTAGAATGCCAGGCTTTTCTCTATAACCATTTGCAAAGTCGTATGACGCCAAGAGTTTTGAAATCTGTTCCCGTTTTAAAAGTTATATAGTGTATTCCAGCCTTTATTCATTATTCCAAACAAAAGTCCTCCACAATATCCAGAATATGTAATATTCTTTTCTGCTTATACAGTATATAAGGAATAAATAAGGTGTTTACACAAGGGTAAATGGCACCTTATCACAGTCTTTGGAAGTATTTAGGTTTAAGTTCAGAGCCAGTTCTCTGTAGTCCTGTAGGAAAACGGCTCCACAGCTGTCAGACAGAGTCCCTGAATGTGCGCTGAGTGCCTGTGCTCAAGCTCCTGTGGTCAAGCACGCCATCCGCTGAGCAAAAGGCATTTTCAACACTTTACATTTGTAATAAATATACAGATGAAAAAAAAAACTCTTCAGTGGTCTTGTGTTGACAAATTAATCTTTTGTCATGTTTTAAACGCTTCACATCACAGACTACAGAAGAGAAGCACATTGTCATTGTGATCAGGTACAGATTTGCAAAATTATTATATTGTACCAAAATACATTTTAGTAACGCAATACTTTTTAGCACCAGTACACTATGGCTGCATTTACACTGCAAGTCTTGATGCCCAAATCCGATTTTCTGCCTATATCCGATTTTTTTGACGACCTGCTTACATCATCTTTTAAAAGTGACCCATATCCGATTTTTGCATTTACACTATACACTGCTGAAACTACCAAATGTAGACGTTTTGACCCGGAAAATTAAGTAAAACAGCACGAAATGCAATGGATAGAGATGTGATAAAAAATATCCAGTGTTTTTCTTTCCACAATATCTTGAAAAGTCATCAAAACATTGGTCTCGTACGCGGAGGAAAAAGAGGAGAGGCACTATAGCCACGAGCACTTAAAACGATGCCTCATATCACGTGAAATGTGTTCAAATACGGATTTATTTCTGTAACAACCCTGCATTTTTGCCTGCACTCTTCACCCCAAACACTCAAAAGACATGAAACCTCCGCATTGCTCCACTGTGTGTATCCTTTCTTTCATCGCGCCTGTAATCGCGCACTTTTTAATGACGGACGACTCGCATTTACTGGGGAATATCCGATTTGTCTGCTTACATGGCACACGCAAATGCATGTATCCGATTTATAACCGATTTATTACCACATATGAATGAGGCCTGAATCCAATCTGAGACCCCGTTTTTTTCCTGCTTACACGTTCACCGGTCATATCCGATCTGTGCCACATGAGAGGAAAAAAACGGATTTGGGTCACTTGAACCATGCAGTGTAAACGAGGCCTATGATACTAAAAATGCACATCAAATGCTGCGTTACTATTCATCTTTACTATAGACCTTATTCGCAAATACCGGAAGTAGCTAACCGTGGCCATATTGTTGACATGACATCTGTCCTGCTGCCCTTAGCAGCGCGCAGATTTGAGTTGAGGGAGAGCTTCATCTCGTCGGTATCAAGAGAAGATAAGCTTGATTGGTGTGTGGACCCACATCAAAATTAATAATAGCATTAAAGTAAAGTAAAGATCCGTCCTTATTGCCAGCCGTAACCTATCCGGATATTTATAACGATCTCGATCATACAATTTTCCTCAACAAGGCAACATGAACGACACTCGTCTCATTCGTGGAGGTGGAAAAACAAGTGCTTTGTGACATGCAAGATTTGTTGTATTAAAATGTAAGTGCAAAAGAAAAGGCATGAAAGTCGGTTGTTTTTGTCAATTTTAGGTTTTCATTTAAAATGTGATTTTAATATAAGTACATGGTTACATATTTGACCACTTGCTTGAGCAATTTAATATACACTCACCGGCCACTTTATTAGGTACACCTGTCCAACTGCTCGTTAACACTTAATTTCTAAGCAGCCAATCACATGGCGGCAACTCAGTGCATTTAGGCATGTAGACATGGTCAAGACAATCTCCTGCAGTTCAAACCGAGCATCAGTATGGGGAAGAAAGGTGATTTGAGTGACTTTGAACGTGGCATGATTGTTGGTGCCAGAAGGGCTGGTCTGAGTATTTCAGAAACTGCTAATCTACTGGGATTTTTACGCACAACCATCTCTAGGGTTTACAGAGAATGGTCCGAAAAGAAAAAACATCCAGTGAGCAGCAGTTCTGTGGGCGGAAATGCCTTGTTGATGCCAGAGGTCAAAGGAGAATGGCCAGACTGGTTCGAGCTGATAGAAGGGCAACAGTGACTCAAATAACCACCCATTACAACCAAGGTGGACAGAAGAGAATCTCTGAACGCACAGTACGTCGAACTTTGAGGCAGATGGGCTACAGCAGCAGAAGACCACACCGGGTGCCACTCCTTTCAGCTAAGAACAGGAAACTGAGGCTACAATTTGCACAAGCTCATCGAAATTGGACAATAGAAGATTGGAAAAACGTTGCCTGGTCTGATGAGTCTCGATTTCTGCTGCGACATTCGGATGGTAGGGTCAGAATTTGGCGTCTACAACATGAAAGCATGGATCCATCCTGCCTTGTATCAACGGTTCAGGCTGGTGGTGGTGGTGTCATGGTGTGGGGAATATTTTCTTGGCACTCTTTGGGCCCCTTGGTACCAATTGAGCATCGTTGCAAAGCCACAGCCTACCTGAGTATTGTTGCTGACCATGTCCATCCCTTTATGACCACAATGTACCCAACTTCTGATGGCTACTTTCAGCAGGATAATGCGCCATGTCATAAAGCTGGAATCATCTCAGACTGGTTTCTTGAACATGACAATGAGTTCGCTGTACTCAAATGGCCTCCACAGTCACCAGATCTCAATCCAATAGAGCATCTTTGGGATGTGGTGGAACGGGAGATTCGCATCATGGATGTGCAGCCGACAAATCTGCGGCAACTGTGTGATGCGATCATGTCAATATGGACCAAACTCCCTGAGGAATGCTTCCAGCACCTTGTTGAATCTATGCCACGAAGAATTGAGGCAGTTCTGAAGGCAAAAGGGGGTCCAACCCGTTACTAGCATGGGGTACCTAATAAAGTGGCCGGTGAGTGTATACTGTAGAAGTAATGCATGGAATAATTGGCTTATGTTGTTGAAATAATGAGTATGTGTTAATAAAATAGTGAGTACCGGGGTGTTTGTGGTAACATTACAGCCGCGGATCAGTTATGCACTGCAAACGCAGCATATTTAAAGCACTTGCGTCCTGTTTCTGTGCCGTATACACACCGCACATGCATTGCACACGGATTATGTGTGAAACCTGTGGTAAAATGATCGGAACAGACTTTTCTGTGAGGAGTTGGCTGAAAGTTTAGCCTATTTATCCTAGCTAGCCTCTTCTGCGCTGTCTCAACCCTGTCTCCTTCCCTTCATGTTTTCTGACAGTCGGTATCTTATCGCATAAAAACTAACTCTGATGTTCTTATTGCTGTTGTTAGAACAGCCGTGTATTACACAACACCAAACCATTGATAAATAAACAAAACAAAAAAAAAAACAGGGATAATATCTTGGATAATCCCGATGCTACCTTGCTTGTCCATTGACAGACTGACAGTTTCCGTGGTTTCTATGTCAACAAAATGGCCGCGCAAACACTGATGACGTGGATCGAATAAGGTCTATACAGAAATCGCTTTTAAATGCTTTTCACTTTCGAGTTTGTGATCATGTGTACTCTGTGTAGGCATTTTCTTTATAATTTATAGTTTATAATTGTATAATATGTAATAATTATAATTAATTATAATTGTAGCATATGTTGTCCAACTCAACTAAATGGTTTTTACTTGTATAAAAAAGCCAAACGGCAGTGGCCAAGTAATATAATCGGCGTACGGACGAACGCTGTGTAACACCAGTAACACCGACTGCCGCAGCAAGCCTAGGGTCAACCATAAAGGGCATATTGCAGGTTAGAGGACCCAAAGAGTCAATACATAGAAAAATAATGTAGGAACTAGATTTTCTTTAAAATATACTTATAAATACGCTACAGAAGCGTCTGGAGTCGTTTTTGAGAGAAAATTTTACTTCCGCGTCTGAAAATGGCCGTGGCTGGCGCGACGCAACAAGCGGGAGAGCAATGACATTTCGGACACTGAGGAAATACTTGTATGACGGACCAAGCCATTAAGTTATGAGCCTGCTATGCTAAAGAGAGCAGGGACAGGCCAGGATAATGTTAGACAGAACGGTCCGAGACAAATTGAGTTGTGGTGTGAGGAGAACCAGTGGAGAACAGGACAGGTGTTTTTTGGTGAGAGACGTGCTTATAGATATACACGATATACACTGTGCTCACAATATTGCACAGATTAATATGATCATATAATGTAACAGGCCAGTAGACATTAGTATGTTTAGGGTAGATTTATACTATTAAATGTATAAAAACTATACTTGAGTATATTTCTATTGTACTACAAGCATACTCAGGTCAATTTTTAATACATATTTTTCACCTGGGTTATAACATAAACAGAAAATTAAAGATTTGAGTATTTAAACAACCAATTTTGGTTTAGGTCTGGGGTAGAGTTAGGATCCCATAACGTCATCTACCGGACGTTTCAGGGGGCCCTAAAAAGTCGTATATCGACGACTTGTCCCAAAACGTCAGTTATATGACGAATTGGGATGAGACTGCGTTGAGCGTGACGTAAAATGACGCGATGTTGAAAAAAAGCCGTTTTTATGAGCAGTCCAAGAAACGCTCACTTTATCTTCTAAATTAATGCGCTTATGTTGTTTTAAAACATTTTAAATCGTGCATTAACTTTTCATATGGTATTTTTCATACAAGATTATCTATTATATATATATTTTACCTGCCTGCAATATGCTTTTTAAATTACACAAGATTTGCCATAATGTTGACAGTTGCTGATTGGAAATGCATTGAGAATAGTTTTTGAATCAAATCATGTCTAACAAAATCTAACAGAATCGTGACAAGCTTAAAGATTCCCACCCTAATCAAAACATGCTTTTAACATAGAAAAGTACATACAACTCAAACATGGTGCAATTGTAAACTATTGGTTGTAGGCAATACAAAAACGCTGTCTGTGGTTTAACAAAAAGCACATTCACACATCACTCCCATCCCTGCAATCAAGCCTCTGATTACCGCTATTTAAAAATCAAGTGAGCATCTTCACAGCATCCGCATATCATTGACAATATTTACAAACTCTGTGCCCTGGCAAAAGCACAAAATTTAGTCGAAAATTGCATGTATGCCAAATATTGAAAGCTTAAGAGATGCTTGTGAAAGAATGCTGATTGATGAGTATGACATCTGCGCGTACAGTGAGGAACTCCTCTGGTCACATTGTCTACCACTCACCAGTCCTTTATTGAGAAACATCCAATTACAGTCGTTTTCATCTGAATATTGTTTTAACAGCCACTTTCAAAAACACTATTCGCAGAATGTAGTCATTGTAAGTTGGAATGGTTCTACCTCCAATACAGTTTCAAAAAAGATGGAAGTGAAATCATACCTGAGACAAGTTCCTCCATTGCGGCAGGGTTGATGCTGGCAGACTGCGGCTTCACAGTTGTGAATATTTTGGCCTCTGATTGCTTCCCGCACCACATGCAACTCTTTGGAGCCCATCTGCAGTTCACGTATGCAGCCGATGAATCCAGAGACATTCCCACTGTTGTGGTGCAGCTCTGAGAGGGATGGAACGCCACCAAGAAACGTGGGGCCGAACACCACCTGAGTGTTGGGAAGAAATGAGACATGTTAACAATGAAGATTGCTTTAAAGTGCTAAATAAATTCAATGTAGCAAATAAAATGAAGATTACTGAAGTATGTTGTAAAACACTATTTCAGTCTTGAAATTGTAACATTCAGTGGGTTATCGTTTCTTTGGTTACTTTTTTCTCAGAAATTGCTAGTAAACTACACAAATAATTACAAACAATAAAAATGACATATTACCAAATTGACAGACATCCGGTAACACTTTATAATAACTGCACGCTATATTTGTTAAGCATGAGTAAACAGTTAATTCATCATTTATAAAGCATTAATAGACATTAATAAGCAGTTCACAAATACAGCTATAAATGCTTTTTTTTCTTCTTGATTTAGCGTATCCATAATGCATTTAATAATTGTATTTTCATACTTTGTTAATGATCAATTGAGGACTATTCATGCCTTAAAGCATAAAGGAGATTTAAAGGTGCATCAATCTTCTAAACAGTAAAATGTAACAAACACAACACAGTGATACAGAAGATAGAAATATTTAACAGCCTTTAAATCTCCTTTATAAATGCTTTACAAGGCATGAATAGTCCTCACTTTAGATGAGCTCACAAACATAGTTAACTGACCACTACTAAATGCTTTATACCCAAATTAACCCTGAACTATAGCATAAATACATGTTAATAAAGCATTTACTAACACACTAAGTAACCATCACTATATGTCTGAATAATAAGATGTGTGAATGTACATTTAAATAGTTTATTAATCATTTACTTACACGTTCTAAGTAATCTTATGAATGACTGACAACTCTTAAAGGGTTAGTTCACCCAAAAATGAAAATTAAGTCATTAATTACTCACCCCATGCTGTACCAACCCCGTAAGACCTTCGTTCATCTTCGGAACACAAATAAAGATATTTTTGATTAAATCTGAGAGCTGGATCACTCCTTCATAGACTGCCTAAGGGACTGGCTCTTGACGGCCCATAAAGACATTAAAGAGAATGTTTAAATATTCCATGTGCCTACAGCGGCTCAATTATAAGTTTATCAAGCGACGAGACTACTTTTTGTGCGAAAAAAAACATAAATAATGACTTTATTCGACTATTCCATTACTTCCTTATGGGCGCATGCGCGAGAACTGAGATGACGACGTTCTTCTTCGACTAGGCCTACTTCTTGTTTTCCGGCTGCTCACCGCTTAGGAGTATTACCACCACCTACCGTATAAGATGATGTGCTGATATAGCCGGAGCGCGATCATCATCTTATACAGTAGGTGGCGGTAATACTCCTAAGCGGTGAGCAGCCGGTAACAAGAAGTAGACGAAGAAGAATGTCCTGATCTCAGTTCTCCCGCATGCGCCCATAATTAAGTAATGGAATAGGCGAATAAAGTTGTTATTTATGGGGTTTTTTTTGCACAAAAGTAGTCTTGGCGCTTGATAAACTTATAATTGAGCCGCTGTAGGCACATGGAATATTTAAACATTCTCTTTAATGTCTTTATGGGCCGTCAAGAGCCAGTCCCTTAGGCAGTCTATGGAGGAGTGATCCAGCTCTCAGATTTAATAAAAAATATCTTTATTTGTGTTCCGAAGATGAACGAAGGACTTACGGGGTTGGTACAGCATAGGGGTGAGTAATTAATGACTTATTCATTTTTGGGTGAACTAACCCTTTAAATAACTGGTTTATAAAAATGCAATTCTTCATTTAGAAATAATAAATTGATTATTAACAAAGGATGAAAATACAATTATTAAACAAATTATAGATATGCTTTTAAAATCAAGAAGAAAGCATTTATAGCTGTAATTATAAACTGCTTATTTATGTCTATTAATGCTTTATGAATGATGAATTAACTGTTTACTCATGCTTAACTAATGATTATTAGCGTGTAGTTATTATATTATGTTTTTTTGTTCAATGTTTTCTATCCTTAGACCTATATTTCTTTCAAACAACATTTAAAACTGCCTATGCATTTCAACTACACAAAGACTATATAACCTTCAGATCTTAAACTTTTAAACTAAGCTTTTCAGATACAACATGCAATGTTTTGTCATCATCTTGCCAATTTTATAGACATTTCCACAAACAACAGTTCTTAATAAAGCCTGGAGTCTTTTGTTATTTTTATGAAGCTCTATAAATGGATTTGTGAAGCCATTATATTCTGATAAAGACTGAATGTCTGATTAATACAGCACAGCTCTCGCTCTCTGAGGTTCTCATCAATTAGGACGCAAACATGAACCAATTATTTAACATGAATAATCAAACTTCTTATTTTTTGAAGAAATATTATTACATCAGCTCTCAAAAAGACTGAGGTTTCTTCTTTACAAAAATAATGGCATAATAATGACTGCACATAAACTAGCTATCTGTCTGTCAGTCTATCCTCCATCCATCATCCATCCATGTTCACATTTATAATAAAAAAAAAAACTATACTGCAATAAAAAAAGTGGTAAAAATGACAGTGGACTGGTTGAAGTAAATCAGATCATTCATAGATAAAATACAGACTGACAGTCATTGAAATGATTGAATAAGTAGAAGCAGATTTACCTCTGACACAGGCTCATCAATGTATTTCTGCTGCCAATTAGCAGTTCCATTATCAACAGTTATTTCAATGATACAGAGCCAGCCATTGTCACGAGATGGCAATGCATATCTAAAAGAGAGAGACAGAGAAGTGGGAATACAGATCAAAAATGAGAAAGTAAAACAGAAACAAGGCATGGGAGGAAGGAAGGACAATCTCATTAGATCATGCAGCATTCACAATAAATCCATTTAAGCATAAAAACGACACAAATTGGTGAGGGGAGTTCTGGGCTGCTACTAGGCCACTCTTGAATTTAAATTCTCAAACTCCTTCACACACAGTAAACATGTTCATCTTCCAGGCTTGTGTTCCATATCCATCCTTTCCTATTTTACTAGTCAAGCAATAGATCTTCTCAATCACCTCAAAAGACAACTCCTCCCTGCACACGGGCTGAAAAATAATCCATTTCAGGAACCTAACTCAACAGTAAAAGGTGCTGAATGTCTCAAGCTAAGCTTTCAACAAGACAAAGCTTTCAACTGTGGTTTGACGTGATCCAACAGTTATTCTGTAAAATCCACAATCCTCACTGAAAAATACATGTAATTGGCAAAAGGCGTAGATTTCCTCATTGTCCAATCAGTTCTTTCAGACACATGAAAAACTCAAGACTTGCTTATTCAAGCATCAGCTTTTGATTTCAGTTCATGTTGGGTTTAGGGCAAGAGCGGGAGAAAGTCCCCTCTCCTTTAATGACCAGATGCGAGCAATCAGGGCGATTGCCCTCATGCTAATTTGAAACAGCCTTGCAGGACACCTCCCTGAAGGCAATCAAAGCCCTACAACTTCAGGTAGCACTAATTACAACACTGGGGAAGTTATGAGAGTCGCTCTGCATACAGATTGACAAATTAATGCCCGATTGGGACTACGAGAAGGAAACTCAATGTGACTGACAGCCCGGCACGAACCAGTATTTTTGATGAATCCTGAACATAAGGACATGAGCTGATTTGATTGTTTGCCAAGGCTCCTGCAATGACTTTAATATTCTGGTATTAGTCCAAGTAGTGCGATGTTATGAAGTACTAATTATTTTAATCATGGCTCGATAATCACTTTAGGTGCATTGGACAGCTGTTTGCATTTATAGAGACTTCACATCAGGTTCAATGTGTCCTATATGATATGATTATTTCAGCATTGGTAGGGCACATACAGTAACATTTGATTATTTTAAAGAGGCTTTTTATGCCCCTTTACAAAGTCTTGATTTTGTTTTGGGGTCTACTGGAATAGATTTTTTATTCTTGAATGTAAAAAAAAAAAAGTATTATTTTTTTTTACATTTTTGCAGCACCTCTCTTCCCAGTCTTTTATAACGCTCTGGGCTGCGTTTCCCAAAAGCATTGCAAGCCTAAGTTGATCGTATAGACCATTGGTAGCAATGGTTATACGATCAACTTAACTGAACGATGCTTTTGGGAAACGCCAGCCCTGTTTATTTCCAGTCTCTGTAAAGCCCCTCCTTCCGAGGAGCTCAGTGTGCTCTAATTGGTCCAGTGGATCAGTAAGATATGATTTGTGAATCACTTTGAGTGCGTATGGTAAAAAAAAAAAAGAGAACACTCAGAACACATAACACAGTCTCATCCAAGTTTGTCATATAACTGACGTCTTGGAACGTCTTTTGACCATTCGTCAATATATGCCTTTTTAGGGCCCCCTTAAACGTCAGTAGATGACGATCCCGGGTCGTCATACAACTGGCGCTTTACCTTTAACGTCAGTTAGGTGACGAGTTGGGTTTAGGGTTAGGTTTAGGTCTGGGGTAGAGTTAGGATCCGATAACGTCATCTACTGACGTTTAAGGGGGGCCTAAAAAGGCATAGCCTATATTGACGAATGGTCAAAAGATGTCCCAAAACGTCAGTTACATGACGAATTGGGATGAGACTGCGCTGGAACACACAGTTTTCACACAAAAATGACATGGCTGTCATTACTTAACTTCATTTTGCTCCAAATCTATTTGACCTTCTTAACACAAAAGTTATCTATCGACCTTACAACAGAAGATATAACATTGGCTCAACCAAAAAGTGTGAGATTGGGGCTAGGACAATCATTTTAACCTACCAACCGCGTGTTATTTTCAAACAATAGCCTATTGTGGGCAAGTGTGTTAAAAACTAAACTGTTTCCCAGCTTACTGTGTTACCACTTTCTTCTCTAGATGTGGCAGTTAAATGGCACCCACTGAGATCTACAGGGGTTTGTCCATTTAAAGTAAACGACACACAACAAAGAGAGACAGACCGAGATACAACAGATTTCAAAGACTCAACACTGCATTTATGTTGGACAATACAAATATGATGTTGAAAAGATTTAAATGTCATTTTATAGAGTGCGGCAGATGACACAATCTTAGAGTTATTTCACCCCTAAATGAAAATTCTGTCAGTAATTACTCACCCTCATGTTGTTCCTACCCCGTAAGACTTTTGTTCATCTTCAGAACACAAATTAAGATATTTTTGATTAAATCTGAGAGCTGTCTCCCTTCTCCATAGGCTTCTAAGTGATCGAAACTTGCCGGCCCAGAAATGTTCAAGACAATCGCTAAAATAGTCAGAGTGACTACAGTGGCTCAATCTTAAGTTTATCAAGCGACGAGAATACTTTTTGTACGCAAAAAAACAAACAAACAAAAAATAACGACTTTATTCAACTATTCATTTGCTTCTCTGTGGGTTGTGAGATTTCATGTAGTGAAACTGCAAAGCTTCTGTGTTGTACGTCACACGCTCACTATTGGCCAACGCTGGTCATGTGTGTGATGCGTGTGACATACAACCTAGAAGCTTTGCACAGTTTCACTACATGAAATCTAAAAGCCCAAAGAGAAGGAAATGAACAGCTTGAATAAAGTCGTTATTTGTTCGTTTTTACAGGTTTGGAACAACATGAGGGTGAGTAATTACTGACATTATTTTCATTTTGGGGTAAACTAACCCTTTAAATTAGCCTGAATGCCAGCCCGAACCCCGCCCACAAACTTTTTTGGTCAGGAAGTTCGGTCTGGACTCGATCCATTGAAGAGTAATAATGATCAGGCAAAAATTGTTCGAGCCAATCAAACTGCCAAGGCAGGCTTTATACGATGATGGACAGATGATCTGCAGGGACGTAATCATCACGTTATCAAAGAGCGCTCAACTGGTCTCCCTCAGAGATGACTGCAGCTGGAGAATTGAGATGTATAGATTCCGCTGTCGCGTCTGTTTTGAAATAAATCGACAGCGCATTCATTTTAATAGATGAACAGAAAACTGCAATCAAGGCATTTGTCGATCTGAAAGATATTTTTGCCATCCTTCCTACATGATTCAGCAAAAGTGTAACTTATCAGCTGGCTCTGACGGTCGTAATGAAAAGCCTGTGGTCGTTGTGGTTTCTCCTTTGGTCGCACTCATAGAGGACCAAGTAAAAGAAGCAACACTCGTTACTTTACTTCTAAAATAAGTAAGTTCTGTAGTTGACAACTGTGCTATGCAAAGTAGTCGACTTACTACATTGCTCTGATTGCTTGTAGGTCTACCGACTATCCAATTGAGTGCATATTTTTTTCCTGGTTCGGTTAAGACACCGCCTCATAATCAAAGCCCTATGGAGCAGTTTCAGACTCACATTCTGACTAGAATATGAGTATGTTGAAGTCAGGCTACCTTTAAATAGCTACATGCTACCAAATGGCAAAGACAGCTAATATTTCTCTAGGCTCAAATTAAAAAGATCTAAAGGAACATCTAGTGCAGAGCTGAGGCTGAGCATGTCTGTGATGATCTAACTGGGCGCTGGTGTCATTCTTTCTGATGAGCTCTAGTGGACACGTGGATACAGTCCTGAGGGAACAGAATGAGCACACTAGTTATTTACAGAGAGAGAAAAGGCACAATTCCGTCATGTAGAAGTCTCAGTCAGATCTTATTATCTGTTTACTTCTATGGAAAACATTTATTTATCCAAAAGCACAAAGTACATACACTACCATTGGCGAGATTTTTATTGCCTCTTGTGTTCACCAGAGGATGCATTTATTTGATTAAAATACAGTAAAAAAGTAATGTTAAAATATTACTACAATTTTTAAAGCTGCCGTCTGCAACATTTTTTTGATCATATTCAGTGAAAGACACTATAATCCGACAGAACAACATAAATAAAGTGGTTTTAAGAAAACTCGAGCTTCTAACTCCATCTGGAGCGTGTTATTTGTTTTGGAAAAATCCAGCGAAAATTTAAAGGGTTAGTGTATCCAAAAATGAAAAATCTATCATTAGTTACTCTCCCTCATAACATTCCAAACCCGTAAGACTTTTGTTCATCTTCGGACCACAAATTAAGCTATTTTTGATGAAATCTGGGAGATTTGTGTCCCTCCATAAACAGCTACGCAACTGACACTTTGACCAAAAAAATTTAATAAAATAATGTTACAAAATACATGTTTTTCTCTCTCTACTGCTAAGAAAACAGATAAAAAATATTATAATAAATTAATAAATATGACATAAAATTACATATAAACATTTTCCCCTATTTTCCCAGTGGCATATGCAAATTAACAGAACAAAAAACAATAAAAAAACAAACAAACAAATAGAGCAAGGAAACAACAAGACAAACACAAGGGCTATATGCAACTGTATATTTGCACCAGGGCAAACAAGCTTAACAAGACGAGTTAACAAGACACACCTGGGAAAGACAATCGGGTGAAAAACTACAAAAGGACTACATCATGGCACTCAAGACCGGAAGTAACACAAAGGGGCAAACAATAAAATAATTACATACCACTAGCGATTAGTAATAGCAAGTAGCAAATCAAGTATTTTGATATGTTCTGTACAAATTGGTGGCAATTCGTTGTCATAACCAACCTGAGTGGGAAAATGCTCAAAATGCTCACATTCAATGGTGTCTGGCACTTTGGAAAGGTGTTCTCTTCACAGATGAATCCCGGTTTTGACTGTACAGGGCAGTCCCCCCTGGACACCCAATACAGTAAAACTGCACATTTTAGAGTGGCCTTTTATTGTGGCCAGCCTAAGGCACACATGAGCAATAATCATGCTGTCTAATCAGCATCTTGATATGCCACACCTTTGAGGAAGATGGATTATCTCGGCCAAGGAGAAGTGCTCACTAACACAGATTTAGACAGATTTGTGAATAATATTTGAGAGAAATAGGCCTTTTGTGTACATAGAAAAAAATCTTAGATCAGTGACAGTGATTTGTGCATGGCGTCGCACGTCAAGTTCGTAAAGAGCTTTATTCAGTCCATTTTAAAATCAGATTTTGGCCGCCTCTCAATATCTCAAATGGGTTAAACCAAAGATATTAAGTAAATGTACTAGAAATCCATGCTCATTTAAGTGTTTATAAGTTTATCTACTGCATGGACAGAGAGAAAGCACTGTCACTTGCAGGATTTCATCTCATGGTAGATTTTTAAATCTAAACTCCAAAAAGCAAATCAATTGTCAGACATCCATTAGTGCATGCGAGGCAAACAACTGGAAATACAGCGCTGGTTGTTCTCTCCATACTCGACAATGACGGAATCCAATGGTGTGCATGGGCGACGGTATAATACGTGTATTCAATTGTATAAAATAATCCTGAAAAAAGCACAAACACATGCTGAGGGTGGCGCTAACAGACAGCAGTCAAACGACGAGCAGTGAAAGCAGCGGCAAGAGTCCACCTGTCACTCAAGTGGCCATTTAAACAGATGAGTTGTAAAAAATTCACCCCCTCACAGTCGTCATGAAGGGCAAAATTAGCGACATAGACCAAAACATCTATTTGCCACCAGGCTGTAAACATTTTTTTTCTGCTGTGAAGTTAGGCATTTTAACATGGGGGAGATACAGATTTGACTCAATTTTGCAGTCAGCCTCAACTTGATGAATTGCAGTTTAATTCACTTCCGTGTTGGTTTTAAGAGGGAGACAGGGAGGTTGCCGCTTAATATATATATGTAAAATCAACATTTGACAATTGGAGTTTTATTTTTCTCCATCGTTTAATTCTTTCATTCGACTATGCTGTTCGCAATGCATCATGGGATTTTAATTCTTTCCCCTCACGTCAGGGCTGTAGTACTCAAGTCCGGTCTTGGAGCTCGAGTCCGGACTCGAGACCGTTTTTCTATGGTCTCGGACTCGCTTGGATTTTGACTCGGACTTGTCTCGAGTCTCGGCCACTGGTCTTGCCAAATATTGATCTCGACCGAGTCCAACATTTTGTATGTGTGTTCATTTATTACTAGCCTATCAGGGTAACGTTAACTTAGAAAATGCCAAAATTAACCGACCAAGTGCTCACTACAACGGAGCGCGTCTTCTCATGCTGTTACTATAGTTACTGGGTGTTGCGCACAATTCTAATCATTCCCGCAGGTCTCCCATTTATAATGCGGGATATTCCCTCGAATCGTAATTCACACAGATTATAAAATCAAATCATTCTTTTAACAACTATCTGCCAGACGCAATTTCACAAACAGCGTGAGTGTTCAGCGGTGCCACGTCTTCTCTTCTCTCAAAATGTGTTGTGGAAGCCAAGCATCAAGCGCTGCCGCGATAATAACACCAAAACGGTAAATGGTAAACTTGATAATGGTAAACCATTCACCAAAACGGTAAATGGTAAACTTGATAATAACAAGTTTACCATTTGCACGTCTTTTAAGTCTTACCAGTTTAAACATTCAAGCGATTTTAAACTAATCAGTGCTCGCGCGCTCTCTGGGATGATTTCTGCGCACATTCATAGAAAATCCACCTCAAGAACAGCTGGCCAGTAAGAAAAGTTATTTTTCACGGATTAGTTATATTGCTTTAACGCTCAAAACTGTGTCAATTTCAGTCTTTGTGAGTACTGTATGCTCTAAACATAGTCGGTTTTGTCTTTAATAAGCATAAAACGCATGCCAGTATAGTGAACACAGAATTCGTGCACTTGTTCTTAAAGTGACGGCAACCATATGTTTCGGTCATTAATTTTGTCGTCAAAACAACAAAAGAGAGCCTTAAGTTAAAGGAATCAGGATTGATAGCCTATGTGTTTAATTTATTTAGGACTAAAATACTATCCAGTGAAATTTTTCATTTGATTACTTTATTCAGTTTCTGTCGATGAATAGGCTACTAGTGCTGGACCTATTCAAAAACGTTTCTCTTAATTTGTCTTTATTTATATCTTTATTCTATTGTATTTATTTGTGCACCTTTTTTTCAATTTAATTGAACAATTTAAATCAAGACTTGTGTTGTGTAAATTATTAACAACATTAACCCATTGTAAAAAATGCAACGAGCACAAACATTTAGGCAAGATAAATTTAGTAATTTTGTTTGGCAAAAACGAAATTCAGGCCCTGAAGAATTTTTTTCCCTGTCCTGGACTCGGTCTTGACTCGGACTCGAAACCTTTTTGGACTCGGTCTTGACTTGGACTTGAACCTCATTGGACTCGGTCTTGACTTGGACTCGACTCGTCCTGGTCTTGGACTTATCTTGGACTCAACAAAGGTGGTCTTGACTACAGCCCTACCTCACGTACACAATCTTGTTTCTTTGTATTTTTATCCGATTTTCATATACCTTTTTGTTTCAAATCAAAGTTTGTAGAGTTGTGATTCACCTCTTATTGGTTTAGGTAATGCCTTGTAAATCTTTAACAAAGACTTAAAAAAAATCCCTATGAGAAAAATGAATGGAAAAAATACTTTTACGCCAAAATACGCCACTAAAAAGGGGTGGCACTGTTGCACTCTATACTACTAAAAAGCCTTATTTAAAAAAAATATGTGGTTTCTTTTATCTTTATATTCTAAAATGATTGGCTCACAGGGTTTACATTGACTTAGACATAACGCAACATCATGACATCACACAAGGGCTGCCGTTCTACAACTATGAAATCTAAGAGCTGAATATAATTGCAGTTCATGCTACAGTTCACTAATGAATGCTGGAAGACGCGGAGCATCGCAGAGCCTCTATTGCTCCAACTACAAAATATGTATAAAGTACTGGCAACAGATGGCAGTAAAACATCATGAAGCTGCAGCCCTGCTGCCACAGCGACACACACACACACACACACACACACAGCAATAACAACAAGTGACTATTTGATGGTAGATAATCTCAGCAGCACCATCAACCCACCATCAACCCAATTCTTTGTTGGCCCACAGATAATGTACAGATAAATATATGTTTATGTTGATTAAGGGCTATTAAACAGGTTCTTGCATTCATTCATGCATCCACTTCACTTGTTTTCCCTGCCCCTCGGTCTGAACGAGAGCCATAAAGAGTCACAATTGCTGCCACTCATTGATACATTTTTTTTTCACATTGTCCAAAACACATCAATAGCTCAAACGGACTGTGTCATCATAAGCAACCTACGATGAATGTAAAATGGAAGAGCTTTGTTCCCACATGCATGCTTTTCGAGAGCCGCGCATACGCGTCAAAGGCCGGTGGCAGATAACACTCTTCCCTTGATCACCCCCACCGAGGGAGCCGATAAAGACAGGCGCAGCCCTTCAGACTCACTCAACCAGCTGCACTGACTTTCCTGCATTAAAGTGTCAACCCTTTTTTTGCATAACAAGCTCACTCGAATGGCTTCAGTTATTTTGGGCAGCTTGTGTTCTTAGTCATGTCTCCAGCTGATCTTCCAGACCCAAATTACAGGCGTGCCCCACGGCTTTGAGACGCTGCTCCAGATGAGGAGTCTGACTACTTTCCTGATTAAAAATAACAATGCTTTCAGCATGGCAGACACAAATATTACTCTCAGACAGCTGGTATTTTTTGAAAGCATGCATGAAAGAAACATTTGAAGAGCAGCTATGTTGAAAATATGGTGATTACAGTGAGAAGACTTTAAAAATCTCCATCCATTCCAATCCCCAATAGTGCCTGCGAAATGGACTTCAATGGTCATTTGGGCATGTTAAAATAAGCACATGAGATGTGGTTTATTGAATATATATGTATTAGTGCTGTCAAACGATTAAAATATTTAATCACGATTAATCTTATTAATGTCATAGTTAACTCACGATTCATCGCAATTAATCACACATTTTTATCTGTTCTAAATGTCTCCTGATTTCTTTTTGTCCCATTATTTTTTCTCATTTTAATGCTCTTATCAACATGGTATAGTGGATCGGCTTTGTGCAAATGTTTTTTATTAAAAAACAACATACTGTGTTCAAATTCACACTAGAATTCTCACTTGGAGCAAATAATCTATCAATAAAACGGTGAAAGAAATACTGACGAGGTCCTGATATTGACGAGGGGATGGAGAATTCGCATCAGCTGTGTGTGTGTTGGCCATCATCAAATGGTGTTTCAGACTGGATGTGCTGCGATGATGATAGCTCTGTTCACAACGACAAAACACAGATCACTTTGGTCTTGTCAAAGGAACCATTTGGCAACTTTTTGAAAGTAAACTTTCCATTCAGAATCTTATTGGCATCCATTTCGGCGTCTCACGCTCGTCATCCACTCAAAACGCAACGTTAACCAACTATTTGGCTGGCTCGCAAGCCCAAATGAGTGTGTGCAGTGTAGCTGTTGTTTTGTTTCAGGTCTAGCTAGATCCACTTGCACTTTGGTTGACGAAGCAACAAAACGTCCTCACATTGAAATGAATGGGTTTCATAGTGCAGCGCACATGCCATGTCCTGTTTACATTAAACTCCATCATATATATAATTGTACACTCTAAAAAAAAGGTCTTCAGCTGTTCTTCAGGGGTTCTTTGGTGCTATATAGCACCACTACCATTTAAAGAACCTGTTAAGCCCAGTTTGGTTCTTCAGTGGTTCTCTGGGGTGGTTAAAGGTGCTCTATGGCACCTCTTAGATGTATGGTTCTACATAACACCATTTGACAAAGATAAGTGCTAAATGACACTTAAAGTGATTCCCCTTGATTATACTAACCACTTTTAGTGCCACCATTTTTGTTTAGAGTGTATATATATATATATATATATATATATATATATATACACATACATACATACATGTTGATGCATGTTGATATACTTGATGAATTGAAAGTTTAAAGAACAGCATTTATTTAATTAGAATCTTTTCTAACATTATAAATGTCTTTACTGTAACTTTTGATCAATGTAACTCATCCTTGATGAATAGAAGTATTGATTTCTTATTTATTTCCCCCAAAATAAAATACAAATTCTTACTGACCCCAAACTTTTGAATGGTAGTGTTTAATGTAACAAAAGCTTTCCATTTCAGATAAAAGCTGTTCTTTTGAACTTTCTATTCATCAAAGAATCCTGAAATAAAAATGTAAAAAACTGTTTTCAACATGGATAATAATCATGTTTTTGGAGCATAAAATCATCATATTAGAGTGATTTGTGAAGGATCATGTGACACTGAAGACTGAAGTAATGATGCTGAAAATTCAGCTTTTTTTTCAGAGGAATAAATGACATTTTAATATATATTAACATAAAAAAGTCATTTTAAATTGTCATAATATTTCACAATATTACTGTGTTTTTTTGTGTATTTTTTATCAAAAAATTGCAGCCTTGGTGAGCAGAAGAGTCTTCTTTTAAAAACATAAAAAAATCTTACCGATCTTAAACTTTTGACCGTTAGTGTGTGTGTGTGTGTGTGTGTGTGTGTATATATATATATATATATATATATATATATATATACACTCATGAATGGATGGAAGAAGTGGACTCCTACAGATAAATAAGTGTATAAAGTGTAAGAAGCAGCATACACTTGTGTAGGGACAACATGAATTGAAGCGCAGCCAATGCAAATGGAGCAAAAATGACTCATCCTGCACTACAAAAAATCCCTCTAAAATGTCATTCCTCTTGATGCCACCTGCAACTGTTGAGCAAGAAGATTCACAGCAGCTTTTATTTTTTAGGATCGAGCTCCTCCAAATGTTCTGTTTGATTACATGCTTTCCTTGTTGTTGACGTATTTCATATTCAGAATAATTTTATGTTTCATATTCAGAATAATTTCATGTTTCATATTCAGAATAATTGTATGGTCTGAAATGTAATACCATAAGCAAAGTAAAATTCAACAACTTGGGGACAAATATACAGCACCAACATGATGCCTCAGCAGTTGCTGGAAAATGAATAGGAAAAGAAGCAAAAATATCTGCAGATCTAATGCATAGATCCACAGAGCAGCCGCATTGAGACTGCTGCCCTTTTTTCAAGAAAAAAAAAACAGCAGTAGTTCCCAGGAATAAATGGCATACATTTAAATAATAATATGTGCGAAGGAATGAAAAGTTCATGCGTAATAAAGGACAGGACACAATGCTGTGTAATGCAGCGGCTCTCGACTTGTTGACCTTTGGCTTTGTGTTAACAGAAATGACTCACACAGCAGACTTGGTTGAACACCAATCGCAGCAGAAGCATCTGGCAATATATGCAGACATACATACACAGGCAACAGACTAGGAGGAACTCACAGTGTAAACAATAAGTCACCACGCAAGCTTTTAACCTAATTTAACCTGTCTGCTGCACAGACCAGCACTAAACCAGACTGAAGCAGACTCAACATCGAAAAGCCTCCAGCAATACATATGCAAGATCAACAGACCACATTAAACGGGTAACCTTGCATGCAGTGTACAGAGCATATCGACTGCTAATAGTATGCGTTCAAAAAAAGCCAACAGCAATGTATACTGCTTATTTGCTGTATATCTATTCAGAAACAAGACAAAAGAGCCAGAGAAAGACTCCAGCAAGCAGAGACAAGAGAAAGGAGGGCCAAACTGCTCAGAAACAGCACAGTCAAACTGTGTTCACAAAGTATGAATTAATAAGATCAACGCATGAATAAAAGATTGTTCTTCAAGTGAATTGAATATACATCAAACATTCACAACAGAATGTTATTCCCAGAAATGGGGAGAGGGAGAATGAGGTGTAAGTTTCAGACTTCTTTAAAACTCGGATGCGGGCTTTGATGTTGGAAATCTATAGATCCACAGTTTAGGAAGACTGATCAAAAACTTTGGACTAAAGTATTTCTTCCATCTTTTCTTGAAGCGAGGAAGCGGTGGTACATTGCTCAGTTGAGTCGACTCATCCACTTGTCACTTGATATGAATTTATGTGAGCTGAGTAAGATCAGATAAGATAGAAATGTATTGATCCCTGAGGGGAAATTTGCTTGTCACAGTGGCACAGTGTCACACAGAACACAACTGTGCATCATGGTCCAGTAAACACAAAAGGGCAAGATAGAACAGAACAAAATAAAGACCATAATAGAGTGAATCACGTGCAATACCTCTAAAATTAAAACAGGAACACATAATAAACACATTACTGTCTGTAGCTGCACACAATTGACTAACAAGTTATTTTTGATCGATAGCTCCAAGTGAAGATGCTGATAGAAATATAGTCAACATTTATTATCCACTGGATTTTTTTTTACTAGACTATAATATGGCTGGAATCAAATGCATGCATAAAGTATGTACAGTGAGGCATATACATTATCTTACTGCTTAGCATTATGCAGTATACAGTGCTCTCACTGGAGTTCCTGCATGAAAGCAATGCACTCAACTTGATCTTCCGTTTTTACATTGTGATAAATGAACCACAAGGAAACCCAAGAGCAATTTTAACTCTTGATTTTTTACTGTACTTCTATACAGGTTTGAGTAAATTATTTTTATTATTTACACACGCACTTGCGCACACACATTATGATTTCATTTTTATGGGGAATTTCCATAGATATTAAGAGATTTATACTGTACAAACTGTATATTCCACTTACAATAAAACTAACCTTAAACCTACCCATCACACAAAACTGTCTGCACTTTTTCATTAAAATAAAACATCACTTCAATCACAAAATAATTTATAAGCTGTTTTTCTCAAAAGTGTTCCCACAAGGACAAGGATTTCAGATATTATCTACCTTGCAAGCACACACACACACACATTGGTGCAACAGCATTATGAGGACTCTCCATAGGCGTAATAGTTTTTATACTGTGCAAACTATATATTCTATCCCCCTACACTAACTCAATCCCTAAACCTAGCCATCACAGGAGACATGCTGCATTTTTTTAAAATAAAACATTGTTTTTTATGTTTTTAAGCCATTTGATTTATGAGGACTTTTGAAATGTCCTCATAAACCACCAATAAGTTGTAATACCAGTGTAATACACGTCATTATACAAACTTGTGTCCTAATAAGTCACATAAACAAACCCACCCACACACACACACACAATATGTTTATCTTGTTTACTAATTTACTAATTACTAATAAATCTTGTTTAGCCACGCTGTTTATGCAGGCTGACTTTTCCCTCAAATAGTTAATGATTTTTTGATTGGAATTGGATTAACAATATTTTTGCCATTCAGCATAACAAAATGTCCACTAATTATTTTACTATATTTTATTAATTTGATAAAAACCTGAATATTCTGGCAAATCATGTTTTTCTTCCATCATCATGAACCATGACGGTTAATTTATACACTCACCTAAAGGATTATTATTATAATTTCTTATAATTTCGTCAATGATGCAATTATCTAATCAACCAATCACATTGCAGCTGCTTTAATGCATTTAGGAGTGTGAGTCCTAGTCAAGACAATCTCCTGAACTCCAAACTGAAAGTCAGAATGGGAAAGAAAGGTGATTTAAGCAATTTGAGCGTGGCATGGTTGTTGGTGCCAGACGGGCCGGTCTCAGTATTTCACAATCTGCTCAGTTACTGGGATTTTCACACACAACCATTTCTAGGGTTTAAAAAGAATGGTGTGAAAAGGGAAAAACATCCAGTATGCGGATGTCCAAAATGCCTTATTGATGTTAGAGCTCAGAGGAGGATGGGCCGACTGATTCAAGCTGATAGAAGAGCAACTTTGACTGAAAAAAAATATGTGGTATGCAGCAAAGCATTTGTGAAGCCACAACACGCACAACCTTGAGGCGGATGGGCTACAACAGCAGAGACGGTAGCTACAACTACCACTCATCTCCACTACAAATAGGAAAAAGAGGCTACAATTTGCAAAAGCTTGCCAAAATTGGACAGTTGAAGACTGTAAAAATGTTGCCTGGTCTGATGAGTCTCGATTTCTGTTGAGACATTCAGATGGTAAGAGTCAGAATTTTGCGTAAACAGAATGAGAACATGGATCCATCATGCCTTGTTACCACTGTGCAGGCTGGTGGTGGTGGTGGTGTAATTGTATGGGGGATGTTTTCTTGGCACACTTTAGGCCCCTTAGTGCCAATTGGGCATCAGTTTAAATACCACAGCCAACCTGAGCATTGTTTCTGACCATGTCCATCCCTTTATGGCCACCATGTACCCATCCTCTGATGGCTACTTCCAACAGGATAATGCACCATGTCACAAAGCTTGAATCATTTCAAATAGTTTTTTTATGAACATGACAATGAGTTCACTGTACTAAAATGCTCCCACAGTCACCAGATCTCAACCCAATAGAGCATCTTTGGGATGCTGTGGAATGGGAGCTTCGTGCCCTGGATGTGCATCCCACGAATCTCCATCAACTGCAAGATGCTATCCTATCAATATGGGCCAGCATTTCTAAAGAATGCTTTCAGCACCTTGTTGAATCATTGCCATGTACAATTAAGGCAGTTCTGAAGGCGAAAGGGGGTCAAACACAGTATTAGTATGGTGTTCCTAATAATCCTTAAGCTGAGTGTGTACATATAAATATACAAATAATATAAATATTATGACAGTTTAACTAACATTTCTACAGGTGGGATTTCAAACACTGATTAGTAATATTATCTAATGTTTAGGGAATTACCACATGTTTGTGGGTATTTCAAACTGAAAAGAAGGAAAATGCATTATTTATAGCGGTTACATAAATCATCTTTCTAATTTCTTTCCTATATAATTTAAATCATATTCATCAGTTGAACAGTAAAAGGCATGCTAAATTTAATTTTATTGCTGCTGGTGCTTTGTACCATCCAGCTTGATGATAAATGAATAAGTAATCCATAAGTAATGGTGCAACTTGACATGTTTCCATTAACTGAGACAGTTGACAAGGTTTTCAATCTTTCCTCAACAGCTGCTATAATTCTGTCAGCCTCATCTATAAACATTGACATCTCAAGTGCTGAAGAACATTCGCCAAACAGACCATTGACAGAGACCTATAAGCATCTCAAACTACTCTTCAGTTCTTCAGGTGTATCATCAGTGGCCAATGATTCACATTACTTTCTCCAGAGCCTGATTTTTCAAGTGACTCTTTACACTGAGGCAATGCAAGACCTGAGATGATGGGAATCCCCACAACAGGGAGAAAGGACTTGTTCATATGATTGTAAAGCATTTAATTAAAAAAATATATATGGAGTTAACCCTCCATTGCATTACACTTGATGTTAACATGGCTGCAGGGATTTGCTCCCATTCAGACACAAGAGGTCAAGCAGTCAGCATTTCCAATTCATCCCAAAGGTTGTTCAGGTCTGGGCTTTACGCAGGCCAGTCAGGATTTTCAACACAAGACTAAGTAAATCATTTCTAGCACCTCAGGTGATTGTAAAGCTAAAACAAAATGGCTCATGCTTGTCTATGAGATTGCATAGCTGTATGATTGATTTTCTGCACAGATGTATCTAGAATAGCCAAACTCATTCATTATAACTGGATGTCTATGTACTTCTGGCCATGAATGAACATGCATAGCCCCAAAACTCACACACAGCACACCACACACATAAAAACGCCAACTCATTTACGGTAATTAAAAAGAATAATGAAAGCACATGACATCCAGACTCTCTCCTCTAATGAAAGGTACCACGCTTCTTCCAGGTGCATTAAGATTCTGTTTAAGTGCCACTTGGCTGACCTTGATCCAGTACCATACAACGCGTGATCTCATCAGATCTTCACGGCTCAAGCGGACCCAGAGAGATGACCTCAAAAATCAAGAGGCAGAATTATTGATATCGACAATGCCAGGGTTATTCTCACCGTCTGACAGAAGGAGGAGATTAGACTCTCATGACAGTGCTCGGAGGTCAGGGACAGAGTACATTCTTAGAAGAAAAGGTTTTATATAGAACATTAAAAGGTTCTATCAGCGCTACGTATTTGGAACCCCTAAAAGGATCCTTTTTAAAGGGGTTATGAACTGACTTTTTAAATGTTTTTGTTTTGTTGTCTGAGGTCAACTTATGACGTTCACTTGGTTTTTACATTCAAAAACATAAAAATGAATAAGTTATGGGCTATTTTCTTCCCTAGTTTTCAGCCTACTTGAAAAATGCTCAGATTTTATGGGCGTTTCGCATTGAAGACTAGGAAGTAAACGCCCACTGCTGTGAGTGGATAACAGTTTTGCATATTATAATGAGCTTCAACTCTGTCGTTGGTTTCGGTCGGTGCACGTGGGGGAATTTGTTTTGAAAACCACTGTTGTAAAATGGCAACCGGAATGATTCGCCCATACATGTTTGAGCCTGAGTCCGATCCCGAATCACAGGACAATGAACCAACAGCACCTCGAATACAACGGATACTTGTAGACACATACACATAATTATTAGATAAACGATCTGTAACAATGCAATGCTAGCTGAGTAGATTATTATTTCTAAAATAAAAATATTACTCACATAAGTGTGTTGCACCACTCCTGTTGGATCCAATATAGAAGGTAACGTAGACTAATCATGTTCCGTACAACAACGATGTTCTGTACAGATTAACTTTAACCGCCGATCGCTGAATAAATACTTCTAGGTGTCGTCTTCATTTCTCCCTCTTATATTATAATGAGTTTAACTCACCCGTCGGTGCACGTGGGGGAAACGCCCAATGTTGTCAAATGGCAATCCGGATTCGCCCATACATGTTCGACCCAGAGTCCGTGTGTTGCACAATTCCTGTCAGATCCAATATAGACGGCACATCACCGTTCTTTACTCTTAATCGGTCTGCAAATCCAGCCTCGAACTGTGTCTTGTTCACAAAACAATCCTCGGTGAAATGAAGCGAACATACGGATAATGTTTTACACTCATCTGCTGGAACGTCATTAAAAACAAATTTTAACCAGGCATTCCTAATATTGGAATCCAGAGGAAGCTTATGCAGCGACTGTCTTCTTCCACAGCCAGGCACGGCACAACATTTTGTCAACGGAATGTTTATTGCTGGTAGCTCGCTCCGGTTTGTCATCACGAGGTATGCTTTTGTTTACCTATGCGTGAATGCGCTAATCGGTGGGCGGGGCTAAACCGGCCGTGTTGAAGTAGGCGTTGATGAGCGGGTGGGGTTTCAGTGTCATTGACGTCATACTTCCACACTTTCAAAAACGAAACGTTTGTTGAGGCTGGTGTCAATAAAAGCTTTTATTGGACTAACAAGGTCGTTTTCAGTTCTGAAACTTACAGGATATTGTTATAATATGTGATGCGATCTGGGAAAACCCGTCGGATGTCGCGCTGGAACGTTTTCAGTAAAGTCTAAAAATAGACTGAATGTCAGTTTTTTGTCAAAATTTGTTTTTTATTAAATTATTATTCTATAACATCTTGTTTATCATCTCTGAATATAACTTGGGAAAATTCACTAGTTTACTGCAGAAAAATAGCAATTTATAATGACCAGCTGAAAAGACTGCGTTTCACTTTAATAACATGCACGCAGGCGGAGCGGAGGGGGAAATACCAGGGGAAACACAAATCTCCCATTTAGCTCTCCTTCTCTTAACACTACAAAGACAGTTCACCTATCAAAATAAACCACATAACAGAATAAAGTCCAGTCCTGGGTGAACTACAACGGCACGCAAGTTTTTATTTATTTATTTTTATCCAGCGTTATCGTGTGGTATGATGCGAAGCACAAGAGAACAACACAGTTTGAAGTTGCTCGTCTAAAAGACCTTGCTCGCCTCTCAATCGTCCAATTTCAAAACGGTTTTCACAGGATGAATTTTGAGTTTGTAAGCTTTAGAATGATACCCAATCTATGATGATTACTAAAATATGTGATATGTAAAAAAGGCAATAAAAAAGCCAGTCGTCGCGCTAGCAGGATGCGACAGTTATTTAAACCTGTTTTTCTCAAAATTCTGTTTCTGAAAATCATAGCGATCAGCTGACTTAAGATAACCGTAACTTTTGTTACAGACAACCGATAAAATAAATAAAAACAGATTTGGAAAGGGCTTGAACCCAGCTTTAATATGGTATCAAAACCTGTAATATGTCAAATTTCACCATGTGGTGGGTTTTCCCAGATCACATCACATATGATGACCTCTTAGATGTCAAAACCTCAAGGAAAATTTGATTTCTCAGTTCATCACCCCTTTAAGGGTTCAAAAATAATAGGAATAACCAGGAAAAAGGTTCTATATTGGGTTCATTCATTATCATTAGCTTAGTCCTTTCTGGATTAAATATTTCATATTATTGACTAACATCAAGACCCTAAAATGTATTTATGAATGGATGTGAATGATCACAAAATTCAAGACATGGGGGTTAGAAAATGCATATATTTATATAATTTTATGTAGTTAATCAATATCACACGAAGAGTGCCATTTCAGTTTTTCTCCTCCAAAAATCAGCATGATTAAAATGTGATATTAATTTGCTACAACAGTTTAATAAACAATCATTTAATTAAAACTACAAAATGTTGCAGAATAATGTAATATATGAATGAATAATAGCCTATAAAGAACCTTTGTGCCAAAGAGGTTCTTTCTTGTCATTATAGAACATTTTTTTAGCATAAAACGTTCCTTGGAGTTGAGTAAAGAACCCTATGCTTCATATATAGAACCCCAATGAACCCTTTTTTTTCTAAGAGTGTATATACTGTATATGGAGATGAAGATATAACAGGATATTATGATTATCATCGACCAAAAGATGAACACATAAGGATTTGTATACAGGAGTAAATAGCTAAACATTACTGTGTGCAGCAACTTTAATAGCAATATTTTATCTGCATATTGATCCTAAGTGTACTTTTTATTACTTTGTGGAATTGTCAATTTCACACATGCACACAAAGAAATCTATACAACAGGGTAAATTTTCTTTTGTAAGATTTTTCTAGAATTTCGTTTTATTTAATTTTTAAATTGTGAATGCAAAAGACTGCTTTAAACAGGTGAATCTCTCCCAGTTGTCTTCAGCGTCAGTTGGCACAGCATGGTGCATGTGCATTAGTTTGCAATGACGTTTTTAACTTGCTGTTATCTTAATGTTATTTAAATGGAAAAAGTGCACTCCTTTTAAAAGATTTTAGCTGCTGGTGCATTTTGGCCAATTCGAGACACTCACTGCTTCAGACACCATGCTGTGTCAATTGCTGCTTCAGTTTTGAACTTTTTTTATCCTGTCAAACTTGCAGTTTAACCTTGCTGCTTTTTAAGGCGATTTTACATAAATGCCCAATTTTGATACTTAAGACACTTTCTGACTGTTATCACGTGCTACCTCTGTAATAGACTCTCTAATTTCTGGTTAAGATTTGTGTAGCAACACTAACATTTTAATCTGATAAAAATAACCTGGAATCTTAAAGGGATACACACTGTCATTATTTACTCGCATCACATCGTTTTTACTTTCTTTCGTCCGGGAGCACAAAAAATATATTACAAATTATATTTCAAATGTTATTGGTTGTATTTACTGTTACTAAATATATGTTTTGTATATTATACAATGAAGGACAATGGGGCTCTGAAACAACATTGGAACCTATTGATTTTCATTGTATGGACAAAAAGATTTTTTTGTGCACATCAGTGAAAAAAAGTCTTGGAACAACATAATGGTGAGTAAATGTCAGTTAGATGACGCCTTGGGATGAGAACAGGCTGTAATGAAAGCTATGAAACTTGTAAGATACTTTTATAGTACAACGCCCTTCTATATGTCAAAAGATCAAGTCAAATTTGATTTCTCATGTCATGACCCCATTTAATTTCTCATTCTGTACCATTTGAATCAGGCATTTCTAAAGGACTATATGCACCATTTTTACAGTATTTCACAACATCATTTAAAGTCGTATTGGACATGGATGTGCCAATGTCAAAAGAATGACTGAGTCTGTGGAATTTTGAGAACAAAGAAAGCAGACATTCAGAAAAGTGCAGATGGCACATCTGACAATATCTCCATTCCATCAGCCAGAGTCTTTCCTTAGACAAGTGACAGAAGGAAAGAAACCTTCTCCAAGCCCTAAGAGATGAGACCGCCGAGTCAAACAAGACAGCAGGAATATCTAGAGACAACTGATACAGGCTGTTGGATTGTAGAAGTGCTTGGCATCTAAACACATCTCCTATGGGAGAAAAGCTGTTCAAGAAACCCATCAAATATACAAGTGAAATCAGCACTCTAATGGCCGACGACTGGACCGCACTGGCTAAAATAGTAAAAAAAAAAAAAAAAAAGCACTAAAATGTTGCTTAATTGCTGTCAGACCACCATTACATCTGTAGAGATTTCATAAAACTATGTTGATCCAGGGCTAAGATAAAATGTAATTGAAAAAAATGAAAGCAATGCATAATGATACATGAGAAATGAAACATTTACTAAATAATAAATATCAGGTTAAGTCTAAATAGGGCTGTCAATCAACACAAAATGTATTGTTGTTTTCCATCTATAATAGTTTTTTTGCCCTGCTGTATGAACATGTGCATAATTTTGTCTCTATTTTTCATGACTGTGCCATTTATAAGATGCTCTAAATCAGTATTAGAGAATATTGTAATATGAATGAAAATTATATTAAATATAGTGATATTTGTTTTCAATGCATCATTTTTTAAAACAATTAATTGCACTAAATGAACACATTGCATTGAAAGACCTAATTGTAATATGTTACTTGCATGATTTAATGCAGTTATGCTAATAGCAAATAATTGCCATTCTATTAACAGCATCTTGACATTTAAGACATTTGAATTGTTATGCAAATTACTTCTGAAATATGTTCAAGCACAGTCATCTTTACTAAATAGAAATCATAATAGTAATAGTGCAAGTTTGTGGGTTAAAATACATTTTCCATTTGAGTGGTTATGTCTATATATGCTCATTTCATTATATTAATTATGAAATTATGTGCAAGCGGTGACTGGCTCCCTCAAGATAATGTTAATTTGCATTATTATTTGGTGATGATACGAACAAAGGCTATGTAGCAGTAAGCCATATGAAAAAGCAGCTTTGATGTGCATCCCACAGCATTCACGTGTCAAAACTCATGAGTCCTAAGCATGAGATTCACAAAGCCCAGAAAGAACCGCTGACCATTTATAAATGATAACACATTCAATATTAAAACCTGTAGCTGTGATATACTGAAGGAGTATATAAAATTGGCATATAGGAAACATTTATTTGAATCTTCAAGAAAAGCCAAACACTTCAGAGTGTTTCTTCAACTATGGCACTTTAATTTCCCAGGGGATGATTTAGATTAAAACATATTTCTATTTTTGTTCTTGTTTTTATATGAAGGTCAAATTAAAAACGTGTGGACATTTTTTTATTGGCCTCATCTTTTTTAGTAGTTTTCCTACTTTGTCAAGATATAATAATAATCCATATAAAAATTCTTCTGATCAAAGTCACAGTATGCTAGTGTGAAAATTCAAAATCACTGTAGGAAATGGTACATGAATAAATATTAAAGGTACATATCATGCTTTTAAATCATTCATTTTTACTTATAAATCATACATTTGTGGTCTATATAAAGCATAACTGCAATGCTTGGGTATGAATTGCTCATTATTATAGCTCCACAGGCCCCTTTTCTACCCCTTTTCTGATGTGCTTCTGTGAGCAAGTCGTTTAAATGCGGCCCCTTTAAATAAAAAGGAGTTGCGTCTTCCCCGCCCGCTTTCCAGGTCGCTGAGTTCACGGTCAGTTCAGCTCCCCGTCGGCCACTATTGTAGTTTGATAAGAGATACGATTACTATTGCTTCAAAGAACATTTTTATTCACATGTTAACAAAATGTCAACAACGGAAGACTTGTCCATCAAGCCTTACATATTCGGAGCCAGAGCGAGCGATTTGAAAAAGATGACGTCGACGAACCTGCAGAACAACGTCTTTATATGGAGGCAGGTATGTAAGTTAACTATGTTGTGTTATTAGTGAAAGTCGACTATTTCTCTTGTTAAAACAAGCACACTGACAAGATAAATGACTGCGGTCTGATCTTACCACTAAAAATCTGTATTGATAATAAAATGATAACTTACGTTTCAGAAAGCATCAGGAAACACAGCAGCTAAATGATAGAAGTCGATCGGCAAACCCTTCTGTATACTGGCGGAGGTTGTTGAAGTGGGGATCCTTGAAGTGCTTCAGGTCACTACATCCAACAATCAAACATTTTGACTAGCCCTCTTGTAACTTCTGCATCATTGAGCTTGGACTACAAAATCGGAGCGAGAAATAATAATGGCGGATTGCTCTCGAAGTGTTGGACCGATAGCGATGTCCTTATTTGTCAGTTCCGCTGCAAATACTGTGACGTAATTGTTCAAAAAAACGTCATAGACAACAGAAAAATCTGAACAGGAAGAAAAATATGACCAAAACAGAATATAAAGATATAAACGAAGCACCTGAAGAGAATAATTTCATCTTTTCTGTACTTATAAACACACCAAATATACAACAAAATGCATTTAAGGGCTAAAGAACTTTGTGTTCCATTAAATCCAAACTGTTAGCAGATTAGCTAATAAAGAATCTTTTCTTGTACAAATTATTTCTTGAGAGCGCACTGCAAAAAATAAAAAAAATAAAAAATAAACAAATAAAATACTTTTTAATTAGAAGCAAAACTGCACAAGTAAAGATATCAAGTCTTGTTCCCTTTCAATTGCTCACGTCGACGTTACACGTCTTCCGTTCCCTCTTTCAGGAATAGTAACCGAGATGTTTTCAGATAATATGTCTCAAAATTAAGTTTATTTTCCTTACATATTTGTTAAATTGTAACAAAAACCTTGCATGGTCAATGCTTTAATCAAACAAACAAACAAAAAAAAATAATATCTTCACAGTTCAGCTTCTAAAGCTAGTTCATTTGCTTTTCTAGTGTTAAAATGTTTTATATCAGAACACAAATACTAAGGAAAATTATCATTTGCATGCAGTGTAAAAATAAATAAAACAATCCTCACCTCACTGTAATTGGCACCAAGCTATCGTTCCTGATATTCTGATGAGCAGCTGTGGTCAGAACATGAGCACCACTGCAGCCCAGCCTGGCCACTGGTCTTTCATTCTGGAGAAAACACATGGAGGAAACGCTCTCCGAGATGTTGCTCCCGGGCTATAAGGGAAGAAGGAATATAAAGAGATGAGGAAGCTTATCATAATGAAATTTATTAATGATCTGCTTTAATTTGGGGCTAGAAACCATGTTTAAGGCATTCACAATCTCTGATCTTCTGTAAAGTCACTCAAATTTCATTCAAAGTTAGTATGACAATATATATATTTAAATATATATAAAGACGGATTTTAGAAAGCATCAAACCAAATTCTAACTCTAAGGCCGTGTGTCCACCAAAGCGTTTTTAGCCAGCGGAAAACGCTCGACGCTCTGCTGAAGACGCTGTGCTTTGGGCGCTTGAGAGCGTTTTGGCAGCGCAGCATTTTTCTGTTGAGACGTTTCGCTGCTATGATACAGAATATCCGCAGCAGAGATTACTAGTAACTGATTTCGCAGATAATTTGTTATATAGTAAACATTTATTTTTTTTCAGTTAGCTCTGTGGTTGATGTCGTTGTACAGAAAGAATATTGTGACAGTTGGTCAGTGTTGTTTAGTCCCACCCCTCCTTCACTGTGATTGGACGGCTGGGTAAAAATCGACAGTGATGAGTGCTGTGTTTTATCCAAAGTTTAACATTTTTCAACTCTCGCGACCAGTAAAAAACGCCTGTCGCTTCAGCGTGAAAAAACGCTCAGCGCCTCGCTACACTCATGGCGTTTAAAAACGCGGCGCTCCCATTGAAAACAATTAAAAAACGTATGCCAGTCGCTTTAGGCGCTGGAGAGACGTTTTGTTGCTATGATACAGAATATCCACAGCACAGTTTACTTGTAACTGATTTCACAGATAATTTGTTTCATACTAAAAAATAATTTTTGGTCCCACTTTATATTAAGTGGCTTTAAGTACTATGTACTTACATTGAAACGAATAATTTGCAGCAAAAGTGTTTTACAATACAACATGAGCACAATAAGTACATTAAACTTATTTTTCAAAGCCACTTAATATAAAGTGGGACCTAATTTTTTATTCATTTTGTTCGGTTAGCTCTGCTGGTTGATGTCTTTGTACAAAAAGAATGTTGTGACAGTTAGTCGGTGTGGTATTAGTCCCGCCCCTCCTCCACTGTAATTGGACGGCTGGGTAAGAAGTGACCGTGATGAGCACTGCGTTTTATCCAAAGTTGAAAATTTTTCAACTCTCGCGAACCAGTAAAAAATGCAGAGCGCTCGGCGCTTCAGCGTGAAAAAACCGCTCAGCGCATCGTTACGCTCATCGCGTTTAAAAACGCGCGCTCCCATTGAAAACAATTGAAAACGTACGCCAGGCGCGTGGAAAAACGCTTTGGTGGACACACGGCCAAAGAAGATAAATGGCAATCTTCTTGTTCTTTTTTTTATTGTGTTATCTGTTTGCTTGTGCTATATGTATATTTCATAGATATTTTATAGTAACAAATGCAGTTTGGCGTTTGATTGGTTGTTTCTTTTTGAAATATTGTCACAACAAGAAATAATTTACATACAAAAAGAATCTACTATTTTTTGTAAAAATATTTCAAATTTTTTTGTTGTTTACTGATTTATTGTGTTCAAACTAGCAGTTTAGGTGTGAGTTAATGAATCATTCGCTTAACCAATTAATTAAAAAGAACAAAACAAGTGAATTATGAGTGAGTCAATGATTCATTCAAGTAGTTCACAGACTTCGTTTGATACTATTTTTATTTGTGGAGCAAAAATACACGAAGAAACTAACTTTATTGGTAATACTTTACAATAAGGTTTAATGTATTAACATTAGTAAATGCATCAACTAACTAACAGTGAGCAATAAATTTGTGACTGTATTTATTAACTTGATGTTAATAAAAATCCAACTGTTCAATGTTTGGCATTTTAATTCACAGACCATTAACTAATGTTAATAAATACAACATTAAATAATGTATTAGTAAATATTGAAACGAACATTATAAGAGTAATGAATACTGTAGAAGTATTGCTAATTCTTAATTTATGTTAACAAAAGTAATGAAACATTACTGTAAAATGTTACCACTTTATCAATATCGCACTTGCATTCATGCTCTTGGTCTGACCATTTCGATTTTTTCTTTTATGATTTGTACATCAACATTCAACATTTTCATTACCTTGTTCATTATTTGCAAACCTGCTACATCTGCCAACAATAAGTGGTAAATATAAGTACACTGATTAAGTACATAAGCATATCAAGTTTACAGCGTACAGAAGCACAAGGTAACACAACTAAATCAATAAGCGCCTATTTTATTCCCATCTGAGCATAGTCACAACAATATTGTCAAGCTTCCTGCTTGCTGTGGCATATCTGGCAACAACCCCAGTGATTGCAGATGCACTTGACACCTACTGCATCAACTCTAGTTGTATTTCTTCCTCTTTTTTATGTAAAGGGGATGGGGCGGGGGTGTAAGGAAATGACAAATTACTCCTTATTGTCCCAATGGCCCTGTTACCCTGTACTGGGTCTAACAGAGCGTGCATCCTCTTGTCAGTGCCTGTCACCTGTTATATTTGCTCTGCCTCTCGTCTGCTGATGACTGAAGCCCAGCGGGAGTCTGACGTGGTGCTCGTGGAGGGAACAGATGAGATGCAGGTGCAACATTTTTCTGCATTCCCATGCAAGTCTTCTGATTAAATTCCTTTGATATCTAGAGTTTATTCTAGGCCACTAATTGAAAATGTATTTGTGACGTTGTAATTGTATAATTTAATATAAAATATTATATTATAATATAATAAATATAATATAATTAGTTTCGTATCTGCCGCAACCGACGCTCACAATAATATACCACACTGTCAAGTCATCAAAAGTTCACTCACAACAGAAAAATAAATATGCAAGTAATTACATTTGAATAAGTAAAAGTCACAGTATATTCTGTAAATATTCAAGTAGTAATGTGAAATTGAGCATGCATTTTTTATTAATATAATATAAAAATTGGAAAAACTGAAAATACAAGTCTTTTTACTAGTTGTCTATGAGTTATCTGATGACCGCACGGTTTGGAATTATTTGGATGAGATTGACATTGATCAAAAGTTCGCTGACCACTGGAAAATAAACAAGTTACTAATCACGGTTGGGAGACCATTCTAATTAAATCAGACAGTTTCCCTCCTCTAAAATTGATGAATGTCACTATGAGAGAATCGAAGCGAGAGCTAACCCAAATGCTTGCTCTCTGTCTTATTTTACATGGCTAATCTATAAAAGGAATTTCATGAAGAATCTGACAGGTTGAGACATGAGATAAACACTGTCATATCGGCCGTGTCAGGCATATTCAAGACTTAATCTGACAGGGGGAAGTGAAATTAATTTTCTAACTTGACATCAAGAGCAATCTCATACAAAGATGACAGTTTCATCCAGCTCTGCCTTTAGTGCCAACAATTTATAGACATGGCTCATCTCCCTATCAGGTTATTTGAATGTCAGGTGATTGGCAAGACCACTGCTACTGTAGTGTAATATTGGAATGTAGGGAATGTAATCTGATTAACTAATCCAAATATTAATACTTGATTATAACAAGGTTTGATTCAATTTTAATATTTCCGATTTTGACCTAGTTTGCTACACAGTTGTCATTTTGTGCAAATTAGTCCATCTCTCTAATACTTTTCTCTTTATTTTGCCTTTTCATGTGCTCTCACAAAAAAAAAGAAGAAAATTCTATTTGATTTTTGACATCTTGAAAGAGTATGTTTGGTGACATCAAGAATGATCAGTTCGTTCATAGTCCGTTCAGAAAACTAGAAAGTTGTTTCTCCATCTGGCAAGCTCTAATCTGATTTTCCCGAAGTAAGGGCACACATGCATTTTAATCAATTAATGGTACTTAAAAGTTTCATTTTATTTTGTGGTGAACGCAAAGCTCAATATAATTTTACCAGTGGTGGAGGAAGTACTGAATCTCAGTACTTAAGTAAAAGTACAAATAACCAGATAAATATTTACTTTAGTAAAAGTAGAAGTAACACAATGACAACCATACTTAAGTAAAAAGTACCTAATTTTAAGTGTACTTTAAGTATTAAAAGTAAAAGTACTTGCATAACAATTTATTCTCTTAATATCTATTTTCTAATGATTAATAATACATTTAATTCCAACTCACTCAACCTAATACTCCTATAATGATGTTCAATAATGATGGAAAAAATTGTTGTCACCATTTCTGAAACAAGCTTGCAATTAGGCAATATAGTTTGGCAGTAAACGTGATTCATTTATAGGGTTGGGTATCGTTTGAATTTGAACAATTCTGATTCCAATTCCGATTCCTTGTTTCGATTCCGGTTCCTAACGATTCTCGATTCCAATTCTTTTAAGAGGCAGCGTCAAAAAAGTTTAGCTAACCTTGCTAACCAACGGTCTTTCTGAAGGAAATACTCCTTCCTGAAGGGAATAGTCCTTCCATCACAAATACTTCTTTTGTCAAAAATTTTGATTTCATTATTTTTATAAAAGTGAAGCCACACTTTGGACTGCCGACGTAAGCTACTCATGTTCAACTCGCGCGGTTATGCCAACACTTCCGGTAGACGCTTCTTCGTTGGGATTTATTCAGCGGTTTCTTCTTCCGGTCGGTGGACTGTGAATATCGAAACTAGGAATCAAAATTTTGACTTTTGAACGATCCCGGGAAAACGAAAAGTTAGTCCCGGTTCCAATCAATACTCGATTCTCGATACCCAACTCTATTCATTTATGGTGTAATTCTGAACCTCTTGGCTTGCCATAATCCTAACCAAATGTATATTACACACGGTGAGTTTCCAATGTACGTAAAAACAAATTTTTGGGTATAAATTGCACGATAAACACACTGCGTGCGAGACGCATTTAGTGTGACCGGGTTGATATACCTATATGGCATCCAAACGTCACTGGTGAGAAAAATTGCAACTAATGGACGGTCAGATTACGTTTTGGCAAGGGAAAAACTGATCAGAAAATGTAATGAAAATGTAACAGGAGTTGTAGAAATGTAGTGGAGTAGAAAGTATAATAATTGCTGCAAAATGTAACAAAGTAAAAGTAAAAAGTATGCACTATTTATTCTACTTAAGTAAAGTAAAGATACGTGAAAAATGTACTTAAGTAAAGTAACAAAGTATTTGTACTTCGTTACATTCCACCACTGAATTTTACATTTTATTCCACAATATAAAATGCATCAGAAATACATTCTTGTGATATCTTTTTTAAAGTTTTTACTTTTTCTGTAAAAGGCGATTAGCTAAATGGGACTGCAGGTTGTCGGGGACATTAAATGTCATCAGCTGAACAGGTAAACTCATCTAACACTAATAGTAAAAATTGGTCGTCCTGGTACCATTCTATTATGGGGTCTCTTTAATAGCTAATGTGCTAATGACAAGAGATGCGTGCCTTAGAAGAGCCTTATAAGAAAAGAGTTTGCAAAATGTTAAACCACCTTTACATTCCTGCAGATGAGTTCCATTATTGTAGGCTTTCTTCGTCATTTTCTTGCAGAAATATATCTAAAACAATTTACCATGGAAGCCTTGTTAGGTCTTTAATCATTCTACACTGAAGCCTTATCTGTGCTAATTCTAAACCAGTGACATATCCGTGGTAAATGGCATGCCTCTGTGGTTACCTGCTCGTTGCTTGCTGAAAGATCAGGGTGAACAGCTGTATATAAATACACATAGCGTATGTTGCAATAATAATGTCAGTTTGATTTGAGAGGTAAGTAATTAATTTTGACATCACTTTCATAATATATTTTCCCTGATGTGTCTATTGAATAGCAATCACCTTCAAACGATGTGGAAAGTTTGACTTGAATAACTCGCACTCTATCAGTGTGTGTTAATGAATAATTGGCTTCCCAGCCTCCCTCGCTGCGGATTACACACACTGAGTTATGAGACTGTGAATATAACGGTAAGCCTCAGTGCTAAATTAAAACGCCGGACAGTCGACTGTACCTCTTTATCCAGTAATGAAGTCCTCTCTCAGGACATGTTAATGACATAGCAAATGTCTCCAGGTGAACTCAATCACACCAGTATATGTGCTGTGGGCTGAATTGAAAGTTATGATGGCTGATCCCATTAGCTAATTGGCAAACCCTGCTGGATGATGCTCTTCAATTACTTTGTCCTAAACAAATATGGTCCCTTGGCTGGGCCGAACTCCAAATGAATGAGTATTTGGGGATTTTACCTGTAATTGAGTGAATTAGATTTACATGAATTATAATGTATTAAAATTTTAAGTAGTATCATTATTGGAAAACAAGAATATATTATAAATGGTCTGTTTTGTTCTATCAGACGCTACCTTGCTGACAAATCCCTGTTGTACAGTTTTTTTTAATCAACTTATTGATGTTATAAGCTATAAATATTCACCTTATCCAACACATGCTCACTCTGTCAAGTACCTTGTAAACACAAATTTGTTTTTAGACTAAAGCCTTGTTCACACTACATGATTTTAAAACGTCGGGCTGAACTGTGCGGTTCACACTACATGACTAGCTCTCTGTTAAATCAGGAGTGTTCAAGTTGTTAGCTGTTGCACACCCAGCCCGTTCTCATCCTTTAGTGTCACATAGAACGCTTTATGACAAAACGGCGCTATGCTACGCACATGGTACCCTTTATCGTTTATATAACACGTGAACTCAGAGGCGTCATAAATCCTTTAGCATAATACTGAGACTACCCCACACCTAAACCTACCCATCACAGCGGTGTTATATAAACAATAAACGGTACCATGTGCGCAGTATAGCGCGTTTTTTCATATAGCGTTCTATATGACGCTAAAGGATGAGAATGCGTTGTCACACCACACGCCACAACAGGATTGATCCGCAACAGGAGGTAACACACTACACGAGTTGAGCAAAATCACGTGAGTTGAAAAATCACGTGATAAAATGAACCGGAAATGACGCGAAACAGCACGCGCGCCAATACCCAGCGAAAAGACGGAAGAACACAACACGCGAATATGGACGTCAGACAGAAACTAGTGCTGCAAACGGTTTGCGCGATGATTTGCTCTGAGAAAAAATGCAAAAAAATAAGATTTACCCGTGACCTCAACCCATGCCTTGCTCTGATTGGCTGTAGCTCTTGACATCACTAAGGTTGAGTCGTGCGACAGCTCTGGTTATCTAGCATGCTGGATATTTTTCTGGGCTCGGTGACGTGTCCGCAAGCGTATTTGCGTTGTTGGCTCTTTCAAACTAACAGATTGGCGACGTTCATCGCGCGCTAATCCCCTGCGATTTGCACGCGATAACACCCTGACCTTTTGCAACTCAACGAACAAATCAGGCTTAAAATAATGTAGTGTGTGAACTAGGCTTAACTTGGATGTTTAAGTCATTTCAACTTAAATTACATTAAATTGAACTGAAAAATTTTAATCTTGTATAACTTGTATAAAAAAGTTGAAAATTGGTTAAATTATTTAAAGCATTGTAAAATCCATGTTATAACTTTTTGATTATATAATTTTTACAGTGTATTTCAATTTAACCAAAAAACGCATTCAAAAAAACCCATTGACTTCACGAATGTTGGAACTCAGAAGTGCTAAAAAAACTCAATTCCAGATTTTGGCCAACAAAAGTATGTAATTCCTACACCATGTGGTTTGATGAGCATTTTTCAAATTTAAACCATTTCCCTTTTTTTAAAATGGCCAAGATTCATTTGACAGTCCAAAAAAATTATTGTGCTGTAAAAATTCTCCAGTGGCTCTCAGATACTCACTGTAGAGATAGTACCATGAGGCGTCTTGCTCTTCACTGTGAAATACACAGTCCTCCTGTCCTCAGAGGAATGAACTCTAAAGTGAACGTCTGACTCAAACAGGGACGTCAGAGACGGCAATTCCAAGAAAGAGGTGCCATCAAATCGAGGGTAAAATATTGTTGTATCTGGAAAAAGAAGACAAAAAACATTTATTTTTCTTTAAAAAAAACAAAAGTAAAATTGAAAATTCAAGTAAACATCCAACCACAATTTTGCCATTATCAGTTAGCGATTTTAAATGCCTGTGGTGTGACAATCAATTTTTAGAAGTAAAAAATATTTCATTATCTCTTAAATCAATATTAGCTCATAAAGTAAACGCATTCATGTAATGTGACACACACGGTTGTGGGATCATGTCAAAACTCTGAAGGTTAATTCACCACTGGTTCCCTTGATAATTTCTTCAATATCAACACACACACACACTGGAAATGCTCATTTTGAAACAGTTATGATTATAATTTTTTTTAAAGTATGTTTCTAGTAATAAATAAGACGGTGTGAGTGTGTGGAATTTACATTATAGAACAAAATGTTGAAGTATCTTCAAGTTATATTTACTACATACCATATCTTACTCATAAATTGAAAACTATTATAAAATCTCATAGGAAAATCCCAAGGGAACCAGTGGCGAAGTAGTCTTCCAGGTTTTGAAGCCATCCCTGCACCCCCTCTCTCTAATATATATTACTGCATTTTCATATTTTATATGTCATTAAATTGCATTTACTTTTATGACCTTATGTTAACCGAAACACTTATAAAAATGTAGCTGATTTTTATCCACATAATTATTATTGTTCTTTTTTTTCTGTGAAAAGGGTCTATTGGTTTTAGATGAAGTAGCAAGTCACTCTGACATGAACTACCTATTCCAATTTTTTGTCATCTTCACATACTAAAATGAACCTGAAATTATGACTTAAATTGACCGATGACTAGTGTAACCTCAAAGCTGAAATGCACAGTCAAGAGCAGTAATGTCTGCAAGACTCTGATAAGAGTCTACACGCAAAGGCAGGAGGATCCTGTCAGGACCTGTTCTGGAGCAATGTTATCTCCCAGAGGGTGACAGACGACAGAGGAAGGTGGGTGTTGTCTGCTATGGTCACGACCTCTCTTTCAGCGGTAATGATCTGTTAGCTTTTACACAGAAGGCAATGTATGTAGCGAGACACTGTCAAGCAGTGGCCTCGTCAGCCGATTTTACCGGGGCTTCAGTCCCGAATGTATTTTGAAAGTTGACTGATATGAAACCGGACGAGAGCCTAACATTATGTAAACCCCCGAAATCACAAGTTGCCTTATTTCTTTTATTGAAATAACCAAAAGGGAGATTAAAGCTTTTGTATTTCTTTGTAGGCTACATAAATGTTACACATTTTTGGCATAGCCCAACTAATTTTTCATTATTATTATTTTAACATTATCAATATTGCAAAGTCAATTTTGTGACCAAAAATGTGAAAACATTTAGCCCAAATTATCACTCATGACATTCTTTTAACTATAAGCAACCCAATTTGTTTAGATCTGTAAAATTATTTCCTTAAAATAATGAGCTTTTCTTTGTTTTAAAGCCGGAGCTCGATTCCAAAGCGGTAAGCGTGTAATAATGTTTTTAATTCCAGTGGTACTGGTGGATTTCCGCGGAAATTCGAGCACGTCTTTGCGTCATTATATCACATCTGTACACATAAAGGCCCTTTCACACCAGACGTGTAACAACAAAGCGAAACGAAAAAGCGAATAGTTCACGTCAAAACCTTTCACATCAGCCGTGACGCGAATTTGCGACGTTCAGAGCTTCAACATTCCAAAACATTCGCCTGGCTATTGCTTTGTTGCAGAAAAGCAGACCTGATTTTGCGGGACACTGAGGGAGAAAATGTATTATATACTTATTATTATTGCCTACTAGGTGAATAAATATAGATTTTATATTAGATATCTTTTTGCAGTGATGTTAACATGATGCTTTAAATTTTTAATAGGCTTTATAAAAATTTAAAACAACCCAATCGCTAAAATGCACATTTCCAAATAAGCACATAAGTCCATTAGGAAAAATTAAAGATGAATGCGTTCTTACTGGATTTCAATCAGTGCACCTTGAATTTATATTGTTTGTCTGATCTGGCAGCTTCGATAGGGCTGTAACTACTGGCAGGTGTAGCTCACTTTCACCAGTTCCCTTTTTTAAAGAGGTCCACACAGTTGCACGGTTCCTTGTACACGCAGCATTCATCATAGCAAACACCCTCTCCACGAAGAGTTTATTTGTTTGTGATGGCTCCAGTAACGTCTGTGCTGTGCATTTTCTGTTTTCGTATTACATTTTTTATTGTAGAATTGTAATTTAAAGGATGATTAAATAAAAGGATGCAGACAAAAATTAAATGCGGAACAATGCTATGACTTGCGGGATGTGGGATATAGCTTCTTCATCACCATTATTATCGTCCAGTAAAGACAAGCTTTTAATTTTATTTAAAGCAAAAGAAGGTTTGGGTGCACCCAATCTTAAAAGAGTGTGCTACCGGAGCCAGAAACATATGGCAGAAGCGTATGGCAGTCAAGGTGAGCTGTCCAATTCATCAGGGGCTACATTTACATGCATCAAATAAACACTTTTAGTAAACGGATTGAAGGCTCAAATGGACTGAAAAGCCTCGTAAACACCCGGTTCGAGCTTCGATACGAACGAATGAGCACAACGTCCCACCAGTGCTTGCTTCAGATTTTCATTCACAGACTGCGAAACACATGAGCAATCAGAAGATCCGTCATTGTTGCGGTCACGTCACCTTTGTTTCCTTGTATATGATTGGCTGAAGCCTTTTATTTTGCCTCAAAAGCAAAAAAAAAATATCGACATCGAAGCGAAATAATTTTTTTCACCTCAGCACATTCGCGTTCAGTGTGGAAGCACTTATTATACAAACAGCTGATCAAAAAATAAAACCATTACGCATATTATTTCGTGCATCAAAATCGCGTCCAATGTAAATGGACCTTAAAGGAGGTGTCTTGGCTAGTAGGCTTTATTGCATGTGAGGATGTTTGAGGTGGAGATTTATTGAGAATGAGAGAGTCACGTGCCGATTTGGGCGGGGTCTGAGCCGGTCGGCCATGATGGTGAGGAGACGCTATCGGTTACCAACGGCAACGCCTTTAGAACCCTATGTTAGAACCCCACAGAGACGTGACTAAACATTCCAGAGCTCTTTAATGTTCGCACATTTATTATTTTGGCAGGACAGAGACGGATCTTAAGAATACCGAGAAAAAAGGAAGAAAGTAAAGCAATGCAAAAAGATAAGGCAAAAGAATAGGGACCTTACAGGAACAAACTCACACTAAGCGCAAAACAGCGGTATTTGGAGAAGCAGCATCAATATATTTGTTCTTTTGCACTAATAACAGTATTATTATTTTATTATTATTACTTATGTTGTCCATGAAACTTATATTGTCCAAATATACATATATTTTAGTAATCAATAAATATTGTTAAGCCCTATCAAGTTGTTTCAAACATTTATATCAAAGAAATAAAAAAGTAATGAACAAGGCACTCAAACAACACTTTTGCGTATGTTCGTTAAGGCACAGCAGTGAACAGTGAAAATCGTATACTAAAGGCATCAGCCAACCGTGCAATCCAGCGTCTCCTCGTCAGAGACTCTCCCTGATGCTGTGTCCATTTCGATCACCTAAAAAACTGTATTCCATTGTTCCTATGTTTTCCATATGTCTTGTGTGAGTTACTGGAGGAGTTTTTAACGCAGCAGTGACTTCCAGGCATGGTAAAACAGTGCGGAATTGCGAGAATCTCCTCTACTACCGAGCTAAAAACACACGTAAACAATACGGTTTCGCCGTGGGAATCCAACCAACATGGCGGAGAGGGGAGGGGCTTTGTACAATGACGTCAACTCCTCATTCTCAATAGCCTTTTCTCACAGCCCTTGGTATAATTAAACTTATCAATTTGATGCCGGATCCAGAAAGGTTCAAACAACAATCACCAGTGACCAGAGATTCACCTGTTATAAAATACAAAAGACTTCGTTCGGACTTAAGAGTGACTACAGAAAAAAGGAGACTGCAACCAGACGCATGCGAAAACAAGAATACATATCGTGAGGATATTACATGTAGTAATGCAATGCTTACGTTGTTACCATTAACAATTTGAGAACTTAGGCTACGTTCACACTGCAGGCTGAAACAACCTAATTCCGATTTTTTTGCCCCTATGCGACCTGTATCTGATTTTTTCATGACAGTCTGAACGACACAGAACCGATCTTTACAAATGTGACCCAGGCCACTTGGGTATGTGGTCCAAATCCGATATGTATCCGATCTTTTGAAATGCGAATTCAATCTGAACGGCCAGGTCACATATATCCGACACGCACGTCATTGCACGCACCTGTAGCTCGCCAATACACTCCAACTCCAATGCGTTTCTGCACTGTTATGGGCTGCCGCAGACGTGTCTCTTCCCGTGACAGAGTTGATCGAAGGTGCTCACAAACATAATCGAAGGTGGATCTGGTCATTCGGAAGTTACTGATGAATTCTGTATCAGTGAAGCCACTCACATCAGTATCCCACCACTCCTGGCTGCGACACCGCACCCACACGTTTCTCTGTTTAATTTTCTTCTTAAAACGAGAAGATTGTAAGTGTGCTGACTGTTGTGAAAATAACTTTAATATTGCTAAACGAGCTCCACTGTCGACATCCATTTAGCTACTTCCGCAAACAACAAGTGACGACGTTGACCGTTGAGTACTCTTCTGCGCATGCGGGTCATTTCCCGTTCACATTCACACAGGAGATCACAAGTTGCATTTAATTGGAAACGTGAACGGCCTTGCAAAAAATCTAATTTTTAAAAAATCTGGAATTGAGTATTAAGCCCTGCAGTGTGAACGTACCCATAGAGAAGTATAATTTGGACGGTTTTGCGTGATATGATAACTTAAGCGATTGTTATTTAATCAGCGTGATTTACTGCAATGTCAGAATCTGACAGTTTCTTGGGGCGGCAGTGGCTCAGTGGTTCATGTAGGTTGGCTATGAGTAAGTGAATGGGTGAATGTGAGGCAATATGTAAAGCACTTTGGTGGCCATTGGGTCTGTGAAAGCACTATAAATGCAGTCCATTTACTTACTAGTTCAGGTGACATTTTCTGGTGAAAAATATTATGTTGGTTAAACTTAAAAAATAAAAAAATAATGATTTGTGATTCTGAATGCCAGCATCCACACCGGCCAGGTGACTGACAGCTGCACACTCCTCAAACATTGTGTTCATCCGCACTACGCCATGTCAAGCCTTTATTATCGATAACTATGGTGTCGAGGCAAGGGGGTAATCCACCAGCCGGAAACTGAAGTCTCTGTGGGGGCTTTCACCTGCTGTTAGCAGTCCATTGACTTCCCATTTATTTTGGCATCACTTTGACAGCGAAAAACTTTATATCAGAGGCGTTAAAGACTCCATTTGTCCATTGTTTTTTCTAAAGAAACACGACAATGTATAAAAGTCTCCACTACTATGTATCTTAAGTTATGGCCCCGTAGAAGCCATTTTTTTTTGTAACAATAGGCTAACAATTGTGTCATTACATGTAACTCTCACACTGAGCTTGACGACGTAGATGTGACGTGAGCAACCTGTCTCACAGTTGTAAGTCTTCTAGTAGCTGTGCCAAGATGAATCTGAATCATTCCCTTCTGAATCTTTACAGAGACTGAGACAGGAGCTAGCAGCAGAATCAACTTTATGACTCTCTATGGGCTTCTCCCTTGACTTTATGCCCCCATGTCCCCCCAATTCTCCTCCCTATCTATACGGTAATCAATCGATCAAGCTTCTCTTCCTGTCTATACGGTCATTTCTGTGCGACATCGAGTCGCATGTTGTGACGCAATCGTTAGTCTATTTTTGCAAAAACTGCTTTAGCAGGGTCATAACGTAAGATACAAGGTAATGGAGCCTTTTATACATTGTCGTGTTTCTTGGACAAATGGAGTCTTTAACACCTCAGATGTAAAGTTATTCGCTGTCAAAGTGACGCCAAAATGAATGGGAGTCAATAGAATATAAACAGCAGGTGAAGGCTTGTTAGCCCCCGGTGAGACTTCAGTTCAAAGCTAGTGGATTACCCCCTTGCGTTGAAGTACAACTCATGTAAATAAATAATTCCGCGAATTACTGCAATTGAAGATTTTGAACAGAGATGGCGACAAAGAGGAAAACCTGCAGACTGCAGCTTTAAATTATATTGTATTTTTTCATTGTGAGTGTGAAGGCTGCACAGTAAAAAATGTAAATTTACAGGTAATGGTCTTTTTTTTTACAGAATTTTGCCGTTTTGTCATTATACAGTGAATGCCTGTTATTTTACAGATATTTGCTGTAATTTAAAGGTCCACTATTGAATTTACAGGCAATTGCTTGTATTTTGTTTTTACATCTATTTTACGTTTTTTTTTAAGGAAATTGTCTGTATTTTTACATTGTTGTGTGTAATTTTACATAACATATTCCGTAATATTTTACAGATTTTGTATGTTAAATTAGAAAACACAGAAAAGAAGGTATAACTGCAGAAATCAGCAGTCATTTAACATGTTTTCCTTGAAGTATGTGGGTGTTAAAGTGAGTTAAGGTCAAATAATAGTATTTCCGTACTAAATACCATTAAATGTACAGTTTTTGAAAGTGAAAAAGAACAACTCATTGTATAATTTACAGTGAAAAACCATAAATTGACATTCCCACAATTCCCTGCGTGACACTTCACATTTGATGTGTTTTTGTTGAAATAACTATGTTTCTTCATAGTTTTCTTAGTTTTTTTTTCCAATCAGTTATGTATATTAGGGTTTTATGTTACATTTAATGTTGTTAACATAATGTTTAATGCATTTAAAAAATTTCATGTGTTACCATGATGGTGTTTAATGTTTCTGCGAATGTGCAGTTTCTATATATTAGTATTAGTATATTTTTTTTACAGTGTGCGCAGTCGTGTGATTTAGTCAGCTTAATTAACATTATTACAATGTATTTCTATTTAACACAGAAGTTCTTGGCTAATTACAAAAACCATAAGCAATGTTCATAAGTATAAGTACATGCACAGATTCAAATAACAATCCATTATGATCAGCGCTGATAGTGTTTGTGTCTATCTCCTTGTTGCTGGTTATGGAATGTCTTAACTGTAAACCATCCATCCTGAAAATAATGACAGTGAGAGACAAAATTTCCTCCCACTTGTCCAGTGAATAATAAGTCTTTGACGACCCTTTTGACCTTTCAGACCTGCATTTACGTGACACTTTTGTTCTTAAACCACAGATGCACATTCAAGTCAAAGCCTGATCTTTCAAACTGTGTCTTACAAACATTTTATAATAACAAACAGATCCTATCCTCTAGCTTGCTTAAATATGAGTAATGATAAATGCACTGCATACAACATAATACTGTCACAGAATTTGCCATTTTCACTTTATAAGCAGTGTCTATAATCAGATTTTCGGGAAGGACAGTAAATCTCTCTAGTAGAAGCAGAAGAATGTCACACATGTGTGTACCAGGATTAATCTTGCCTGTTGCTCCAGAGAATATTCGTCTTCCGCTCCTCGCATCAAGCACAAACAGTGACAGTCTTATCCCAAGACGTCATATAACTGACGTCTTGGGACGTCTTTTGACCATACGTCAACATCCGCCGTTTTAGGGTACCCTTTAACGTCAGTTACATGTCTAACTGACGCTTTACCTTTAACGTTAGTTAGGTGATGGGGTAGGTTTAGGTCTGGGGTAGGGTAAGGATCCAGATAACGTCATCCAACCGACGTTAAAGGGTACCCTAAAACGGCGTTGTTGACGTATTGTCAAAAGACGTACCAAGATGTCAGTTATATGACATCTTGGGATGAGACTGTGTTACAATAATCGTTGTGTCAAGCGGCAAACTCTAATTTGACTAGATTTGATCCTAGAATTGTTATAGAAACTAACCAGCCCCTTCCGGCACCCAGAAGATGGGCCGCCACCACCAAACAGAGTTTAAGGCCCAGAAAGCGGCCAAGCAAACCATGCAAGTCCCAGCGCTCCTCTGAGATTGGACTGCAGTCAGACTGAAGCCTTTCAAACTGCTTCCCGATTTCTCTAACTCAGCAGAAAATAGTGCACTCTCTCAGGACTGCAGTTTAAGGGGGAGTTTTACGAGGCTGATGAACCGTGAGATAAGCACAGAAACAGTCTTGATGGATAGACGAAGGGAAAGAAAAGCAAACGACCGGCTGAAAAGGGTGACGGTGCCTTTTTCTTGGGCATTATAGACAACTTTGATGCAGCAAACACTAGATATTGCGCTATCAGCAATGAAAAAGACTAACTGATTGACAATGTTTCTTCACATACACTGTAAATAATGATTCTTCAAAGTTGTACATAAAACAAAGATAATTACTGTACGTTAAACAAGGAAATACTTATTTGTTTTTACATTTAAAGGTTCTCTAAGCGATGTGGGGCCAAAACATTTTTTGTCACATACAGCAAACGTCTCCTCACTATCGGCTAGCTGCCTGTCCCCTAAACACACTGTAAAAAAACGCGGTCTCTGTAGACACCACAGGCTCCACAAACGGCAACAAAAACAATCATGTCTCACCCGGACCACGAAACCTAACAAACAGTGTTCCAGCCAATCACTGGCAAGAAGTATATGAGGGTGGGTCTGGGGGGTTAGTGCGCGTGCACATGAAGGGTGTGTGTGTGTGTGTGTGTGAAGGAGAGAGAAGCATGGGAAGTTTAAAAAATGACCGACACACGACCAAAGAGACGACGTTCTGATGGACAAATTAAAAAGAAGAAGGAATCGGATAAAGAACGTGCGAAGTTCCGAATTTACATCGGTAAAGCTTTTGAACGATGGCGAGAACTCCGGCGGCAGAAGGGCTTCCAGTCCGACATTCAGGTTGCTCTGTTTTTGCTGGACAGGTGGGTAACGTTAAATTATTATTTTTTTCTTCTAAATTGACGCTTATGTTCGCCAAACCCACACAATTCACGTTCACAATTATTTCGGGAAGCACGGAAGGGAGGGTGAGGAGATGAGATGCGGAGGAGGGAGGGTCTAGCTAGCCTCCGATTTGTTTGAAAATATTCCGAACGTCAACACCCAGGATCGCTTAGAGAACCTTTAATTTAGTGCGTTGCTGTTTCTTTGTAATTGTGACATTTACATTTATATTTACAATTATTTTTTTGAATACAAGTGAAAAAAGGCAAGCTACAGTTAAAGTTTTATTTTCGTATTAAAAAAATTAAATTGAAAAACAAATAGCTCACAGGAAAAGCTTACGTTGACTAAAAGAAATTGCTTTTTTTCTGCCAGAGAATAAAAAAATTACAAAAATATCACAATTCTGACTTTATTTTTCTCCACAATTGTGAGCAGCGCAGTCTCATCCCAAGACGTCATATAACTGACGTCTTGGGACGTCTTTTGACCATACGTCAACATCCGCCGTTTTAGGGTACCCTTTAACATCGGTTAGTTTAGTTAGTTTCAGTTTATTTTCTTATATAGCACATTTCTACTGCCTCAAGTGCAGCCCAAAGTGCTGTACAATTCCAACAATAAAACCAAACAGAAAGGATACACAACACAACAACAAAAATTTTAATATTTAGGTCTCTCTTGGGTCGGAGGTAAATGCCAAGCTATGAAAGTGCTTTTTCAGTGCAGTTTTAAAAGAATGTAACATGGGGATGGAGCGGATGGCGAGTGGTAAGGTATTCCATAGCCTAGGCCCAGCTATCGAAAACGCTCGGTCACCTTTCATCTTGAGTCTGGACCGCGGCACCTGGAGCAATAATTTATCTGCCGATCTCAGATTCTTTGCTGGCTGGTGCAGAATGATAAGATCCAAAATGTAGGATGGTCCAGATCATTAAAAATTTTAAAAATGAATATTAAGATCTTAAAATCGATCTGAAATCTGATTGGTAGCCATTGAAGGGACTTTAGAATTGGAGTGATACTATCCCTCTTTCTCAAGCTGGTCAAAGATGGCTGGTGGTTAGACGACGTTATCGGATCCTGTACCCTACCTCAGACCTAAACCTACCCCTAAACCTACCCCGTCACTTAAAGGATTAGTTCACTTTTGAAAAAACTTTTGCTGATAATTTACTCACCCCCATGTCATCCAAGATATCCATGTCTTTCTTTCCTCAGTCAAAAGAAATTAAGGTTTTTGATGAAAACATTCCAGGATTTTTCTCCATATAATGGACTTCCATGGGAACCAGACGGTCCAAGCTCCAAAAGATCGTTAATAACAGTTTCAGATCCAGCTTCAAATGTCTTTAAACGACACCAGACGATGAATAAGGGTCTTATCATGCGAAACGATGGGTTATTTCAAAACTTATTCCAAAAATTTAACTTTTCTAAGGACAAATGGTAGCCTAGCTCTATTCTGGAGGCGCGTTTGTAACGTCACGTAATACGTAATTACGTTCAAAAGGTCACGGGCGACGTAGCCGGAAGTACAGAATCAAAATCGTCCAACATCGTTATTTTACCTTTTAATTGCTTTTTTTTTGTAAACGGCGTTTGAGTTAGTTTGCACGTTCAACCTATGTGTTCAACTTACTGACTCTGTACTTCCAGCTACGTTGCCCGTGACCTTTTAAACGTAATTACGTATTACGTGACGTTACAAACGCGCCTCCAGAATAGAGCTAGGCTACCATTTGTCCTTAGAAAAGTTACATTTTTGGAATAAGTTTTGAAATAACCAATCGTTTCGCATGATAAGACCCTTATTCATCGTCTGGTGTCGTTTAAAGACATTTGAAGCTGCATCTGAAACTGTTATTAACGTTCTTTTGGAGCTTGGACTGTCTGGTTCCCATGGAAGTCCATTATATGGAGAAAAATCCTTATTTTAATAATGGGTGAAGATGTCAATTTTCCTAGGCTGGACATCACTTTTAGCCACTACTACATAAATAGAAACAAAGGATGCATCTGTTGTGCGGTCATAAAAAAAAAAAAACTAAAAAACTTTACTTGAACCGAGAAAGCTCGAAGGAATTATTTAATACAGTGTCTGCTTGATTATGTGATATTTCCCATGGGGGAGACTACAAATGAGTCAGCCCTGAATATAGCAACCCCCTTGTTTTGCATAGTGCCCAGAGGGACAAATAACATTTCAGTGGATTACTTAATTATCTGCAAATTAGCACTTTGAGAACAAATGGCGGAGGTGCCGAGAAAGGGCGTAAGAGCACAGAAGTGCTGAGTGAGTTATTGAGAGAGGTCATCGGTTGCCTTCCTGCTTTTTATAGAACAGTAGACTCCTTGCGGATGGTTCGTTTCATCAACAAATGGCTGAATAAACAAAGCGGTCCATGCATCAACAGAAAAACCTGAAAATGATACGTGAAAAGTAATGGACAGCTGTAAATACTCTCTGAACTACTTTGTGTACCAAACAGTGTGTGCAGCACAGAGCTCTTTCCTCCTTTAGAGACTCGTATGTCAAGATTATGCCCCAAAATAAGTCAGAAAGCAAGCTGCGCAGTTTTATCCAGAGGAAACCATCTTGTATATTCTACTAATGCCCTGACACCAAACCCTGTCTGTATTATTACTCTTGAGGTATAAGGCACATGTGCATCCGTAGCTCCCAAAGGAGGGCACGATCTGACCAAGCTGTGAAAAATGCTGAGAAGCAAACAAAGTCATTTCATCTTGATGACAACTTGTCATTAGGAACATTGCTGACATCAGATTTTTTGACTATTTACTTGTACACTTGTGAGTATTGTGTTTCGCTACCATATTCTTGACTATAATGTAGGACTGCGTGTACAGCATATGCATAAACTGTTAACACTTTACAAAAAGGTTTGGTTTTTTAACATTTAGTTTAACAGTTCATTTATATTATGTAGTCTAAACATTTATTAATCTAGGTTAATGTCAAGTTATAATATGCTGCATTGTTAATTCATATTTGATAATAATATAATAGTGCTGTTCAAAAATTGGGGTCAGGAAACTTTAAGAAAGTAATGGATGCATGGATGCATTTAAAGGTATAGTTCACTTTGAAATTAATTTTTGACATGTTTTAGCTTACCTAAAGGGCATCCAAGATGTAGGTATCTTTGTTTCCACAGTATTTTATTTATTTTTTATATTTTTCTGTCAAACCGTTGTTGTCTATCAGTCATATAATGGAGAATTAAACAAGATTTAATGACTCGTGAATGTAAGTACACATTGAAGACATGAAATGAGTGGTTTGTGTGAGAAAACGAACAGTATTTATATATTGTTTTTAGCTCTTGTAACTAGGGCTGTCAACTTTAGTTGTTTAGTCGACTAATCAGTTGATGCTGTCTTGGTCGACTGACATTCTTATTGGTTGACCAGTCGCATTTCAATTTTTTTTTTTACCAAAAGAAATACATTTTCAATGATTTACTCCTTGATATTTATTTATTTATTATACTTTATAGGCAGTTACTTATTACTGTATTCTAAATATAATTAGCCTATGTTTTATCCCCAACTTTAAATGCTTTAATTTAGGCTATTTTTGTAACTGCGCCACAGTTTAGCGCACACACATAATACACTCGGGAACCGCACCTGTGGCTGGCTGCAGCTGCTGCTTCGCGCTCAGTAAGGGTATAGGTAGTTTTGCTGTATTCATTTAGGTAGAAAGCTACTTGTTTTGGCTTTAGTCGAAATCTAAATCTTTTGTCTGGCTACATTTTAAAACTAAGACTACAAGACTGTGAAGGTAGCGATCCGACCGCGTTGCTCCATTATGAGCGCGCACATCGCGTGCCTACATTTGAAATCGAACTTGAGCGCGCAAAGACGTGAGCAACCCTTTTAACGGCTTTATCATGATTGTGATTTCTTAATATGTTTTCGTTTTTTATTTGTAGACTTGATGCATTTGAAAATAGCCTAAATAATGTAACAAAACGAAAATAAACCTATATGCCTTGCAGCCTTCCTATAACAAGCCTATTTCAGATTGTTTTTAGGCTTTTTTCTTTTCTTTTTAATGCCTAGATCGACTGGACAAAAGTTAACCCATAGCTTTGTAAATAAAGAAGAATATAGCCTGTATAAACGAGCGCTTTTGTTAAGATTTTGCATTATGTGGCAGATAGCAGTTATATTTTTTGTAGCGTGTGGTGTGATCAGGTGCGCGATTGTGACTTTCACCATAGACCTAGGACAGAGCTCCTCACTTTTTGCAGTTAAAAAAAATCACTTAATTTTCAAAGAATTGTATTATTATTATAGTTTTATTTATTTTTGATGTTTTTTTCGTTGTTGCTTTATAAATGCTCTATGAAAATTGTTTATAAAAGTTCAATCAAAACATCCGTTCTTTTTTTAGTCGACTAATCGTTGCGCAGGACAAGACTTTGGTCGACTAAGGATTTCTTTGGTTGACTACAGCCCTACTTGTAACCATAGCCACGTCCAATTGATCTGAAGGGACGGGAGCTTCGGCTCTGCGCATGAGCCGGAAGTGATTTTTGCGCGTGTACGTCACTCATTGTTTACACAGATTTCAGAAGTTTCACCTTTCAGTGTGAAAATATAAACATATATAGATATACAGGAAATCGCAATGGAAGACAATTTCGATGTATATAAAATATGAATTTAAGAAATGATTAAATTCAGCAAATCAAAAAACTAGAGAGTTTCCACAACCTGATACAATAATAAATTAGCTTGATGCATCATACAACCACCACTGATTCCCAATAAGAACAGCAAGGAAACATTGCGACTGATTTAACACACTCACTTCACAACCAAGTTGTAAAAGTCCCACCAGGGAGACATCACAGAGAAGCAAAAATCAAGTAAAAATGTCCATAAATCTCTTTTGCCCTCTCTGTAATTAACTTACAGTAGAAAGAGACTTTAATGATAAACCTCACAGAATGGTCTTAGACACGGACAGGCTGAGTGGTTGCTAAACTGCCTTTCGAATTCAAGTTGACTGGGAAAATGAATAACAACTGGAGCTGATTGAGACGCCTCCACCAGTTCAACCTGAACAACCAGCTGATTTCCTGTATTTTTTCCAAAGTGACAGTTTCGGGCACAAAATACGGGATTTTGATTTGATGCTTGGGTCAAACTGGTGTTAAACTTTTGTTTCACAATTCTGTGTTTGTGGTTCTTCAATTTAAGCTACAGCATCATTACAGCTTTTTGGCTGTCTGTAAAAAAAGATGGAGGACACACCTTTACTCTCTTCCATAGCTTGTTTTCACATGACGACACACAACTGCGTTGCCATGACGCGAAAATACAAATGGAGCGCAGGAAGTGATTTGCTGCATTTAGAAAGCACTATAACAAACTTAAAATGCCTGTGTTTTGCGTCATTTCTGGTTACTTGAATCGATCAAACCACAAGGAGTTTTTATCGTGTACCAAAAGCTGTTGTTCATGAGGGGAGAAAATGCAAGAAATCGACGGTAACACTTTACAATACGTGTGCTCTAATAAGCATTAATTCATGCTTAACTAATGCACAGATAATACTGAATTAATGTTTAACTAATGATTATTTAAGCTATTCATTAACGATTACCACATTAGGAACTAATTAAGATGCTGTAGGGTTAATGTATTAGTTCATACATTAATTGTTATTAATTAAATATGTAATTGTGGTTTAATTCCATAATAACTCATTTTTTAACTAATAGTGTTAATTAATATGTTAATTACCAGAATGAGCCAAAGCCTTGTATTTCAACTTGCAGATAATATGACAGGTACACTAATATGCATTAATACATGATTAATTACTGTAATTGTTAGTGCAAATTCATGTGCAAATTACTACAATTACTAAATGACTAGTTAATAATGATGTGCCTCAACAAGTAAAGTCATAACATAATGATACCTTTGCAAATCATTAGCTCATGATTAATTAAAGCAGACAACTGGAAGTTGAAGTGCATAGCTTTGACCAATTGTGGTAATTAACACATTCATTTACACTATTCAGTTAATAAAATATGTTATTAAGAATTAATACAAAATGACGCATTGAATTAATAGCAATTCGTGTATTACTTACTGAACTGAAACTCCAGCTATTGTAGAAAAATGGAGCAAAAATATTCATAAATATAGTCATTGCCGAATTACGCCATTCTGAGTAAAGATTGTTAAATGTATTTTAAAGTCTATGGTTCAACCGCACAACACACAAAATGAAAAGGCTTCAAGACTAGTATATCATCACTGAGGCCAGTTGTCCTCTTATTTGTCATGTGACACTGAAAGAGTCAGTGTGACCTTATCACTTCCTTTCCATCATGAAGTCACAGACACCCTCTCATCTTCCTCACCCCTTCACCCTCAGGATGTTTTCTGCTGCTTTGGCTTGACATGTTTGCTGACACTCAGCTGGTCAAGGGGCAGGGTTATTATGAGATGAAATGCATTTCTTCTTCCTTAGTCATGCTTCTCTTTTTGTTTATGATATTATTGAATCACTATTACTGTTGCTGTACCATCCTTTTTATTCTATTTTAAACTTTACTTTTACTTTTTTTGTTTTTCAAATCCTTGATCAGTCTTACTAACTTTGAAAAACCATTTTATTCCCATATAGGGCTGACATTGCAAAAATAGAAATACAAAGTAAAAAGTAAAAGCTCTGCTGTGCTTAGCAGATTCTCTTTCAACTTCTGTCAAGTCTAGTTAGGAACTAGTATTCAAAATAAAAAAGAAGAGCAGGATTGGGAAAAACATTAGAATTTGGCACTGGCCCCTTGTTCTGTATATAGAAAAACATTTTCAGTGGTTATTCAAAAAGCATTTGCACAGCATGCACGATGTTCAGTTAATGTACCTGAAGCTCTCATTTTCAATGCAAAACATATTAGTACACACAAAAACATCTTCATATAGGCTTGTGTGGTTTTCAAGTGGAACTTTCCACGAAGAGAGAAAAAATGCACTATTTTCAATAAATGGTTAGGAGCTTAACCTTCATAAAATGTTGATCATCTACCTCAAGAGGAATCTGAACTAAATTTTACATGAGGCATTTTCTATTCATTTGATTTGAGATTTGCAATTTATGCAGCGCTGTTACCAAACTTGGGCACAAAACACCCAGACGTGTGTTTCTAGTAATAAAAACAGGCAAAATAGTGGCACATAAGCTCAAGTTAATAAGGGTTTTTATAATTAAAGCTGCAGTCCATCGCTTTTTTGGGGTTAAAAATAATCCAAAATACATATTTGAGAAAATACATAACCAGTCAGTGTTCAAAACTATCTTGCCTTAAGCGGTAAGCTTGTAATAATGTTTTTAATTCCAGTGGTACTGGTGGATTTCCAGGGGAGATTCGAGCATGTCTTTGCGTCATTACATCACATCTGTACACATAAAGGAGGAGTCTCGGCTAGTAGGCTATAATGCGTGTGAGCATGTTCAGAAAGGTTCAAACAACAACCACCAGTGACAACAGATTCACCCGTTGTAAAATGCAAAAGACTTCCAGCGCAGTCTCATCCCAATTCGTCATATAACTGACGTTTTGGGACGTCTTTTGACCATTCGTCAATATACGACTTTTAGGGCCCCCTTAAACGTCGGTAGATGACGCTATGGGATCCTAACTCTACCCCAGACCTAAACCTAACCCTAAACCCAACTCGTCACCTAACTGACGTTAAAGGTAAAGCGTCAGTTGTACCGACGTTTAAGGGGGCCCTAAAAAGTCGTATATTGACGAATGGTCAAAACACGTCCCAAAACGTCAGTTATATGACGAATTGGGATGAGACTGACTTCAGCAGCGAGTGGCTACAGAAAAAGAGACTGCAACTGGACCCATGCGAAAACATGGATACATATCGGAAGGACATTACTTGTAGTCAAGCAATGCTGACATTGTTAACATGAATAATTTGAGAACAAAATATAATTTGCACGGTTTTGCGTGATATGATAACTTAAGCGATTGTTAGATTCAATCAGCGCGATTTACTGCAATGTCAGAACCAGAACAAAAGTGGATGTTTCTTACTTTTTCAGATGACATTTTCTGGTGAAAATTATTATGTGGGTCATACTTCCAAAAATAATAATCTGTGATTCTGAATAACTAGCATCCACACCGGTGACTGACAGCCTCACATTCTCCTCAAACATTGTGTTCATCCATGCTGTGTTGTGTCAAAGTACAACTTACAAAGAAGAAACTTCTCCGAAGTGGAGCCAGAAATGACCTATCACAATGCATTATTTTACAGCACGTCTTCTGAAATTAGCATTCAATTTCGAATCAGCGTCACATGTATAATAGTGATGATGATGATGTGAAGTACCATTCATTCACATTAATAATTGCATGACAATTTAAATATTCTTCTTATTGTTATGATTTATATTAATGACGCTTAAATTGTTATTTAGAAGAAGGATGTCGTTATTATAATTTGTATTATTATTATCATTTAAAAGAAGAAGAATGTATTTTTTATTATTTTGTCAGTCTGAATTATTTTTTGGTCATTGAAAGCCTTTCAATAGGCTACAAGTCCATGTCGCACCTGTCGGGATAATCCTGAACGTCAGGGTAAAAGCGTGCTTGCAACTGAAAGAATACACTATGCTTACAAATCAAATGCTTTGGTAAAGTCATACAAATTAAACATTGAAGTCCACATTGCACAAAAATAAACACTGAAGTTTATAATTACTGTTTTTTTTTACAGTGGGTCATAATATATCTTTTAGTGTTAGGAATTTTTCCTGGAATTCGCGGAAGTTGATACTTCCGTGAATTACTGCAATTGCAGATTTCAGAACAGAGATGGCAACAAAGACAAAAAAACTGCGGACTGTCTTTAAATTAGGTTTTGTTATAAAAATAAATGTTGTAATAATATTTTATAGCATTATCAACAATTTACATTGTACATTAGTTAATAAAACCCCAATAAATTAAAAGAATATTAAAAATGCACTGAAAATCTATTTTATTTAAGCTTTAATTTCTATTGTCAAACCTCTAATGTGGGAAAGACATATATGACTACTTTAGGCCATTTAAGAATAAACCTAGCTACTTTTCATGCTAACCTACTTTTATGTTAGATAATAGTTCTCAAAGCAAAAATAGTGCTTTTTTTACCGTATTCATGGAAATTTACAACGCATTCTCATCCTTTAGCATCATATGTGACGCTATATGCAAAAACGGCGCTATACTACGCACACGGCATCCGTTATCGTTAATATAACACGCGCTGTGATGGTTAGGTTTAGGTGTGGGGTAGGGTAGGGTATCATATTACGCTAAAGGATTTATGACGCCTTGGGTTCGCGTGTTATATTAACGATAAAGGGTGCCATGTGCGTAGTATAGCGCCGTTTTTGCATATAGCATCACATATGACGCTAAAGGATGAGAACGGGCTCAAATTTAGTAGTAAAGAAATGTTAGAAGAGCTTAATCTGAAAAGGTCTTGTTTTCTTCTCATACAGGAACTGAACTGATATGTACACAAAAACATCAATCAATGCTTGGCACTGTACAAAAATAGAAAACCTGAAAGTAGAATAAATGATTTTTAGTTAATTTGAAGCCAGGCATCTCACCGTCAGAGAATCTCAATGTTACATCAATAGAGACAGATGAACTTGTAGCTCAGCAAATTAGCTCTTTACCTGAGCATTGGCTTATTGATACATGGCAAAGCTATAGTGAGTCAGCAGAAGCTGGAGCAAAATACAATAAAAAAAAGTAATTAGCACTATGAGGAACACATTACAATGAATACGTGACTGTTGGAAGTGCATAACATTTCTGTTTTTCCACCTTTCCTCAGGTGGTGGTTTGAATAAAAGAAAAAGTCCGTTGTCAGTTCCGAGTTCAGCAAATTGTTAAAGTGTGAAATATTCTTCCATGGCAGCACAGTGCAGTAAGTTGAGTGTCAGTCAATATCAATTGGGTTGACTGTGTAAAAGACTTTTTCACTTCACCAGAATTTAATATAATTCATGTCTTATCCTGGCATGAGGCAGAGGAGGTAAAATGAATCTGGAGAACACAGGTGACAGGGTCACTATCTCATTTGTAGTAGAACTCGGAGGTGAGCAGATAAAAGGATTTCTGACATTACAACTTGCTTATATGGATCTATCTTTAATCACAGCATCAATTGTATAAAGTCATCCCTGGTCCCACAACAGGGCAAGGTTTCCATTTTACTTTCCGAAAAATGTACCATGCATCTGCCTACACAACCACTTCTACATTTTTATTAGTAAAAACTTTTGGTAGAAGATAATTTCAAACTTTTGCAGGCGAGATATACTACATATTATGATATTAATTGAATTGTCTTGTTTTAAAGTACTGCACCAAGCTTGACTGCTCATTAAAGTTAGGTTAAGGTTAGTAATTCAGAAGAGAAAAGTTTGGTGGTGAGGCCTCACCTTGTTCACACAGGTGTCCCGTGAAGTACAGAGGACAATCACAGAAGAAAGACGAGGCTCCGCTGGGCAGATAGACGGGCCGACACACTCCGCCGTTGAGACAGATCCCCTGTGGGCATACAGGTGAAGGCTGGGTGGGTGGCAATATTCTGATATGCCCGCCAGGAGGGCTTTCCTCTGGGATAAGCTCGAGGAGGGGAAGCTGTGGAGTTTGCTGGTGGGTCATGATGCCATGGAGACCTACAGTAAATAACGTGAGCAAACGAAAAGGCGAGAATTAAAAATGGATCCACTGAAATACATTACCCTGAGGCAAATTAACAAACAAAAAAAACATGCATTTAATTCACTGACCACTTGCAATCCAGTTTATGCAGGCAAATGATTCACTATTACTCCCTTATTTATCACTTTAAAAGAGATGGTTGTGACAGGGTTCTGTGGCATTCATAATTTAATTGAGAAGTCCAATTCAATTCTGGAATTTTATTAAAGGTACCAAACAGAATCCAGAATAGCAAATTAAATTTGAATGTAAAGACACTGAAATAAAATTAATTTAAAATCCAAAGAAATTACCATCTAATTTTGAACAAGTAAACTACACATAAAAACAGACAGACACACATGTACATGGGGATAAAAAGAAATTCATATTGATATTTTAAGTGGTGTTTAACAATGTAGCTTTACAGTATATGTCAGATATGATTACATTGCATATTATATAAATTATAATTTATATTTTGGTTTGCCTTGTATATTTTTTGATTAGATGAGATAGCAGTTTAAGCTGTTATATGGTGATGTTACAATGTGCCCCTCACATTTTAGAATGCACCCCACCTATGGGGCATGTTGTCACATTTCACATTTCTTTCAGGGCAAATCAAGAAAAAAGTATACACTGTATTAATAAAACAAAACTACACAATTGTACTAGACATGTGGGAAAAAAATAAACACTCTAAATAGATTTGCACAAACTGAGAAAGTCAAAGAAAGTCTGTTGTGTGACTGTGTGGAATTTCTTTGAATTTCCATGAATTTAATTCCACTTCCTGTCATTCCAATTCAAATTCAACTTCCTGGGGGCGGAGTCAATTCAATTCAAATTCCAATTCATGAATTGAATGGAGACCAATTCTGAAATTCTGAATTTTGCACAAGCCTGATAGACAGACAGACAGACAGAGACAGACAGACAGACAGACAGATAGACAGATAGACAGACAGACAGACAGACAGAGACAGACAGACAGACAGACAGACAGACAGACAGACAGACAGACAGACAGATAGACAGATAGACAGATAGACAGATAGACAGATAGACAGATAGACAGATAGACAGATAGATAGATAGATAGATAGATAGATAGATAGATAGATAGATAGATAGATAGATAGATAGATAGATAGATAGACATTAAGACAGACAGACAGACATTAAGACAGACAGAGACAGACAGAGAGATAGACATTCAGACAGACAGATGGACGAATGGACAGACAGATAGTCAGACAGTAAGACAAAGACATACAGATAGACAGACAGACAGACAGACAGGCAGACAGGCAGACAAAGAGAGATAGACATTCAGACAGACAGATAGACAAACGGACAGACAGACGAACAGAAAGAGGGACAGACATTTAGGCAGAAAGATGACAGATAGACAGAGAGACATTCAGACAGGCAGAAAGAGAGATAGATAGACAGATGGACGAATGAACAGAAAGAAAGTCACATGTATAGATGGAAAGAAAGCAGTAAAGATACATATCCAAGTACAATTAGTCAACCAAAAATTCAAGCCTTATTAGATCAATTCCTGCTTGATCTGGTTCTGTTGTCTCCCACTAAAGAAGGTCTACAGCAGCACAACTTCTGTCAGTCATAGGCCCTGTCAGTTAACCCCAAAAAGACAAAAATAATGATTTTACAAATAAGACCCAGCCTCCAAGACCAACATCATAGTTTTAAATTGAACAACATGCTCCTTGAATATACGCAGGACTACACTTACTTTGACATAAATATTAGCAACACAACTTGAGAGACAAGGCACAAAGAGCTTTTTATGCTATTACAGTTTTTCACTTTGTCACTATTTTCAGAACCTTCACAACTCTAGACACCAAACTCACAACCAATGATAAAAATGCTAATTTTTCAAAACCCAGTTGCTTGAAACTCAAAATTTCTCAATTGCTTGGATACAATACACATACAATTTAGATCATTTGTTCATTCAACAAAAATCACCTGTTCAATATGATACAACTTAGTATCAAAGTACTAAAATTTCAAAAGGCAATTCACACATTACATTTCAAATGAGTGTCTATTCATTTCCTTACAATGATCTAACTATCAATTGATACAACTGCTCACAATGATAAGTAACTGTTGCAGTACTCTTAATGCATAGTTGTGTGGAAACAGACACACAATCTTCCATGTTTACAGAAAATCATGACATTTTCAAGATAAGAGATTCATTGTCACCAATTAGCGTGGAGCATGAACCAATTCGACTACAATATCCATGGATGTAGCCTATAGTAATATTATATATTTTTGCAATGATTCCAATAAACCTCTGTTGTGATTGTACTGTAGTGTTTTGCATCAATATATCACACACTTTGTTCAATTATTCCACTATGTCTTCATTCTCTCTACTACTGCAGTACTTTTACAGAGATGTATATTTACTGTACATGTAGTACCATAATGAAACTTGTATCAACTATTGTGTTGTGTTCTAAAATATTTAATGATTGAACAAACAATGACACAGTGAAACTACCGGTTGCTTGTGTGTGGGTGATCTATAGTTATGTTTCAATGGTATTTCACAGTAAATTTGTTTTTTGAACCAATGATTGTGCAAGTGCAAGATTACTTTAAAGATGTGAATGCACAATGTGATGTTTTGAACATTAGACAGCCTGTGATACAAGTGGTAACCGTTTTGAGTTTTGTGTCTAGAGTTTTGAAAAATGACATCAAGGTTCTGTAAATAGTCGCAAAGTGATTGTAAAAAACTGTAAGAGAAATATACTGTAGTAATAGAGCCCATTGCGCTGTACGGATGTGAAGTCTGGGGTCCACTCACAGACCAGAGAGTTCACTAAATGGGACAAACACCCATTAGAGACACTGCAGACCCAACTGTGCAAAATCTTGTTTTGAGTTCAGCACAAAACCCCAAATAATAGAGTTGGGGTACTCGGACTCTAGTCCGGACTTGAGTCCAATTTTGAATGAACTCTGGACTTGTCACGCACTCGGATGAATTTGTACTCGGACTTGGCACGGACTCGGACATTTTAGACTCGGAAAAATATCAGAGTCCAGTTGAGTCCGGGCACTATAGGACACATTATTCAAAAACGAAAAGAAACTACTTGTGTTGTGTCCGCGTTGAGCATTGTAGCCAATCACAGAAATGTATATAAGCGCATGAACGCAGTGAGCAAATCAGAGGCATTTTAGAGTCAACATGTAAAGAATTCGCTCAAAATGTATGTTCAGAATCAGCACGAGATTTATCCTTTTGCAAATCCCCTCAAACAAAGTCTAGACGCGATATAAATGACAGATTCACTGTGCAGTGCAGATAACTTCAGTGATTCGTTTTAGGGAGAGTGCAGAACACGGTAAGTGATGGCTTAAAGGGTAATTCCACCTCTGGAAAGATGAATGTGTATTTAAAATGGGTCATTTATGTAGAAGAAATGTGAAATTATTTTTTAATTTGGAGCTTTCTAGACTGAGAAAAGACAGAAAAGGTATTTTTGGCTTATGTGAATGAAAAACATCAACTCCCAGAATTCATTTGCTTCGCTGCCCTAGGAGGCCACGCCTACCGCTAACCTCGCAGTATGTAAACAACAGTCTACTAGTGATTCTCCGTGATGAGTCTGTCCGAAATGTGTTTCGAGATCGCCCAAAATGTCCGCGATTCGGCTTTTGCGTTCTACAGTCGTCATTCATCATGTTTACTGTGGCAAGCGGAACGAGTGCGAGCTGTATGTATAACGGCGCGAGACGAGCCAGGTTTACTGTGTCGACCGGGATGAGTGCCGGCTGTGTGGATAGACGGCGCGAGACGAGCCAGGTTTACTGTGTCGACCAGGATGAGTGCCGGCTGTGTGGATAACGCGCGAGGCCGGTGGCGTGATTACCGATGAGCGGCACCTAAGACGTAAGTTACCGGTCTCGTATCTCTCACGGAGGAGCAGGAATTTTCTTAGCAATGTTAAAACGCATCAACCGATCACTTGTTTGGCGTTCATGTAAACACAACAGTCAGATTCACCAATCATAAGGAATTGAGTTAGATTGAAACAAAAGCTGTAACTTACATGTAAACAATGAATGGCGACTTCAGAAATTAAAAGCTGAATCCCGGACATTAGTTAGCGCAATAGGTCCAAAATGTTAGCGCAATAGGTCCAACCCCCTATTGGCGGGTTTGAAAGGGTGGGGACTCGGGCTTGTAGTTTTTTACTGAAATCGCCCTCTCTTACACTTCCGCCAACAATGACGTAAAATGACGATTTTTTGCGTCATTGTTGGAGGAAGTGAAAAAGGTAAATAGCAGATTTCTCTCGTCTCAGGGGAAAATGATAGTGTTGCATGACCATTCAATAGTATAACTGGGTTTCTAACAATGGAAAGCTTAATGCAAATGGGTGGAGTTGCCCTTTAAAGGGAGTGCAATTGACAATCTAAATAATAATTTTGTTTTTCGTGCTTCTAGAGCACCAGCGGTTACGTTTACAATGTAACATTCATGAACGTGATAAACATAGCAACATTTTGGAGACTAATAATTGTATGATATTTGTTACATTTACACTTTAGTCATAAGTTTACATACACCTTTCAGAATCTCCAAAATGTTTTTTTTCTTCTTTTTTTATTAATAGGAAAGATCATAAAATTGCAACGCGTTCTCATCCTTTAGCGTCATATAGAACGTTATATGACAAAACGGCGTTATACTGACGCGCATGGTACCCTTTATCGTTTATATAACACGCGCTGTGATGGTTAGGTTTAGGTGTGGGGTAGGGTAGGGTAGTCTCATATTACGCTAAAGGATTTATGACGCCTTGAGTTCGCGTGTTATACAAACGATAAAGGGTACCATGTGCGTAGTATAGCGCCGTTTTGTCATAAAGCGCTTTATGTGACGCTGAAGGATGAGAACGGGCTCAAAATTGTTTCTATTCAGTACTGCACTGAAAGCTTTTTCACATAACAGATGTTTAATGGCCTAGTCCACAAGACAAAATACAAGACAAATTACTTGATTAACAGTGTGTGTCATTACCTGAATGATCCACAACTTTTTTTTTTTGTAATGGTTGTTCATGAGGAAAAATCCTCCAGCTCCTGCACATTCTTTGCTTTTCCAGCATCTTCTGCATATTTGACTCCTTACTAGCAGTAACAGTAAGATCCATCTTTTCGCACTGGTGACAAGTGAGGGACTAATAAACAAACATTACAAACCCTGCAAATATTTAGTTATGTTCAAGAAGGAGGCATCCGTTAAGGATGGAACTGGATGTAAATTGGTGTAAATTGTTAAAAACATTATTAATTAATTTAGTCCTGCCCTTCAGAGGCTAAAAAAAGATATTAGCATGTAAAAAATAAAAAATAAAAATGTAAACATCACCATCATCTTGCTCAAAAATATACCCCTGGCTCTTAATGCATCGTGTTTCATTCTTGAGCATTATCTTGCAAATACCTTTTTCTCTTTGCTCCTCAAAATATTTTTCACTGTGTGAGAACATGTGGAGTGAGAGCGGAATGGCTTGTCGGATGTAGCAACAGTAACTAAGAGGGGCGGGTCTTTGTAAAAAGTCAATTATATTTCAAAGATGGCTTCTTCCTGTATTCCGCGAAGTTGACTATGTGTGTATAAAATATATTTTTATTAAACTGTATGGACACTGACAAAGTTATCAGTGCTTCGGTTTGAATGTAGGGACCCTTATTATGCTACCGTGTTACTGTGGGGCTATTTTGAGCCTTGTTAGTGGTAATAACAAGCGATTTTTATTTGTCATTACTCTATGCCCAATATACTAGCGTTAAACTAGCATTATAGGCTAAACTGTTTTTATAGATAAAACTATTTACATTCGGCAATCATGAAAACAAATCTCAGATAACGGTTGACTAGGTAACAATGTGTAATTAGACCAAAGGTTCATTTTGCGCCGGAGTTGTCCTTTAAGGACTTGGACTCGACTTGGATCTCGACTAAGGTGGACTCGGACCCAACTCAACCAAATAATGCCTGTAGAGCAGAATTAGGATTATACCTCCTTGTAATAACGATTAAAAAAGAGCCGTTAAATTCCACGCCCACCTAAAAAATAGTGGTGAACAGACACTCCATCATAAAGCCCTGTCCTACCAAGAGCTTAAGCCAGAGAGAAATGCCCTCGGCCGATCGGTTTTGGAGCTGACGTCACAAACGGACAATAAAAACATAGCCAGACCAAACCAAATAATCAAAACACAAAAAGAAAAATACCTCAAACAGTAGACAGATGCGACAGCCAAACTGAGTAAATTGGAATGGTATTTGGCCATACACAGAACATATGAACTGGCAGGATACCTGAGTACAGAGAGCAACCCTAAACTGAGGAAAGTCCTGAGCATGTACAGACTCAGTGAACACAGTATGGCCATCGAGACGGACAGAGACAGACCTGGCTGCTGAAGGAAGAGCGACTGTCCCTCACTACACAGAGAATCAGGTGGAAACAGAGCTACACTTTTTGACATCCTGCCCCAAACATTAGGGATACTTACCCTTTTTACAACCATTTAATTAATCATGTCACTAAATACCGAACTGATTCACACTTTTTTTTTTTTTTTTTTTGCTGCAAAGGTCATACATGTAGCTATGATCAGTGATGTAGTGGTGGCTGGATAAGTGGGAGTACTCTTAATTTATGCCCCCAATATTTTTTTAAGCGTCCTGCAAAGGATGAACACTCTGTGTTATAAAAAGTGACATGTAAGACTGAGTCTTGCATTAGTATTCAATATGCAAGACTATAGAATCGAGTATAATTAATACAATAGAGTATATCGAATCAGTAGTATTCTTGTATATCAGGGCCGCACATATGTTTTTCTAAATACCCATGTACCATAAATGATATTGATTAGGGGGTTTCGGGGGCATGCTCCCCTGAGAAAATTTTGATTTCCCTGATCTCAACATGAGCATTTTAAGGTGTTTTGATGGCCAAAAACAATTTGATCGACAGTAGCTTTAAAAGCATGAAGTAGCCCATTTGATCAGATTCTTAAAAATGAGAATCAATTCCAGTTTCAGCTACTTTTTCTTTCCTAAATTGGACTAATCTGTTAATTTAATTAATGGTTCAAATGCTCACTTAATTATGCAAGTTGCTCACTTAATTATGCAAGTTGCGCAAATACAGACAAGCAGATACAAACAGTGAAAAGTCGAACACATTCGAAAAACGTTATTCTAATATATTTATTACAATAATAATAGCAATATATTTAATAGGGTGCTTGTGTTGTTAAATTGATCTTATCATTTCCACTGTCTATGATCAAACTGATTATTTCTGTCGTTCATTTAAAACATCTATCGAAAAACAGCGGTGTATTTTAGCTACTTGCATCTTATCTCTCACTGAATGATCGTTAACTGAAGTGAAGCGTCGCGTTGGGATCAGCGCTCGGCACACACTTATGTAGGCCTATGTGTGTGTGAGGGGAAAACAGGGGTAGAAAACTTCGGCTTTTGTTTCCATTGATCTCCATGTTGAACTGTTTTATGTGCTTACTGTATCCACTTATGATTGTATTATTATGGAAACACGTTCATGAACACGTTTGAGCCCTAGAGCAGACCGCCCGAGATCTCTCCGTTTGTCGAAAGCCTTCCCGATGTTGACTCTCGTCTTATTCCGACGACTGGCACTGGACAGACAGAAGTTGTATTTTCTTTGTCTTACGTGGAGTTTGCGTTGGGGTTTGGAATGAACTACAAGCCTGTCTCTTTGGGGCTGTTTTTACACCTGGCCACAATGCGTTTCTCAGATCTATTTGATTTATCAAAACGATTCCATTACCTGGTCACATAAATGTGTTTTTGCAAAACGGATATTAATCTGATATTCAATTCCCGCGTTATATACAGATTTCATGAAGTGCACGTCACCGAAAGCAACAGATGAGCTGCATTTATTGATCATCGGCTTCGGCTATTTCAAAATCAGCAAAGACAGCAATAAGAGAGAGCGGCAAAAGCTCTGGTATGAGATCATTTCATTTCTTAAGGCTACTTTTAATGAAGATAGTGGAGGTAGAAGGTAACTTTGTTAATCGTATGCGTCTTACTTTCACTTTCATTTGCGATAGATTGCAGCGCGCTGGCTTATAAATACACTCGCCTGCTCATCTGATGCACGTCGTCATATATGACTAAAACAACATGACATAGCCTGTTTTCAACAACCAGATGCATTTACACTTGTCCAGTTTCGTCTGGAATACAGCCCAGACCACGTCCTCAATGGTTTGACCTGTCGGATTCAAATCCGTCTGGATTCAACCTGGTCTTTTCACGATTCGAATAAGTTATCCGATCACAGAAAACGCATGAAGTGACCAGATGTAGACTAAACAGCCCCTTTGAATCCATCTTCTACTTTTGAGAAAGTTGACTAAAGTTGCGTCGCTCGAGTTGTCTTCTCTGATACGGAGAACGGCGGCGATACACTATCCTGCAGGCACATAGCCAGGCGAGCGTGAACGCGCATGACGTCACGCCCAGGCTCAGATTCGAGCCCGAATCCCTCTTATATATTTCACTGTACAGGATTATAGAGGCGATCGCAGTGATCAGAGAAGGGCTCATTCAGCCCATCAGACGATTGTTTCAGCATGTATGGGTTAGAAAACGGCTAATTTTAACATAAAATGTTGCGCAATGCACCTTTAAAACTAAAGTTCTAAGAAAAAACATCCACATAAAGTCTGATTTGTTTAAATTCAATGCGTTATTTCCCAGTATCTGATATAATCGATTGATTAACTTTTAAAACGATTTTAGAATGATATATGCCGTCCAGAAGGCCAACTAGCCGAGCACAGATCGATGTAGTTGGATCATATAAATATAAATCGATACACCGATTTAGTAGCCCTGATGGCACACGTACATCACAGAAACGTCTATTTGATGTGTGTGTTTACATCTGGAAGACGTAATTTTTAGAGTGTTTGCTCATCTGCAATACGTCTATAGGACGTTTCCTGTCAGATGTCAAATAGACGTTTAGAAGATATGTTAAACTGACATGTTAAAGGGGTGATAATCAAATTTTCCTTGAGCTTTTGACATCTGAAGAGGTCATCATATTATAAGAATATCCTGTAAGTTTCAGAACTGAAAACGTCCTTGTTAGTCCAATAAAAGCTTTTATTGACACCAGTCTCAGCAAACGACTCATTTTGAAAAGTGGGGAACTATGACGTAAAGATCAACACCTACTTCAACACAGCCGGTTAAGCCCCGCCCACCGATTCGCGCATTACACGCATAGCTAAATAACATACATGCCTACCTCGCGATGACAAGCTACCCAGCAATACAGAATATTGTTCAGTGCCTGGTTGTGGAAGACAGTCGCTGCATAAGCTTCCTGTGGATTCCAACTGGACTGCATGGATAAACTTTATTTTTAATGACGTTCCAGCTGATGAGGTAAAACATCGTCGTCTGTTCGCTTCATTTCACTGAGGATTGTTTTGTAAACAACACTGGATTTACAGACCGATTAAGAGAAAAGAACGGTGCTGTGCCGTCTATATTGAATCTGACAGGAATTGTGCAACAGACGGACTCTGGGTCGAACATGTATGGGTCGAATCCGGTTGCCATTTTACAACATTGGACGCTTTCCCCCACGTGCACCGACGGGTGAGTTAAACTCATTATAATATCGTCGCTGCCTCGATGAAACTCACGTATGTCCAAAACGGTTACTTTTCAGGAAGTGAAAAAAACATGTAATTTCAAAAGCAGCTGAACGTAGCGTTGTCATGCTTGGCACAACATCTTTAAATGTAACCATATTCTTGCCAGTGTCATGATATAATCCATATTTTACCCAAAATCGAGTTTAAATGGACATACGTGCATATTGTATAGTAACGGTGGTCAATACGCGTTCTTCCGATCATTAATTAGAGTGACCAAATCGCGTTTCATATTGACAGATGAATAGGCTACGCTCAGTTTATTAAATACGCTTGGTTTATTAAATATCTCTTGCAAACTATGAAGAGACAATGAATCAATACACTGACATGGATGGCGATGCTAGACTGATACTTTATTTACACAATCCTACCGTAATTTTGTCGGAAATGAGCTGCATTTTATTACAGATATGAGCTGCATTTTATAATCAGCTAATTTCAATTTCAAAGAAATACATCAATAAGAGAGTGTGGCAACAGCCTGCCCTGTAATATCACTTCATTTCTTTACTTGAAGATGATTGTGTGATTGTGAAGATGATTGTGTCTGTGACTTACTTTCACTTTTGAAGCAGCTGCTCATCTGCGGTGTCGCAGTAGCGCCGTCACATCTATAACGTGTCATATAGCCTATATAACACGCTCTCACTCGTTTATTTTTTTTAGCATTTTTGGGAGGAGTAAAATATACATATGTGGTTCAACAACCAGATTGCGTTTACACCTAGTAAAGATCGGAACACAATGCGAGCCAGACTACCTCCAGATGGTCAGGCAGATCCGATCACAATCCAATCACGACGTATTTATACCTTGCATTAACATGTCTTTTTTATTATCCGGAAAACTTATCTGGAAAAAGATTGCATTATAATACCAGGTGTAGGGGTCTCAGAGACGAGACCGGCGAGAAACTTCACGAGACCGGCGAGATGCCTCCACAGGGCGGGGAGATACCATACTGTCTATGGGAGATACGCTGCGTGATTGACAGCTTTGACAGAAAATGGAAATACGTGGAAATCAGATGACATGATTTCACAACTTTTCATTGGTCATTTAGATAATGTGAAGCATGCTGTATACGGAAATGAACCTGGACATTCTATCCGTGAAAAAATCTCAAAATCGTCAAAATGGACATACGCGGTTTTCATCGGACAGCGACGATATGCAAACTGTTCTCCACTCACAGCAGTGGGCGTTTACTTCCAAGTCTTCAGTGCGACATGCCCATAAAAACCGACTGTTTTTCAGGTAGGCTCACAACCTGGGTACAAAATAGCCTATTATTAATTAATTTTCGATGTTTTTGAATGCAAAAACCAAGCAAACGTCATAAGTTGACCTCAGACAACAATATAATAAAATTTAAAAAGCCAGTTCATGACCCCTTTAAAGATGTCGATCAGATGTTCAGTAAACAGCAGATGCTATGCAGATGAAGTGATCTTAAACAGACATCTTGCATACGTACATGTGCTATGAATCGCTACACCCCATTCACCACAATGAGTCCTGAAAAATATATTGGCCAGTTTCTCCAATACTAGACAAGCAATATACACTTATATACACAGTTATGCCTGAAAATCAATCACCTCTCTAATTAGTGAACACTAAATCAGCTCACAGAACAACCATGATATATCATTCTAATGGCCCTGATTGATGTTTCCTTTAAATTGTGAGCGCCATGTAAGATGCCACAAACTGCTTTTCATTTGGAAACCCCATCTCCACATTCCACTCCAATTTCAGACAGATGAAAGAACATAGATAATAAATAGAGACTGCAAATCTATCTCATTAAAATATTAACAAGTCTGTGTGGTCACCAATCTCCTGCTTGGTTCAAGAATCTTTTCCTACTACTTGGCAAAACACAGCTTTCTACAGAAAAATTCAAAGTCAAAATGAGTCCTTGCATTTTCTTGGAAACTTATACAACATGTGAAGCCAAACACTTAAATCCCCAGAATCTCACTCTTGTTGAGCAATTTGTACAGAGCATGAATGTACAGCACCTGTGCACAAAATTATAGTTGGCGTGTTTGAGAGATGGCTGACAGGGCTGGCAAACAGCATACATCAAGAGCCATGATGCAAGGAAATAAATCGGTCCCACTTTATATTAAGTGGCGTTAAGTACTATGTACTTACATTGAAATTAATAATTTGATACAATGGACTTATTGTGTACATACATGCTTTTACATTGTACTTATATTTTGAAAATACCTGCATGTAATTACAGCTGTAATTAATAAGTGTAATTACGTTTGTAATTACACAGTTGACCCTTCCCTTACACCTTAACCGACCCTTAAACCGACCCATACAACCACACCTGACCCTAACCATACCTGTATCACACCTCAATAGCAACAAAAGTGTTTTACAAGACAACCTGAACAAAATAAGTACATTGTACTTATTTTTCAAAGTACATAGTACTTAAAGCCACTTAATATAAAGTTTTTTAATGGAAGCAACATAGTGGAGTGAACATAATATTAAACTATCAAAGCTCTGAAATCAGTGTTGGCAAAGCTAATTCCAAATAGTAGCTTGGTTTCAATTAATTCATGAAACTTTTTTTTAAGTAGTCCTCAGCTACATTGCAGGTTATTATGAAAGAAATATATAGGATGTGTCAAAATATTTTAAAATATATTCCTTCAGATTCAGAACTACTAGATTATAATTTGTCATTTATGGTAAATGGACTGCATTTATATAGCGCTTTCACAGACCCAATGGCCACCAAAGCGCTTTACATTCACCCATTCCCTCACTCATTCATACACGGACGGCGTTATCAGCCATGCAAGTCGCCATCCAGCTCGCCTGGAGCAGACACCTCAACACTTGAACCACCAAACTTCGGGTTTCATAAGCCATGTTTCCATCGACAAGTTTTTATCCGAATTAAGTGATATCGAATGAAAAATGCCTTATGGAAACAGTAAAATTCGATGAAATTTTATGAATATCGACTCTAAATGAAATATCGATCGTGTTCTCATTGGATTTTCTCTCTGATCGATATACGGCTAATGTGATAAAAGCTGATGGAAACGTTATTTGCCGAATAAATAATGAATTGCGATTAAGTTTTATGACCTTTTATGGCTGCAACACATCAGAAGACGAGTTAATTTCCGGCCAGTCTGTTTGTGCACACATGGCGGATGTCAACAAAGACAGATGTAAGTGGACAAAGCAAAAAATAAAAAATAAAAAAATAAAAAAATGCTTCAACCAAAGGGTTATGAACCATGATCTCCCAAAACTGATGGAGCACTGTTGTTCCCACACCACAGTCACCTCCGCAACCCCTTCAACAACCGCCTCGCATACATTATCCCATACATATGTCGCTATCAGCTGGCACATACCGGTAAGCATTATTAGGCTTCAACTTGTGAAATACGTGATCATTTGTTGGTAGATGGCACGATCCGTTTTGTCTAACAAAACTTTGTTCGCAAAAGTTTGCTTGAATGTTGTTCGATTCAGTGTGAAAATGAATGGAAACACCTTAAAATGTCTCAAATCAATTCGATATACCAATATGATCGCAAAACAGCATGTGACGTCATTACGTACATGTTTTTATTCGCTTTAAAGCCGTTTGATGGAAACACACTTTCTCCAGCTTTATTCGCATGTGTTTTTTAACCGAACTTCAGATAATTCGAATTGACAAGTAGATGGAAACATGGCTATAGACAACCTGAGCCACTGCCACCCCAGCACCCTTTATTCAGAGCAGTATTTATCTGGCTCAATTACATTGAGGTTTATTGAATGAATGAATCTTGATCAGGGTGACAGCATAAAAATCAGGGTGACAAAAAATGCAAGTTGAAAACAGCAATGAATTTCAGAATTTCTCTATAAATAAGGTACAAAATGCTGTCGTCAAATGTCTACAGTGACACAAATCAGTGAAAATGTTATTTTTGAACAAACTGATTCAATAACATAAATAATTTTAAATGAATTTAGACTCTCCGACACTTCACAGAATCGTATTGATTCCTGATGGAAAATCATGTTCAATTACCTGCAGTTTTCAACATCGTTCTTGGCAATGGAATGGTCCACATGGAATCTTCTGAGCTTATTAATTTCGAATTATTTCAATGCAGCCGGTGTAGTTGTGGAAAGGTTCAGCTTCCTGAGGGAACATGGAACAACAAAGTCTCAAGCAGTTTTTTCAGAGGAAAACAGAAAAAACATCTCAGACCTAAGGGTGAAAAACGAAAAACGGCTACAAAGCAGCTATTCTGGGAGAGGAAAGTGCCGTACAACAAAGAGGTTGCATTTTCAAGGCACAGTTCACCCAAAATGAAAATTCATTATTTACTCACTTCATGTCATTCCAAACCTGTATGCTGTTATTTCTTTGTGAGGACATTTTTACTTTCCATACAACAGTTTATAGTGACCAAGGACTTGCAAGGACAAAACACAACAAGAAAAGTAGTATGACTTGTGCGCACTAAAATCCAAGTCTTAACACAATGCGAAAGCTTTGTGCATTGAATATGCTGAAATTTAACAGCTGACAAGTCTGGAACTACATGAGTGAGTAAATATTGAAATAACTTGAATTTTTTGGTGAACTATACATATAAAATTGATTCCCACAAAAAATATACATGACCCTTTTCACTCAAATAATAATAATAATAATTGTATAAATGGCACAAATGCAAATGAATTTTTTTTTCAAAGGCAATACAGATTCTTCAGACAGAAATGGCTTATGTAAAATTACTAGAGAAACTGCATTGTATATATATATATATATATATATATATACACACAGTATATATATCCTCAATTTCATTAGCAGTTCAGTGAAAGAGGAAAAAGCATGTGGATCCAATCTTTGTTGTCTAGACGAATACATCTCACCCTCTCCTTTTCTTCTCCTAACAGTATCTCAAGTGCCCGTGACCTGCTTCTAGCTGCCTGAAGGAAAATGAAAAGTATGCCTGCTAGTTTCAAAGAGATTTATCACTGTCAATATGTAGACCTTGACAGTTTTTTGAAGCCCTCTGAACCAGTTTTTAGTAAGCTGAAAATTACTGTAAAATTCATGTCCATTTTAATCCAAATTAAGTCGTTGTCGTTATCTCTGTGGTAAGTGGTCAGTGACACGACACAAACCATCAATCTTTCCTAGTTTCCACTTTCTCAGTTGACTTGTCCACAACCTTTCACATCACCTTATTTTTCAAATAGTCTGAAAACGGTTCGTTTGAAGACTCAGTCTCTCTAAACCCCTCCTTTCCTGCTCTGATTGGTCAGATAGCCCAGTCTATTGTGATTGGCTGACCCCTTAAAGCGCGTGTCGGAAATGAAATGCCCATTACCACATCTGAATTTCAGCTCCGTAGTCTTCCTCAGCACTTAATACACCGTAACATGTACAGTCGTTTTTTTTTCCAATCCAATTCCAGAGTTCTTATCCTTTTGAAGTGCAATACATGTCGACAACACGAGCCAAACTCCTCCAGGCCTACAACTACAGTGGCGTGTCAAATTAGACATTGTTCATGGGCAGCCAGTGAAATGCAAATTTGTTACATTTGCCAATTTTCGTTGGCAGAACGGTTCTAAGAATGGTAAGGAAAAGGTATTTTTATGTTTCTATTTGAGCTTGGTACAGCATGGCACACTTGATCCAGATTTATAAGCACGGTTTGCTAACCATGTTGAACTGAGCTGGAAAAAATGCACGTAGTGCATAACTTAAATTTTAGTGCAATAATAATTTACAGTTTTTTACAATCACTTTGTTACTATTTTCAGAACCTTGATGTCATTTTCAAAACTCTAGACACAAAACGGTTGCCACTTGTAACACAGGCTGTCTAATGTTCAAACATCACATTGTGCATTCACATCTTTAAAGAAATCTTGCGCTTGCACAATCATTGGTTCAAAAAACAAATTTACTGTGAAATACCATTATAACATAACTATAGATCACACACACACACAAGCAATCGATAGTTTCACTGTGTCATTGTTTGTACAATCATTAAATATTGGAGATCAAAATTGATGAGACAGGTTTCATTATGGTACTACATGTACAGTAAATATCCATTTTTGTAAACGAACTGCAGTAGTAGAGGATACAGATATAGGCCTAGTGGAATCATTGAACAAAGTGTGTGATATATTGAAGCAAAACACTGCACTACAATCACAACATAGGTTTATTGGAATCAAAACAAAAATATATAAAATTACTGTTGGCTACATCCATGAATAATGGTTCTAATTGGTTCATTCTCCACGCTAATTGGTGACAATGAATCTTGTTATCTTGAAACTTTCACGATTTACTGTAAACACAGAAGATTTTGTGTCTGTTTCCATACAACTATGCATTAAGAATAATGCAACAGTTACTTATCATTGTGAGTAGTTAGGTCGTTGTAAGGAATGAATAGACATTCATTTGAAATGTATTGTGTGAATTGCCTTTTGAAATAGTACTACCTTGATGTCAAGTTGTGTCATATTGAACAGGTGATTTTTTTAATGAACAAATGATCTAAGTTTTATGTGTATTGTATCCAAGCAATTGAGGAAAGGGTAAGAGTTTTGAAAAATGTGCATTTTGTTGTAAGTTTTGTGTGTAGAATTGTGAAAAATGACATCAAGGTTCTGAAAATAGTAACAAAGTGATTGTAAAAAAACTAACTGGATTGAATTTGAGATAATTCAAATATTGAAGAAGGCATCAACACTTATTTAAGTTGAAACAAATTTTGTTACTATTTACTATAAATACAGTAAAAACTGCAATATTGTAAAATATTAAAAACTATTTTATATATTTTTATTAAAATAAATGTAACAATTTTTAATAAATAACTGTTTTCTATTTTAACGTATTATTCATATAAAATGTAATTTATCCCTGTGATGGTAAAGCTGAATTTTCAGCAACATTATTCCAGTCTTCTGTGTCACATGATCCTTCAGAAATAATTCTAATTTGCTGATTTGGTAATTAAGAATAATGTATTATTTTACCATTAAAAACAGTTGAAAAATAAGGATGCATGTCACTTTATCAGTTTAATTAGCCTCAATGCTAGTGAAAACTTTTTCTCAGGATGTGACTCACACAGAATCAGTTCTTACTTTATTGGGTGAATGCCAGACAGCAAGACCTCCAATGAAGAGATGGTCAGTTCTCTGTAAAGTCACGGCTGATGTCTCATTTCTTGGAATACTTCTGATGGTCTTAAAGCCAGAAATAGTGACTTCGGCTGCACAGCGAGAAAATATTGCCTGTGGAATAAAAAAAGATAAAAACAACTAAAGGAGCAGTGTGACATGCATACGAACAAAACAAACCATCATTTCAGTCTCCTGTTTCCTGTATCTCCTCACCTAATGGCTGTAAGTGCACTCAATTAATGATCTTTAGTATTAATACCACAGACGTCTTTTAAGGCAATTCAGTTTATGTTAATAAGGCACATTTGCTACGCCTAAAGGAGAACACAATTACTTTAAAAGCTAAGCACTGCTAATGCTCGCTTTATCTGTTATTATTTTCCGCTTTTAATATTCAGACCAAAAACAGGTTATGCTGAATGACTCCTAATGAATGTTTTGTTTCCATGGATAAGAGATACATTAAGGCGTTAAGAAAGAAAAGGGTCCACAGTGAATTCATTACCCAGTAAAGCATTCAAAATATCATGGTTTTTGTAGTTTTCAACTAGAACTAACAGTCAACTGTGAGATTTAAAGCTGCAATACCTAAGATTGCATGTCGCTAGAGGGCGCTACATTCAAAACAACAACAACAGCTTTGCTTGATGACGACGTGGAGGAACGCAGAATGATGGGAACTGTTGTTTTCAACTCCACCGTGGATGAATCAGTCAGACGGGGAATCGAAAATTAGTTGTCATGGATGAGGTAAAGTTCGATTTCTATAAATGTTGCGTTTAATGTTTGTTTTTCATTAAACTGAAATAGCCGCAAGAAAAGTCAGGTTTAAAAGTAAATTAGTTATCACAGATGTTACTGTACGAGTCACTGGACGAAGCTATGGTGGAGAGGGTTTGAAGTCAAATCGTTGCTAATGTATCCTGACTTCGCCCTATGCTGCAATATGCATTTAAATTTGCATTCATTTACAGAAATCAGCTGCTTGAATGACAATTGCTGATGTTATTAGATTTTTCAGGTGAGATTTTCAATTCATTCAGTTAACGGAGGCTCTGAGGTAAAGTTTTCAGACTGCAGACTCAGCAACGATTGTATTTAATTGTACAGTACAATCATAACATAGAACAGACATGATCTTCCTTTCATGTCATTAAACATAACAATATTGCTGGCCATATACTGATGAGAAAGTGCGCGTCCGGTGTGCGATACTGGACTTTGTCCTAGACGTGGCACGGCTCTTCTCGTCAGGGACGTGCACAGACATTTTGAGGGGCAGGGGCTCGAAGTGAAAAAGGGCACTTCTCATAATTAAAAAAAGTATATATATATATAAATATATATATATATATATATATATATATATATATATATATATATATATATATATATATATAAAATATATAAATATATATATATATATGTATTATATAAATATATATATATTAGAGCTGTCAGTTAAACGCGTTATTAACGGCGTTAACGCAAACCCATTTTAACGGCGTTAATTTTTTTATCGCGCGATTAACGGTCTTCTTGTCCTAGCAAACTTTGTAGTTTTTTCACATACTTTTGCAACAGGACGCGGCATGCGTCCTGATCCCATTTCAGCGTCTCGCGCTCGTCATCCACTCAAAGCCGGCTCGCAAGCCCGAACGAGTGTGTGCGGCGTGCCTGATGTTTTGTTTCCGGTCTAGCTAGATCCGCTTGCGCTTTGGTTCGAAGAAGCAACGAAACGTCCTCGCGCGGCGCAAGCAATTGAAATGAATGGGTTTCAGAGCGCAGCGCGAGGACGTTTTGTGCCGCACACACTCGTTTCAGCTTGCGAGCCGGCCAAATAGTAACGTTATGTTTTGAGTGGATGACGAGCGCGAGACGCCGAAATGGATGCCAATGAGATTCTGAATGTAAAGTTTACTTTTAAAAAGTTGCCAAATTGTCCCATTGACAAGACCAAAGCGATCTGTATGTTTTGTCATTATGAACTGACCTATCATCATCGCAGCACGTCCAGCCTGAAACACCACTTGATGATGGCCAAGCAAACACACACACACACACACACAAACACAGATGATGCAAATTCTCCACCCCTCGTCAATATCAGGACCTCGTCAGTATTTCTTTCACCCTTTTATTGATGGACAGTGTTGCATTGTGTGAGAGATTATTAGGCTATATATGATAGAGTGAAATTGAACACTATTCCAATGTTATTTTCAATAATAATAATTAAAAAAAAACATTTGCACTAAACAAGCCAATCCACTTTTCCATGTTGATAAGAGCATTAAAATGAGAAAAAAATGTAACAAAAAGAAATCAAAAGACATTAAGAATAGATAAAAATGTGCGATTAATCGCGAGTTAACTATGACATTAATGCGATTAATCGCGATTAAACACTTTTAATCGTTTGACAGCACTATATATATATATATATATATATATATATATACACATACATACACACAAACAACTCTGACTTTTTATAAAATGTATTAAAGTTTATTTTATCTTCCTCAAATTCACGCAATTGTTTCATTTTCAAAAGATGTCTTCAAAATAATCAGTTCACTCAGAAACCAATGTTCTCCCTAGTATTCACCAGGTTTATTGAGCAGCAAAGGAAACCATGCCACAATGTGCATGTTTTCTATGCTATATATTTGATGCACCTGATAGTGACATGGACTTAGTTTCACATTTGAGGGAAGACTGTATCATCATCAAATAAAACCTTCAAAATCCACATTTAGATGGAGTTTGTTTTAAACCTACTATCCTCCATCTGTTTGCATCTGTAGATTTCCTCTAAATTCACCAATTTAGATTTCTAAATTCCAGGGGAAAGACTATTGATGTATGCAAGTCATTAACTTTAATAATAAGAATTGTAGGCCATAAAAAGTCATAAAAACGTCCGAATTTCCCATACAAGGTCATAAATTACATTCAGCCACGTCTTAAATTTATATATTTTTTTTTATTCAATTTCGAGTCAATATTGCCAATGCTCGATATCTGCACGTCTCCGCTCGGTTCAAAGTCCAAATGGCGGCGCAGCGCGAGCTGAGTGCGAGCTCACTAGAGCAGACGCGTTAACTCTTGATCGGCGCTTCAGACCATACTGTCTATGTTCAGACCTGATATTTAGATACACTATTCAATAAATATATTTGTATGACAGGGAAGCTGTGCTCAAAAAGGAATATATATTATTTTTTTTAAAATTAAAAAAAGCATGCACCCCAGAAAAAGGGCATTTCTCTCCAGGAATAAAAAGGGCAGGTGCTCAAGCCCCCTTTGATGACTATGTGTGCACGTGCCTGCTTCTCGTCCGGTGTGCGACCCCCTTTACAGCCAACAGTTCACATTCCGAGAATAATTGAAAAGAATAATTGTGCTCCAAACAAATGCGCGAAACAAGCTGACGTTTGTTGCTTGATGGACGCTGAACGCACAACTACAACTTCCGCATTTGTCCAGGAACTACACGTAGCACGAGCGGGAAACCAAGGTAACGTGGATATGACGCGAATTGACTGGCGACTCCCAGCTCACACGCCCCGTTTCCTTGGTTAAAATCTCAATTTTCTCCGTGATTTAAACATTGTTTGAAACATTTGGAATATTGTAAATTATCATCTTAACTAAATATATAACACTGGCCTCGTGATTTTGAGATTTTTTAATGCAAAAATCGTAGGTATTCCACCTTTAAGGCGTAGTATGTAGTGTTGCACGGTGCACCGATACTTCAAAAGTATCGCGATCTCGGAAATTAAAAACCTCACGATACCTAAATTTATTAGTATCGATACTTTTATGAATGAACGCGTTCCAGATTTGTAAGAGCCGCATTTCATGTTGGTGTGTGCCACGCACGCTACCAATCGCTCTCTATGAACGTCTGTGTTTCTCCTCAGCCGCACGCAGCAAAGAAGCTGCAGCTGTCATGAGACAGAACACTACCGCGAGACGGCTGAATGCGCGAGCACACGTGATACAGTGGCCGCCTGTCAGTAGCGGAGTGGCAATCGGAGAGTCAGATTTTTTCCCGGTGGGCCGGTAGTATTTTGAGGCCGCGAGGCCGGTCTGATAGTTATACATTGCAAGTTATTAGCAACACAATCCAGCGGCCTGAACACAATTGTCTCTGCAACGGCGATAGTTTGAACCGTGTGAAGACGGTGTGCGACTGGGCGAGCCGCAAAAGACACTGCAACTGAACTGATAGCAACGAAAAGAGCGGCGCTTGATTTAAAAAACAACAGATTTTAACGCTAGATACTCTTATTTAATAGCGAACTAAATGAATTATCTGCGAGTTAACTGGAGATGTTTCATTTATTTTTGTATTAGGTGTACAACTTTCCCCCAACTTTCATAGATAGCATAACTAATTTGCAAGCTGCTAAATTAAAGGATACAAAACATCAGCAAAATGATCTATCAGTTATATCATAATCGAAAGCATGTGCATGTCAGTGATTTATTTATATTAGGTTATTACAGCATTAAAGAGCACAGACCTATGCAAAGGAAGTGCATGTGAAACGCCTTGTAAGAAATACTTTCCTTTTAGGAAAAGTATCGAAATTGCAATATCTTGACTTGGTATAGGTATCGAAACAATAATTTTGGTATCGATGACAACACTAGTAGTATGGTTTAATCTTGTTTAAAATATCAGCACATCATAACATAATGTATGTATTACAGCATAAAACACACGGTTGCAATTACAACAACTGTAAATGGTTTTATTGCCAGTTAAATGCTAATTAAAACGACAGGCTACTGTTGTAAAACTGTAAATCATGACAGAAAAAAAAAATCCACTGAAGCAAAACAAATGATTTGCTACGCTCAAGGGCGTCTTTCACCTGCGGCTAATTGTTTCCTCTCTTCCTTTTAAAGACATCTTATGCGTCTCGGACAGACTGTTCCGGAGATGTACCCAAGCTTTGGGAGTTTTCCAAAGCTTATTCTGCCTTCCAAACAACAGGGGAGGAAAGATAATTACCTCAGTGTGGATTACTGGGATAACTATGTGCAGCTGGAGGATTGGCCTACAGATGCTCAGCTCATAATAGCAGTATCCCCCCCCCCAGCCTTGATATCCGTCTCCCTCTTCCCTGAGGTTCAGAGAAGCCAATCTTGACTGATTTGTTAAGCCTGTAATTCACAGGCCATGGAGTTTTTCCCTCAAGCTTTGCTCCACACCTGAGGAGGACAGACCACCAGGCCCTGGACGTCCTCCCTCCAGAGCAGCCGGAGAAACTGTTAATTTAGAAGAGCTCCGCCATAGCAGCCTGGCATCTCGCCAAAGAGCCACTGGTCCTATTGAGTCTTTGAGAAGACAGTTCCCCAGCAGGACACACAGAGAATGTTCCTTTCACTTAGAAATTGCTTTAAAATGCAACAATAAAGCACAGCACGCTCCTTTATACTGTTTCACGCTTCCACTTGGTCATGTGAGACATAAGGGAGTGAAACAAAGCATTGCACTGAACCTGTTTTCTGAAACCAAAAATATATTTTATATTTTTCCCTGTGGTCCACCTACACTGTTTTGTGCACAAAAAACGGTTGTTACTGAATTTTACATGACCATTTTCCACCCTCTCTGAGTCTTTTGTGCCTTTAAGAATTCAGTAACACTTTATTGTGATGGACCACTTTAGACATTGTGTTGACTGTAAGGAACTTTTGCACTTACATGTCAACTAACTGAATCCAGGGATGCTGCTGCTCCACGTTTCACACTGCTCATAATTTACTCGGGTTAACAATTCGATTCTGGGTATTTATAAGCTGAAGTTTCACATTGAACATTCCTAAAACCTGGTTTAATGTTCTTTTTTGCATATTTGAAGAGCTGTGTACATACAGTCAAACATCTAGCATTGCTGCATCCTTGTATTGTTGACTGTAGGGCTGTAGTCAAGACCACCTTTGTCAAGTCCAAGTCAAGACCTGAGTCCAATGAGGTTTGAGTCCAAGTCAAGACCGAGTCCAGGACAGGAAAAAAAAAGTCTTCAGGGCCTGAATTTCATTTTTGCCAAACAAAATTATAAAATTTATCTTGCCTAAATGTTTGCGCTCGTTGCATTTTTTACAATGGGGTAATGTTGTTAAGAATTTACACAACACAAAGCTTGATTTAAATTGTTCAATTAAATTGAAAAAAGTTGCACAAATAAATACAATAGAATAAAGATATGAATGAAGAACAAATAAAGAGAAACGTTTTTGAATAGATAGTCCAGCACTAGTATTCATAGACATAAACTGAATAAAGTAATCAAATGGAAAATTACACTGGATAGTATTTTAGTCCTAAATAAATTAAACACATAGGCTATCAATCCTGATTCCTTTAACTTAAAGCTCTCTTTTCTTGTTTTGATGACAAAATTAATGACCGTCACATATGGTTGCTGCCACTCTAAGAGCTAGAGCACGGATTCTGTGTTCATTATACTGACATGCGTTTTATGCTTATTAACAAAACCGACTATAACTAATCCATGAAAAATAATTTTCTTACTGGCCAGCTGTTCTTGAGGCGGATTTTCTATGAATGTGCGCAGAAATCATCCCAGAGAGCGCGCGAGCACTGATTAGTTTAAAATCGCTTGAATGTTTAAACTGGTAAGACTTAAAAAGATGTGCAAATGGTAAACTTTATTCACGATGCACTGCTGGCCTGATTGTGCAAGTGAATATTCCGTCATGTCCCGAGCTCCTGAACGTGAAGTGTGTATTATCGCGGCAGCGCTTGATGCTTGGCTTTCACAACACATTTTGAGAGAAGAGAAGACGTGGCACCGCTGAACACTCACACTGTTTGTGAAATTGCGTCTGGCAGATAGTTATTAAAAGAATGATTTGATTTTATAATCTGTGTGAATTACGATTGCAGGAATATCCTGCATTATAAATGGGAGACCTGCGGAATGATTAGAATTGTGCGCAACACCCAGTAACTATAGTAACAGCATGAGAAGACGCGCTCTGTTGTAGTGAGCACTTGGTCGGTTAATTTTGGCATTTTCTAAGTTAATGTTACCCTGATAGGCTAGTAATAAATGAACACGCATACAAAAATGTTGGACTCTGACCAGTGGCCGAGACCGAGACAAGTCCGAGTCCGAATACCAGCGAGTCCGAGACAAGTCCGAGACCATAGAAAAACGGTCTTGAGTCCGAACTCGAGTTTAAGACCGAACTCGAGTACTACAGCCCTGGTTGACTGTACTATCGAGTTTATACCAAGCGAAACATTCCAATCTGAAAGATGAAGCCTCTAGGAAGTGCGAAAAACTGCAATACATCTCAAATCCGCTAGAGGCTCGGTCCCAAAAGGGAACAAATATCCATAGACATCATGTTAAATTATCCGTTTTCACAGCATAAATTCATAGGTTTACAGTTTGGTCCCATGGACTTTTATTGCAATCTTCAATATGTTCCACGTGCCTGACAACTGTAAGGGGAGTGAATTATTTTTCTAACTCGTTCAGTTTAGATCATACTTAGATATAAAATGTATGACAAATAAGGACGGTTAACTTTGATTGACAGCTGTTAATGGCCTGCGGCAAGCAATTTGACGTCTCGGCCATGATCTGAACAACACATCATACCACCTCTGTATCCTTCTGAAACTTTTGTATTTTGTTTCCCAAGATTTTCCAGTATGGCACCGCCCATAGCTCCATGAACAGCTTCAAACCCGTTCTTCAGAGAATCTATGGGTGACGTCACTGACGCTTTGTCCATATTTTTTACAGTCTATGGTTTATACTGAATGCATACGTTGGACTGAAGATAAGAATGAAACGTTCTCTTCTCTCCAATTATTGTGTTTTCTGTCGACATTTGACATCTTTCTTCTCAAAAGCTGAATTCACTGTTTATATACAATGTGCAGTGTTTCCGTGACTGTACAAAAAATTAACACCGCAAAAGTAACACATGCTCCAGAGCAGAGTTTCATAATCCTAGGTTAAAAAGCAGTGCTAACCCTGCTTCAAATTGTGTAAGTGTGAAAATTTACCCGAGTGTTAAAAGCAGGGTTAAGAAGACTATAATCTGGGGTTTAGCACAGAGTGAAAAGCCCTAATTAGAATATGAGCTGAGGAATGTACTGAATTTCAATTCGAAAGAAATGTTAAAACTATAGTCAAACGATTAAAAATATGTAATCGCGATTAATCTGGCATTAATGTCATAGTTAACTCGCGATTAATCGCACATTTGATCTATTCTAAATGTCTCTTGATTTCTTTTTGCCCATTATTTTTTCTAATTTTAATGCTGTTATATGCAAATGCTTTTTTATTGAAAACAACATTGGCATGTATACTGTGTTCAATTTCACACTTAAACATTCACACTTAAACACACAGAACATTTAAACATTCTCACTTGGCGCAAATAATCTCTCACACAATGTAACACTGTCTATCAATAAAAGTGTGAAAGAAATACTGACGAGGTCCTGATATTGACGAGGGAACAGAGAATTGCATCAGATGTGTGTGTGTGCGTGTATGTGTGTGCGTGTGTGTGCTTGGCCATCATCAAGTGGTGTTTCAGACTGGACGTGCTGCGATGATGATAGCTCTGTTTAGAACGACAAAACAGACAGATCACTTTTGTCTTGTCAATGGAACCATTTGGCAACTTTTTGAAAGTAAACTTTCCATTCAGAATCTTATTGGCATCCATTGCGCGTCTCACGCTCGTCATCCACTCGAAACGTAACGTTAACCTACAATTCGGCTGGCTCGCAAGCCTAAACAAGTGTGTGCGGCGTGCCTGTTGTTTTGTTTACGGTCTAGCTAAATCCGCTTTGCGCTTTAGTCGACGAAGGAACTGAAACGTTAGCATGACTTTGCCATACTCATATTCTGGTCAGAATATCAGTCTGAGACCACTCCGTATGGCTTTGATTATGAGGCGTGTCTTTAACTGAACCAGGAAAAAAAAAACCTCTGCACTCAATTGGATAGTCGGACAGACCTAAAACCAATCAGAGCAACGCAGTAAGTCAAATACTTTGCATAGCATAGTTGTCAACAACAGACTACTTATTTTAGAAGTAAAATAACGAGTGTTGCTTCTTTCACTTGGTCCTTCATGAGTGCGACCAAAGGAGAAACCACAATGACCACAGGCTTTTCATTACGTCCCATCTTCTTAACTTAGTGACCGTCAGAGCCAGCTGATAAGTTACACTTTTGCCAAATATCTTTCCGATCGACAAATGCCTTGATTGTAGTTTTCTGTTTGTCTATTAAAAGTAATGCGCTGTCGATTAATTTTAAAAACAGACGCGACAGCGGAATCTATGCATCTCAATTCTCCAGCTGCAGTCATCTCTGAGGGAAACCAGTTCAGCGCTCTTTGATAACGTGATGATTACGTCCCTGCAGATCATCTGTCCATCATCGTCTAAAGCCCGCCCTGGCAATCTGATTGGCCCGATAATTTTTTGCCTGATCATAATTACTCCTCAATGGATCGGAGTCCAGACCGAACTTCCTGACCAAAAAATGTTGTGGGCAGAGTTCGGGCTGGAATCCAGGCTAACTAAACGTCCTTGCGCGCGCAAGCCATTGAAATTAATGGGTTTCATAATGCACGCGCATGCCGCATTGTTGTATAAGCATGTGAAAAAATTTACAAAGTTTGCTAGGCCAAAAAGACTGTTAATCGCGCAATAAAAGAAATTGACGCTGTTAAAATGGGTTTGCGTTAACGTCATTAATAACGCAATTAATTGACAGCCCTAGTTAAAACTAATGACTATAAAGTCTATTTATTTCCTGATATGTAGAATATAATTGTCTTAAGTACATAACCTTTAAGGCCCTGTTTACACAGAGAACGCTTCGTGGTGAAAACATAAAAATACTTTGATCGTATGTGCCTTTCGTTTACACAGCGACAGCATTTTTGAGGCTTAAAAACGCAAAAAAGTGAAACCACCCTCCAGAGTGGAAATCTTAAAAACACTTCACCGTCGCGTTCCTGAGTAAAGGTAAAAACGCAAGGAAGTCTGCTGACCATGAAGGTTGTACGCAGGCGTGTGGACTTAGTATGCTGTAGCCACCTGGAAGTGCATACTACATTGAATTTTTCAGACATTTGCGTCACCATTTGCACGTGAATAGCCTCGATGCACGATCGCTTCCGGGTTTGTCTCAGCACGCCCAGTTACATCCGGATGCTGCGTCAGTATATGGTCAGAAGCCGGTTTTGCGTTAGGTGGAGATAGTGTCAAATTACACTTGCTGTTTATAAAAACATCCTGCGGATAACGCAAATGATGTTAACAACACTGTGAGGCATTTAGCTGTCACACAAGAGTGAAAAAGAGAAGTTATTTAAGTTATATATTTTGAGCTACATCAACAACTTTGAGGGTTAGTATTCTCTCATATCGTAAGAAATTCGACTAGCGAATCAGCGTTTCTAAAATCGTTGTCTCCGTTTCTGAGAAATGGATTTTATTAAAGTTTTGCCTCTATACACTTGGCCTGCAGAACGCGCTTCCAGAAGTAGAGACGCTGACTGAGATTCTTTCAGACACACGTCATCAAGGTTCGTGCATAGAGGCTATTTCCACACAAAACGCTCGTCTCAAAACGCAGAATGAAAAATGATGACAACGCCACTTTTGCGTTTCTCTTCAAAATCGTTTCAGTGTAAACATAGCCTAAGACAATTTGCCATTAATTTAAATTTGTCACTCCTGTCATTTAAAACCAAACAAACAAAAAACTCAAAGTAGTCATGGTGATATGAATTAGGTCTAATACAAAACATTTTTAAGCTTTTACTGTGTAAAGCTATAGGCAATTTTACAACTTTGTTGCCATGACAACAATGCAGTGCCTAAGACCTCATGCCAAGTCCTTCAAAACTGGCCTATTTAATTTCATTCTCAAGTGTCTTCATAAGCTTTTTTAAATGTAAGGATAGATAAAAAAAGAAAATCTGCAATAAGAATATTACTTTAAATACTAAAAGCTACTCGATTTAACACCTGTTAGTGATCAGCCCATTGACATGACACAATTGTTGAATAGCACGCATCTGTATGTTTTCCTAGTACGACATACTCTATTCAAAAGATCAAGGAAACTTTGCTTTTAATAACATGACCCCTTTAAAGAGATGGTCTCTTAATCCTGATTTTTTTTCTTTCTTTTGACAACACTCTTTCAGCAAGTCTTTTGCTAGTTGGCACACAAGTAATGACTGATTTGTGCAGCTGGTGTATCTTGGAAGCTTTTCAAAATCTCTATGAAAAACAGACATAAACAGGCTGACGGACTCAAGATCGGGAGATGGCTGAAGCGTCAGGATGTGAAGAGGCAGTGCTGTCTTTCAGAGACTCAAAATCTGATGAAATCTTTCAATGACTGCGTGGCCGTGCATTTCACTTTCTGCTGAAGCAGATAAAAGAAACATATCTAATGGACCTGTATGAATTGTGCTTTTGAACATGCAAAGACCTTTCAGCAATTTTTCAGCTCTCAGTCGAAATACCCAGAACTCAGCAAATCTGGGTTAGACTGCTACCCATTACAGCGTTGAACAAATGAGGCTGGAAGAAATACTCATCATGTAAATGAATCAATGATGTCGTATTTTAGCTGTAACCAATGATCTCGATGCCATTTAGTCGTGCTGTCACATATCATCTTCCCTGTTTATTGAGATGCTATTTCTTGGAGAATAAACACATCATGAATGACTCTGATTAGAGCCTTACTTTAAATGTAGTTATTTATTGGAACTGGATATGCACTGGAACTGTAAATGATTTTGTGTTGATGGGGTCAGACATTATACGTTTTTACTTCTTTTTGCTCCTTTTCATTCATGTTAAATGCTGTTGTTGTATTTGTTTTAAATGATATTTTTTTCTGTTTTTCTACATTTCATCTTATTTATAAGCTACAAAGGTTACCTTTAACCCTCAGGTGCTCTTGAGTCATTTCTGACCAGAAACATTTGTCTGTTTGAAATTTTAAAAATCACAGCTTCATAGGAATGTTATGAAATCTGGTGACTTTTATGGCATTGGGTATGTGAACACACAAACAAATTGAGGTCATGATCCGAGCAGGCTAAGTGGTCGTAAAAAAAAAGTCACACTTGTGCTCTTCGGATAAAAATGAGCGAAACCATCAGGAAATGAATGGGAAATTGACAAAAACAAAAACTTTAAGAATCTTTGTGTGTACAATCTACAAATCGGCCACTATGCAAAAAAAGTGCTCAGCATTGAAGGGGTGAGCACTCTAAAACGTTAAGAGTGCAAAACAGACATACCATCCCTACACACACACACACACACACACACACACACACACACACACACACACACACACACACACACACACACACACACACACACACACACACACACACACACACACACACACACACACACACACACACACACACACACACACACACACACACACACACACACACACACACACACACACACACACACACACACACACACACACACACACACACACACACACACACACACACACACACACACACACACACACACACACACACACACACACACACTGCACGCGCGCGCACACACACACACGCTTTTATACACAAAAACACCAATAAATTGTGATTAAAGAAATCTGTTTTGAATATTTTAAAAATCACAGGTTCATCAGAAAATTTCAAAACTCAGTGACTTTTATGGCAATAGGTATGTGAACACAAAAAAGGTCATGATTCGACCAATTTAAGTGGTAAAACTTTTTTTGTATTATTTTCTATGGCAAAAATGGACCATAAATATTGCATAAATATTAATAAGTAACATTAAATTGGCTCAAAATACTAAATAAAAAGAAAAAAATATTATTGAACAAAAATAAATTGCATTGGTTTAACTGGGATGGAGAAAGTTTCATTTTAGGTGTCCGGTCACTTTTGACCAGGAAAGATAACAAGTGTGACTCCGAAACGAAGAGCACTTGGAGGGCTAGTGGTTACACACCATGATTCTACGCTTTTTCTCTATACTGTAACCAGATAGTGCTAATTTTCTTCAGAAAATATTTTTTTTCTGAAGGCCTAATACTTATATTATACTAAAACACTGCATTAATAATTTTTTCGAAAAAAAAAAAAAAAAATAATATATATATGATATATATATATATATATATATATATATATATATATATATATATATATATATATATATATATATATATATTGAAAAATATATATATTTTGAAAAATATATATATTTTTCCATGGCAAAATGTACCATAAATATTGCATACATATTAATAAATTCAATCAAATTGTCTCAAAATACTAAATTAAAAAGAATAAATATTATTGAACAAAAAAAATTGCATTGGTTTTACTGGGACTGGAGAAAATTTCATTTTCAGGTGTCCGGTCACTTACTGACCAGTGAAGATAACAAGTGTGACTCTGAAACGGAGAGCACCTGAAGGTTAAGGCCCGTTACACACCGGGACGAATATCAGTGCAGGGTTATTCGTCAGCGTTTTTCAATGCATTTTTTGTGTTCATACCCAAGCATTTTCGCTGACGATGAGCCGAGTGAACAAGAAAATTCATTCCTTAACATTAGATGGCGCTTAATGTAAAACAGAAATAATAATAGAATCCTATACTAGGGTGTTCATATTCCCATGTCATCAATTTTGTTATGACATACAAAAAAAAAAATGAATGAAATAATGATAGAAATAATGTCTTGTTTTAAGAAAATAAATATATAAATAATAAACAACTAAAAGAACATATTCCTCCAAAATGTAACAAAAAATAGCTCTCACAAACTTACAAACAACAAACTAACAAAATCTATTTATATCTTTAGTTTTCATCCACTTTATCCTGTTTTACTTCCTCATCCACCTTTTTTGCCCATCTGTATATTTTGCTGTCAGAACTCGATCTTTCTCAGAGTTTTTTTTTAAAACCAGGACACTTTCATCACTTCAAAACAGCCAGGACAGGAACGTAAAACAGGAAATTTAATGCAAAGTAGAGATGTTGCCCAAGAGATAAAAACATAGCACTAGTTGTTGGATGAACAGATGCACGAGAGACAAGAGCTTGTTCTGTATCTCCCACGTTTAAATAAAGCCCACTTCAAACGTGCTAGCTCATTCCTCATACATGGGGATAGACGAGAAAAAAAAAACACAAACACTATGATCACAATAGAAGAAATAAAATAAAAGAAAGAATACAAAGAGGTGGAAGGCACAGTTCTCATCTCAACTCAGATTCCTATAAAGCACAAAGTGACCATTACACATGTCCAGGGAAAACAGGACTGTCGGTCACCTCTGCCTATAGCCTACTTTTATTACAGAAATATTAATATAAATATTATCATAGCTCTTTATGCTCCGAGACCAGCAGCTCTAACATTCGCTCGTGCCCATCAGGCTATCTTGCCTTGTAGGCTATATCTTTATCGCCATATGTGTGCTCGGCAAGCACGTTTTGTGTTTGAGCGCCCCAGATTATGCTTTACTGTGAACTTCAGAAGTACAAGCTACATGACAGAACCGCCAATATCGTTGGTACAATACATTTTTGACGCGCGTGTCAAACCAAAAAACTAACCCAAGAGCCCGTTTTTAAAAATAGTCACATTTTACCGCGTGCCGTTTTTTCACGTAAATATGAACACTCACATTGGCCGCCCATTGTTTAGTCATATGAGGCGTTAAACGTCGACAGAATATACACAGTAAATTTCGTCCCGGTGTGAACAGGCCTTTACATTACTAAACTGTTTCCAGTTAATTCACTTGTGTCATGTCCATTACACAAGGTAGACATATGATTCATTTTAACCTCTAAAACTATTCGGATACTGGAGGACAAATTCTCTTACCTCAAAAGCACCACATGCTCATTTCCATCAGCAACCTGCTGTGCTGTATTGATCCACTGAACTCCATCCTTTTGGTTGCAAGAGAAGTCGTACTGGAGTGTGTGGGTAATGTGGGTTAGTTTCATTAATTATTCTTCATCCATTCTTTGGTCCATTATTTGTAATGGTAATGATGTCATGCAAGTTTTACCTGAAGCGTTCCATTGGAAATGTGAGAGTTTGATGAAGAAGCCACCTTTTTGGCACTGCTCACATACAGTAGTGTTCCGTACAGGGATTCAGTCTGGAATCTCATTGTGACACTGAGCGTAGCACCAATTTCAATGCCCTCAAACTCCAAAAAGGATTTCCAGAATATCTCCAAAACTAATATCTGTAGGAGAGAAATGTAGACAGTTAAACAGTGTCAGCATAGTTTTCCTCAACTTGAATCGTGTAAAGTAAAAGTCGACAAGTGTTGGCTGTACAGAGACGAAATTTGCATAGATATTGAATAATTTATTTCATTAAGGGGTGTAAGTAAACAAAAACAACTTTATTTCATATTTATATATAGAATTGCATTATATGGAATACAATAATATTACACCCTGCGTACATAAAAAATGTAGCCTTACCCAGCGGTGAATTATAATGAGAATGAACATCACAGAACCTCTGTTATAATGTCACTCCAAATAAAAAGTGGGCAATGCTTATTAATATTCAGTACTGTTTTGTGAAATAAGAAACTGTATGAGAACATGAGTCAATAAGAATGGAGAATCTGAATAAAAATAATGAATAAAACCTGAATAAACAGGAATTTGAATTAAGTCTTGCATGGAATAGAAACTTTTGTGACAGTTATTTATAATAATTATTTGAATATTTTAACATTTTACTGTCCAAATTTCATTCTGCCACTATCCCTCTTTAATTAAAACTGAAGAAAGCATACGAGTAACACATTATGAACACTAGAAACCAAAGAATTGATACCCTCCACATGAGCCAATATTTCTCAATTAAGCCTGTACTGTTCAACAATTTTTAATATTTCAGGTTTACAAAGGATCACAGTCCTCTTAAAACTATGAATATTAGCTAATGCTAATTATAATAATGTTTAGCTCTGAGCAGAAAGAATAAGCAATGAGTATTTTTTTTCAGGGACCAGCTAAATAGTATTTTGCAGTACAGAACAGTATGTAAATGTTATTTTTATAGTTTCCCACAATGCAATGCTCCTTTTCCTGACCTTTCATTTCCAGTGGGATTTTTTTATATATAGTCATAGCTAATGTCGCATATTGCCAAATTTATAATCAGTACAAACCGATATCTGGAACATAAAATAACACGCACACACAAATCAAGATAAACGGTTTTTCCAAATCCATTAATTTTACTTTCAAAAACTACAAAAAAAGTTTTATAAAACATGTTGGAAAGCTTCTTTTGCAGCAATTTTTGTATATCAGTGAACACCCCTGACCCCTCGGTGCAACCACAGTAAGCGAAAATTCTTGGGACAGCAGCATGTGTCCAAATTTTTAATCTTAACCATTCTATTTCATCAGAAACGATCTTAAAACAGGGCCTTAAGTGTAAAATACCGAACTTGTCCTTTAAGAAGAAAGCCGCTGGATGCACGAGACCATGTGATTTGCCTGTCAGATTAGACGTTTATCTTGTCAGACGTTTATGGTTTATCTTGATTTTGGGGTTTCTACCTTACAGTCTATGGCTTCTACCAAAGATTGGTGTGCAATACAATTGGGAGTCTGCAAAGGGTGTTTATTTAAAAAAAAAAAAAACAAGCATCGACTAAGATTAGGCGCGATCAGCACCAGTAGCCATGTCGCAGCCTTAGACGTGTGGAGTGTGGATCCACTTGTCCGTGCCGATATTTATCTTTGGCGAGCGGTGGGGCGTGTCTGGCGACACAATAAAGTTGAGAAAACTAATTTGTTGTCTAACATAGTGTAACATCTGTGAATGGGTTACTCACAAACATTACTCGGCAACCAGTAGTTGCAACGTCTTTCAGCCGCAGCCACTGGCGACCATTTTCATGCACCCAGTGGTGTGATGGTAGAGATGCCACTTTTACGTTGCGACGCCTCCCCACATTTGTACTTTGATGCGCGTTCCTCATGTTTACCGCTATGGGCGTAGTTTCGAACCAGCGGCCAGTCTAGAGCCAGAGGACTTGCGAGAGACTTCCCCCATCTCCATATGCTCTACATACTGTATGCTCTATTGGATGAGTTGCGTCGCAACAGAATTCATTTGCATAAAGATGGGCATCGGACAGCTTTTTGACGCACAGCATTTTTCCAAATGAAGCGCCACCTTCCCAGGATGTTTTGTGAGTGCGTTAAAGTTGCGGCTGAAGTTAACTTTTTCGTATTTTTAAATCCACCTGCCACAGTGGCCGGTGGCCGAAAATGAACATACATTTTTAAAAATCTTTTATTCATTGATTTTTACATGCATCCAAACGTAGTCAGAAAAGGGCCTCATCTTCTTTTCTGATCGCATGAATGTTACGAAACAACAGTCGCTGTCAAAATTCAGCCGCTCACGAACCTTGCCATTGCCGCCAATTGTCCACTTTGTATTAAAATGTCTTTTTACTTCTTTTTATCATCTTCTTTGTAGGTTGTTTGTTTCAGCTGGGTCCGTGTACTTTGCTGTCAAAGGATTTTTCGTTTTGAAAGAAAAAAAAACAAAAACGAAAAATGGCCTGTTTCTCAATTATTAGTAAATAAGAAAACAAAAAACGGAAAACAACCCATTTTTCGTTTTCCGTTTTTTAATATCAGAACGAAAAATGGGTTGTTTGGGTTGAAACAATCTCGTTATCCGATTGTCCTTGATCTGTTTATAGATGGAAATCAAAATACGACCCATAAATCGTAATCCTTTGCTGCGTCCCAATTCGCCTACTTATGCTACGCTCTATAAGTAGCCTATGTAGGCTACTCTTTTTGTGAAGAAAAGGTACTACTGTACAGTGCTTGAAGTGGGGAAAAGGTGCCGGTAGGCCTACTCTCTTGCATTTGGCAAATCATGACATTTGAAATTTCTACAGTGAAATACAAAACTTTAAACTTTAACAAGAAATATTGCTGGTACAACAACAATTCATTGTTATTTATTCAAAACATAAATGTAGCTATTTAAACAAGTCGTGTGTGCGCGCATTTTACACAGACACATTGTGGACTTGAGTGTGGACTCATACACTCCCAAGAGTGTTAATTTAACCAGCGCAGTCTCATCCCAATTCGTCATATAACTGACATTTTGGGACGTCTTTTGACCATTTGTCAATATATGCTTTTTCAGGGCCCCTTCAAACGTCAGTAGAATGACGTTATGGGATCCTAACTCTACCCCAGACCTAAACCTAACCCTAAACCCAACTCGTCACCTAACTGACGTTAAAGGTAAAGCGTCAGTTGTATGACGACCCGGGTAATCATCTACCGACGTTTAAGGCGGCCTGAAAAGTCGTATATTGACGAATGGTCAAAAGACGTCCCAAAACGTCAGTTATATGATGAATTGGGATGAGACTGTGTTAATTTAACAGTTTTTGCTGTGTACAAAAAGCCGTAGTTAGACTGACAAGCTGAGCCATATCGCATAAATTATCGCTGGCGATATTTCCGTGATATTAATGCGTTACGGCTCAGCTTGTCAGTTAACTGCGGCTCTTTGTGGTAATCGCCACTCCATCTGAAAGCAGATTAAAGAGATTTAGCGTACTACTAATCAAGGAACCAGCTTTACCGACGGGATGCGCATAACAATGTGATGTGATATGTCGCCCAGCCCTACTTTTTAAACATCATTACATTCAAACGGAAAACACATTCGTAAAGTCTCCGCATGAAAGACCCACTACTGGCAGGTGAACGTGCGACAACATTTCTCTCCGAAACGGTAAGCAATTTAATTAGATTGAATGGAGGATTTTAACTGTGACGAGATGATTGACAGGTCAGTTACGGCGATAGGATGCACGCGACAGATCTGTCCGTTAAAGATGTCGAAGTAAGCTACTACGTCCCAAAGCTTGTCTACTCTTTTATTACACACTCAAAAGTATGTACTTTTTTCTTCCGAAAAGAGTATATTTTTAGGGCGTTTAGGAATTATTATAAGCACTCACTTCCTGATGTCTGAGAGTACTGCGCAGGCTCAAACCAGCCCGTTCTCATCCCAAGACGTCATTTACCTGACGCTTTTGTTTTGACCATACGGACCAGCAAAGAATTACGATTTATGGGTCGTATTTTGATTTCCGATTTTCATATATAAACAGATCAAGGACAATCGGATAACAAGATTATTTTCGTTTTCCGTTTTTTAATAGCAGAATGAAAAGACGGAAAATGAGGTTGTTTTCCGTTTTTTGTTTTCCTATTTACTAATGGTAATTGAGAAACGGGCCGATTTTTCGTTTTTGTTTTTTCTTTCAAAACGAAAATCCATTGGCAGCAAAGTACACGGACCCAGCTGGCCTCTTTACCCCAGTAATGTGCCGCCACATTTTTGCTTAAGTCCAATGCAATGGCAGGCTTTGTTGAAATGTAAAAATCCTAATGAATCACTCAATTCTCATTGACTACCGCCAATAGCAAAATTCACCCGCATTTTGCAGGTGGTCGGGTGTTAATCTCAGGCCCTGTGCGTGACGTCACCCATAGGAATAAAGCGGAGCGGGCCGCAACAGAAGTATAGCACGGACAAGTGAAGCCACACCTGAGAGAGGTAACACAAAAAGTATTAAAACAGATACAAAAATAAATATACAACCCAAACAAAAAATTTTAGTCAATTCGCAGTGTTGCCACCAATGCAATTTACAGTAATTCATTGCACATTCATTGCACTTTTTTCAACCACTTGAATTTACATTCAGAGAAAATCTTGCCGAAACGTTGGCAAACATAAATCATTATGAGTATCCATTATATGGATGAAGATGTTCTAATTAAATGTTTTACAGTCTACAAAACTTCAAACAATCTCAGAGAAAGATTTTCCACATTTGATGAAAGGGTTTTTTGAATTCATTTGGCTTTCAAAAATCTGAGGGCCGGTAAAACAGGTGGCTGTAAGATCCCCGTCTTTGATTTTAAAGGTCTTTTATGATAACTGCGCCTGGTACAGTAGCTCCTTTCTCCGCAGGAGTGTGATCAAAGCTAAGAGTGACCCATTATCTGCCATGACTTGGTACATTTCTAAAGGCAGTTTTTAGATCGCCTTTAATTGGGGGGGACAGAAGAATAACTCTCCAGAGGAAGTCTATTCCAATTAGTGGTAGGAAAGGGCCGCTCGTCGAATGTTTTACTGCTGTCAGTGGATCCTCTGAAGCCACTGTTGCTCACCTTGAAAATGTCCTTACGACTGTAGTGCATCTGTCATTTTAGACAAAATAACAATCTCTTATCCTTAATGAAATCTAAAAGCATTATTTGTTTAACATTTCAAAAGAAGCAGTCATTCAAACGGTACATGGTAGCTAAAAAGCACAGGGACACAAATAGGGCAGTTAGCATATTTTGTAACCTAAGAGCTGATAAAGCTAAAAAGGGCCTATATTTTCTTTCAGCAAGTGCATACATGAGAGTAGCTTTCAAAGAGAAGGTCTACGATGATCTCTTTACTGCATAAACCTCTTTCTGTCAGCTTGAGAAACTTCAGCCCTGTACAATGCAGGTTTTTTTTTCCAGAAATGAACAGTAACCCGCATGATACTAGCAATAGCACATGGTTTCCCAAGAAAGGCACATAAATTCTCCTTGCAAAGAGAGTAAGGGACTGTCTGAGAAAAATTATACCAGCTTATTACATGCCTCATTTTAAGCTAAGATATCCTGCTCTCTGTCATCCATATCAGTTGGCAATTATGGGAACATTTTCAGAGACTTCCAGCCTCTTTGAGATCATTTAGGGTACTGATGCGGACAAACTTAAAAGACCGGCTCTGACTTGAGCAATTTGGCCAGAGCATTAGCGTTGGTCTGGAGTTAATGCCCTTCAATCTCAAACAGTTCCTACGAAAAGGTCTCGCCTCTGGGTATTTTGCAATGAATCGCTCAATAATGCGGACCTGCCTGCGGTATTCCTCCCTCCATGGGATTGACCGATGCTAGGCTACAAAAGAGAAGCGTGCATTTGGCGAATTGCTGTCACGATTAATGGACCGACAGCAGATGAAGCCTTTATCAATATTTGCTTGACTTTAAATCTTTTTAATGCAGAAATCTTTTGATCTGCCACTGAAGGTCTCTGGGGCACTTTGCCGATTAAGTAGCTTGTAGAAAAATCCCCTTGCGTCTGCTAAGTCCAGCACTCCATAATAGGACAAAATATGGCCAGTGACTGAAAGAATGGAGACTTACTCGGGAAACCGGAGGCTGTGATCTCTGATTAATGAGGATGAATGCAGGGCGACATACGGAGGGTCTACCTTCTCCCTCCCTGGTATTCCAGGCAGGTTTACCAGCGCTGATGATGGAAAGTTACCCCTCTGAGACTGTGACGTTCATTAATTTGAGATGCTTGTTTGGACTGATATAAGGCTTTCACAAAGTCCGTGATTGCTGCTAGGAGGCAAACTCTCACCTCATTAGCCGTTAACGCCAGATCCCTTTTTGAGATCTGCATTTTTGCCACTAACTTCTCCACGTGGTTGGCACACAATCTGCTCTGGCGGGTTCTTTAACATTCAAATGGCTTAAACGGTCAATAGGGACAGGTGATTGCGAGCTCATTCAATAGTTATTATCGACAGAGAAGAGCTATGAAAGACGCACTACAGGAAATATTTAACACAAAACTCGGTGGATTAAATAAGTCTGCAAACACTTTTAGGGTAGTTATTGCTAATGCTTGTGAAATGCTGACTCGGCTGGACCGCTGCCAGCTGTGCTGATGAACACCATTATGGGATGTATAAATATAGATCTCTGTAAAGTAAAAACAAGAGAGAGAGTGGATGTGCGAAAAAGATCAGCGTTTTCCTTACGGCCATTCAAAAATACCCCTTGTTTAATGTATGAATGGAAAGCGCATACATTAAATCTATAGAGGAAAGTACTCACGAAATACAAACAAATGCAAAACTAATTTTGCACTTATGCACCATTTTCCAACAGCTTCATTTACATGTAACTTTTATTAGTAACAAACATTAGAGATCTACTGTATATCTTGCCACACAACTCCACCATTTGTACTAAGGGCAGAAAAAGAAATTATACCTCAAATTATGAGGTGTGCTTTTTTCCTATGTGATCAGGATTGTTACCTGACGAATTATAAAATAAGCAAAAAATGATCAATGTGTATAACACAGTCTTATCCCAATTTGTCATATAACTGACGTTTTGGGACGTCTTTTGTCAATATACGACTTTTTAGGGCCCCCTTAAACGTCGGTAGATGACAATCCCGGGTTCGTCATACAACTGACGCTGGGTTTAGGGTTAGGTTTAGGTCTGGGGTAGAGTTAGGATCCCATAACGTCATCTACCGACGTTTAAGGGGGCCCTAAAAAGTCGTATATTGACGATTGGTCAAAAGACGTCCCAAAACGTCAGTTATCTGACGAATTGGGATGAGACTGCACTGATGTGTACAAGTGATCCTTGTTACTTCTATGTGTTACTTCTAAAAGTCACTCATATAATTAAAATACAAAAAAAAGGATTTTACAATCAAATAAATATTATAGTCACAATTTCCGTGTCATACACATTATCACTTACACATCTAATAAATTACAAACATATTTAGTACATTCTCTAATTATAGGACAAGAATTCACACACAAATGTGCAAAGGGCCCACAAGAAAATAAGACAGACATCATAAAACTCTTAGATTTATAAGCCTCATAAGTCATGTTAATGAGATACAGATTGAGCAGATTGAAACCATGATGAATAATTCAATGCTAGTTATGCAAATAAATTAATGATCATTTTCCTTTATTGTCATCTGATTTATGCCCTGCCTGCATACCACGTTGCTTATCGCTCCATACATATAAATATATGAGAATCCAACCTTTTCAGTTGCCTGACATCAACGTGCAATGACGGATTACATGAAGCGAGCACATCTGAACTTCATTTCATATAGAGGCTCCTCTCGAGATCCTCTCGAATGCCAAAATTGCAATGGAAAGTAACTGTGCCAATTTATTAAGTTTGTATATATTTGTTTGCTCATACTTAAGTAATGAGTTTTGTCACAGAAATATATATTTATTTTTCTCTTCCAAATATGATGGGCACACGAATTAACTCCAAAATGTGTCAGATTCTTTGCATGACCTCAAGTGTTGCATCAACTATTTGTTCAATTGCTGCATGTGAAGTTATACGTCTAAAACCAGCATGACCCGACTGCCACAGACTGAATTCATATCAAAGAGGAATTTCAGACCATCTTCTTTTGTTTCTATCTGAAATAGATTCTATACCCAGTAAGCTGGGAATGCAGAGGAGTAGGAGAGGACAGGAGAAAGAGAGAGCAGAGGTATCATGCAAGTTCCTGGCTAATCTATTTATATCTGCACCTAGGGCAAAAGACGTTTTTAGAGAGCGACCTAGATAGACATATCGATGAGAGTTTGTTGGCCTATCTGAAAGTTACAGTATAAGTTCCTTCTTAAACACCAGAATAATTAAAGGGGTCATGAACTGGCTTTTTTTTTTTCAACTTATGACGTTCGCTTGGTTTTTGAAACATCAAAATGAATAAGTAATAGGCTATTTTGGTAACACTTTACAATAAGGTTCATTAGATAACTACATTAGTTAACATTAACAAAGATTAACAAATGCTGAAGAAGTATTGTTCATTCTTAATGTTAATTTCAACATTTACTAATACTTCATTAAAATCTTCTTAACATTAGTTAATGCACTGTGAACTAACATGAACAGCTGTATTTGTATTAACTAACGTTAACAAAGATGAACAAAAATAGTAACAAATGTATTGCTCATGGTTAGTTCATGTTAGTTAATACATTAACTAATGTTTAATAAATGAACCTCATTGTAAAGTGTTACCGCTATTTTGTACCCAAGTTTTGAGCCTACCTGAAAAATGCTCAGTTTTTATGGGCATCTCGCACTGAAGTCTTGGAAGTAAACGCCCACTGCTGTGAGTGGAGAACAGTTTTGCATATTATAATGAGTTTCAACTCGCCTGCCATTCGATGCACTTGGGGAAATTGTTTTGAAAATGTCCAATGTTGTAAAATGGCAACTCAGAATGATTCGACCCATACATACTCGACCCAGAGTCCGTGAGTTGCATAATTCCTGTCAGATCCAACATAGACGGCACAGCACCGTTCTTTATTGTTAATCGGTCTGCAAATCCAATCTTGTTGCAAATCCCAATCATTTGAAATGAAGCAAACAGACGTATGGGCGATGTTTCACCTTCATCAGCTGGAACATCATTAAAAATAAAGTTTATCCATGCAGTACTATTGGAATCCAGAGGAAGCTTATGCAGCTAATGTATTCTTCCACAACCAGGCACTGCACAATATTCTGTATTGCTCGGTAGCTCCATCCGGTTTGTAGTGATGTATGTCTCGAGACCGGTCTTGGTCTCGAGACCGTTCTAAATACCACTTTTACGTGGTCTCGGTCTTGTCACGGTCTTGACGGTCTTTGGTCTTGTCTTGGTCTCGGACCTCTCGGTCTTGTCTAGGTCTCACTGTCTCAGACCGACATAGTGGTCGGGGGATTTAGCAATACAATACTACAAAAGCCGTGACTATATCCGCAACAGATTGAGGCGCGCGTCCGAGTGAAGACACGGTGTGCGCGAGCCACACAAGAAAACACTGATCGCAGGCAGCGGCAACGAGCACTTTGAACACTTGATTTAAAAAAAAAACACATATCATGTATAGTGATTGATGTATTCATATTTAGTAAAAACACTATCAGTGACATGATAGGTTATAACTTCATTCAGGAGATTTTGGGAAACTGCACAACTGACAGATGACTTTGAGCGCACAGCCAACGGTGTGTGTGTGTGTGTTTGTAACCATAGCGACAAAACAACCAACTTTCGGATCCTGCACTTAAGCTTATAATTTCGTTTTTAAAAATATTTATGTATTTAAAAGTTGCAGAATGGATTCATTTGGAGACTTCGAAATCGGCAGAGATAGACAGGCAATGCAAAACAAAACTTTACAAGTTATTGCTTTGCTTCAACAACATAGTCTGTTTTTTGGTCTTGGTCTAAGTCTTGGTCTCGATACCCTACTGGTCTTGGTAGTGTCTTGGTCTCGGTTTAGGCGGTCTGACTACAAGTCTACCGGTTTGTCATCGAGAGGTAGGCATCTATGTTATTTACTATGCGTGTAATGCGCGAATCGGGTGGGTGGGCGGGGCTAAACCGGCCGTGTTGAAGTGTTTTAACCTCTTTGATGTCATGGTTCCCCACTTTGAAAAACTAGTCGTTTGCTGAAGCTGGTGTCAACAAAAGCTTTTATTGAACTAACAAGGACATTTTCAGTTCTGAAACTTACAGGATATTCTTATAATATGATGACCTCTTAGATGTCAAAAGCTCAAGGAAATTTTGATCTCAGTTCATCACCCCTTTAAAATAAAATAATTGTGTAGACAAATTGTTTCTAATTTATCATAGTGTGAGACAATGGAGAAAATAAGAACTGGATTAGGTTTAAAAACTTACTATGAGCAACATTTGAATCATTTGAATGAGCCATGTCATATTTACATCGGAAAGGAGCACGTTCTGATTTTACAGAGTTATGTGTTCCAGGATCAAAATATTGTGTTGATCCTGGAACAACATTCCTGATTTAATCCTAACCATATCCCTACCCCAACCCCTAAACCTAACCATGCTCATAACTTATCCTTAAAATCAGAAGGAAATGATAGGTAAATAACACTGATGTACAGTAGAAGCACCTAACCCTGGTTGTAAGCCTAAACTTGACTTGTCCCTCAAATCTAATTGGTTGATAGGAATGTTGCTCCAGAATCAACAAAGATGTTGATCCAGGAACATGCTGCGTTTGGTGAAATCCGCTTTGCCGGAAAAAAATGATAAAAACTTTGTGTGACCACAGAATGAGCCTGCAGGGTTCGTACAGACTTTCAAGGACTTTTCAAGCACTTTTTTTTGGATTTCAAGGACTTCAATCAGCACTTATCAAACAATATCTTTATTCTTATTTTTATTTTATTTTATTTTTTAACTTAAATTACATATATATGGTCTCTGATGTTTCACTTCATAGAGATCAATCCATTGACCAGCGCAGTCAGGCATGGGAAATCCTCTTAACCATTGAAAATGATTTTTTTTCCATATGTGATTGACCTGAAGAATGAAAGTTGTTTTATATACTTATATACTTAATATAATGCTCATAGCCATTAGAAATAGCTCTATATCTAAGACGGGCTGCAGCGTTGATTTAGCATGAAACATTTTTTTCAACAACAAAAAAACAACAACAAAATATTTTGAATTAAGGATGCACCAATATCACTTTTTGCAGAACAGGTCCTGCTAAAATGCATTGTATGAGCTTCAGTTACTGTTAATTTCTATTGCTCTATCATATTTTATCTTTTTGTAAAGTTGAAAAGGGTAGCCTTTTTAGTCAAGAGAAGTGGGTAATTTGTGTCCATTGTTTGATTACCATTAAAACAGCAGTGGGTTTATTAAACTGCTGTCCCTTTAAGAATGAACGCACGGACCCATTTGAACATGGATATACTATTCACTTGAGATATAACTGACTTTGTTTACTAGGATACTCTCCAAGACGGCGTTTTTACATCATTTTGTGTGAATTCGTCCGTACAAGCGCAAGACGTGAAAGACAATTTAATTCAATATTCGCACGTTGAGAAGCTGGTTTGTAAGGCGCACGCTAATGTTTGCATTGCATTCATGGAACTTCTTGACCTGCAAACATCCAGTAATAATGTAGGGAGTCACTCATTATTCATCAGGTAACGTTAACAGTTCATGTTTTACTTACATATACGATTGAGTTTATCCAAATAACACGTGCTGAGTCACGATCAGCAATCAAGAGCATTCAACAGAACTGCGCTCTCTCGTCAGTTAACGTTAATAATAAGCTACATCACATGCATCGTTTTATTTTCTTTGCCATTGACATCAGACTGAACTACAATCCTTCCACTGATGTCCGTTAAATGGGATGTGCTCAAACAGCTCGCGCATCTGTGCCCTGCGCGCTCAATCCACCGCGCGTTTTCTCTTATCAACTCGCACACCACAGTTATGTGTTAATATAGACACGCTGCCTGGTAGGCCTATCGATTGTTGGTATCGGAGCATTTTTACGAGTAGATGAACTCGGTAAAGGCGCATCCCTATTTTTAATAATTCAAGCACTTTTCAAGTACCTCTTAAAAATATGGCTGTTTTCAAGGGTTTTCCAGGTCTAAAATTTCAAAAAGTCAAATTCAAGTACTTCAAGCACTTTAAGCACCTTGTACGAACCCTGAGCCTGTACATGAGCATGACAAGTTTGGTAAAAATATCTCATTGCGTTCAAGAGCAAAAGTGGCCTGTCTACTTCGAACGCTTTGGCGTCCGTCGCGTGCGGGATTCACTGATCGAAATTCTTCTGACAACTTTTTTATAACAAAACAGAAAACAAAACCAAATCATATAAAGTCTAAAGACTGAAACAAATGTGCATGTCTTTTTTCTAGATTGTGGCTACCTTGAATCAGTCCAATCTGCCATTCTTTTTGAAAACGATCCCAGCCAGTTGTCCAGCCAGTTTTATCAAAAGAGTGTGTGCATTCCAAAGACTAAATGGATTTCTGAGTCCAACTTGAGATGATAGATTTATCCCACCATTTTTGAGTTAAGACTATAGCGGCTTCCTTGAGTTTTATCTTCCATAAAAAATGGCCTCAGATTCCACCCCGTCTGGACAATCGAAGAGCGATTACTCAGCTAGCGTACCTCTCGGGCACTTGCGGAAAATTCTCATGGATGCCCAGGGAAACCTTTAAAGCTGTCCGTAGCATTTGCCTTCCGCCTTGTAAATGAATTGATTTCTGTAAAGTGCATGTTTGGAAAATTAACTGCACTGTTCCCCAAGGGCACTGACTTACACACACTTTGTCTTTCTCAGTAGTGGCTGAAGAAATTAGTGCTGATGGTATCTTAGAGCAAACATTCATGCAGTCATATCCATACACATTTCTGTGCCCTCAAGAGATCCAAGTGCAGTTTCTCTGTTTACTACATTTTTCATTCTGCGGAGAGGTTTAATTTCATTGTGTTGTGCCCCCCAGGACTACCATAAAGTCTAGCTTAAATGTCAAAATCACTCTCAACATTTGCCAGAAACACATTTACCTTTATTTTCGGCCTGTAACTGACCTATGGATTTCTTTCTTTTTTTTTTTTTGCTGTTTGCTTTGAATAGCAGCAATCTTAGATAATCTTATAGCAGTGCAGCATTTAAAAGATCAACTGTAACTGAAAGAATGACATCTCATTCGCACTCTTTAACGCTGTGTAATGTGGTATTTAGAAAAAAAAAAAAAAAAAAACACTTTGAAATCGGCTATGGGCCAACAGTTCATTTTAAATCAATTCAGAAAGAAAGTGAAAAGTCATGCTTTAGGGAAATTTAAGCGCATTTCTTCTTCTAAAATGACTTGCTTAGACTATGCTTCACTAAATTACCTTCAGTGATTTGACAAATTTAGCCTCCAGAATCCATTTATTAGTCCATTGTCAGGAAATTGGGCAAGGATGGCTCAATTTCCTAAGTGATGTGGAAATTTAGTCCTCGTGTGCCACACTGACATTGAGTCTTTACAATTCATTCATTGTTACCAATGGGCATTTTCTGTCATACTCAATAAACATCATAAACCATAGCGCAAAGTCTTTAATTAGCGGTAATTTTTCCAGCGAAAACTAATTGCGTTTGTTCAAACTATTGCCTCTTCAGAGAACATTAGTGGAACAAATGTGGAAAAAGCTGTTATTATCAGACATACCACAGATGGTGAGTGTTTATCTTACTAACCTTTAGGGGCTCCCAGCTCATTTAGGAACAGAGCAAAGCAAAATGTAGGTTATTTGGGAAATGTTTGCGGAACACACATTTCAAGGATGTTTTGTCTGGCATGATGTTGCCTGTGGTAATGTATCTGTATGTTATTGTAGTCATTGATATTATATAGTGTGAAGGCAATTTTAAACTCACAAATAAGAGTTATGACTACACATGCTAAATAGAGCCCTCTCGCTGACAAAGAAAAAGCAGTGTGACTATCTCATTTTATAAGAAATTTTCCATAAAAACTGAAATTTGGGAATTAAAAAATGTCTGCCTACCACCTAATTATTTCATTCACCCATCTAATTACAGATAATTAGAATGCAGGTTTCAAGTTGGCTTTAAATACAAATTATTCCTGACTGCAAAAATGATATGCATCATATAAAGATGCAAACTATTCAGTAATATTACTTTATGCATTAAATAAATTAGATTAAATTAAAATTTCCACGTGGTCATGTGGGCTCTCTTTTTAGATGAGGTAGTTCAATGTTATGAATGTTAAAAATAATAAATGTTTTATATTTAAGGTGTTACAATTTCCCCAAACTACTTTAATGTGGGCAAATTAAAGGGATTTTTTTTAAAAATTATTATTAAAAGGATAGTTTACCCAAATAAGGGAAATGTAATGTAAATGCAATAATTTACTCGCCCTCATGTCATTCAAAACCTGTATGGTTTACATTAATAGAAGATATTTTGAGAAATGTCTCTTTTTGTCCATACAATGGAAAAAAATCTATAGTTTGTTAAAATTAATCAACATATCTTCTTTTGTGTTCTGCAGAAGAAAGTAAGTCAATCAGGGGTGCGTTTCTCTTCACTACCTAAGTACAATGCATCGTTGAAGAAATCAACTAGCTAGTCACGACTGTTTCCCCAAACCATATTGTCGCAAAGTGGCCGTTCAACCACGTTGGTTTATGACATCATTCACATGGTGGTGGAGAAATAACTTATTTTAATGAAACTGTTTGAGATCGAATCAATGCAAGATGTTTTGATATAAATTACAGACATGGCATCTGAGGAATATTTCACTTTATTTCCAGATTCAATCATAGACTCGTTCTTACATAGTAGACCATGTTCGCACATGCGCAGTCTTCAAAAACAGTGCTTTAAATCAAATTACATTTGTATGTATTTTAAATTAAAGACACGGGTTGCACTGTCAGCTTGCTTATTTTGCTCTAGATACGGATTTATTCAGTCCACATGTCATGCAATGTAGAAACTATGCTTCTAACCACACAACTTAGTGATGCTGTTTACAAATGTTCGTTGGAGTGATGGTTTCGAGAAACATCGACTTGTTGAACGACGCTGATAACGACGGATCTTGCGACCATAGTTGGTTAACAGTGCTTTTGGGGAAACGCACCCCAGGTTAAAGCTACACTGTGTGATTTTTACCCCATCTAGCAGTGAAAAGGTATTTGACCATCCAGTGAATATTAGTTTCTGTTCCTCTCAATTCCGATTTCGTTTTAACTCCTACGGTGGTCAATAGTCCAAGATTAACATGGCTTCCAGTTCGACCTCGTCCATGATTGTTAACTCAAACGTAAACGCGAAAGGCGTAGCTTGAATTAACGGGTATGTCCCTCTTTGGCTAATGTACTTTCAAGATGGAGGGACAACATGGCGATCGACATTAGAACCCCTTACCCGTATGTATTTTCAATGGCATGTTATACACTCACGAGAATACTTTATTATTGCACAAAGTAAATATACATCAATGAGCACATATATTTTTGAAAGAACTAAGTGTTTTTAGCTAAGAATAAACTAAAAGAGCTTTAAGAATAACAAGAGGGAGAGTAAATGATGACAGAATATTCATCTTTTGGGTGAACTGCCCATCTGTTTGCTTCATTATACAATATACTTTTCTATATAAATAATATTTTATGGAAGATAATGATTTGCGGTTCAATAATAATATTTATCTTAATGATTGGATTCAATTGTTCATGTTGTCTTTCATTTACCCAATCCTTTTGCCAATAATATTAACAGCCAGTACAGTGGAAGTCAACATCCTAATCTTAAAATGCAAAAAGATTTTCTTTCCTTGCTGTGTTGTATGGATGCAGAGAGTACACATGCTTTTCATGAGGAATCGACTGTGACGTTTTCTGAGAAATTTTATTTCTGTAAGATTTAAAGGGCACCTATTATGCTTTAACATTTTCAACTTTCCATAGTGTGTAATGTTGCTGTTTGAGCATGACAAAGGTCTGCCATCAGTTTCTGAACTCCCTCTGTAAAAACAAAATTTTTGAGTTTAACTTAAAAAAAAGTAAGTAACCTAGTTGCCTTAAAATTCTGAGTTCATTGAAAAAGATTGGTTTAATAAATATAAACTCAAAATATTATATTACCTTAACCACAATAATTATCTAAGTTGATTTAACAAAATATAAAAAGTTAGGATAATAAATCATGAATATAATTTTTACAGTGCGGAGTGGCATACTGTAACAAGAAGCGAGAAAGGTTGACATGGAGCAGCTAATTCTTAAACCTCTGGGGAATCACCCATTTAAAAAACGAACAAACAGGCGATTCTTCTGCATGGCTAAAAGAGAACGTGACCGTTAAAATGAGAATCAACACTGTCTTGGCTTTTCTGAGATGGCGATGAGGTAATGAATTGCCATAAGTAGCTCTCTAACACAGTTCATTGTAAAGCATTATCTATTGTCAAGGGTTATTTTATTATACGTTCATGTAGCTCGGAGCTGGAATACCGTGTCTATTAATGGATAGAGCTGCAGTAGCATCTTCTGCTAGTCAGCTTGAGATCCTTTCCATCTAAACTGCTTTTATCTCTTAAGTCTAGTAGTTAATGTTTTATGAGCACTGCAGTAGGATAGCCATATTCATCCACATAGTCAGACAGAGCCAAAGCACAGCCAAAACAATGTTCTTCTGCAAAATGCATGCAGTTTTGTTTTTTTAACCACTAGAGGCCCAAAAGTTACATAATGTACCTTTTAGTAATTTCCACCCAAGGCATATGAAAAAAGGCAGCAAGGCCTGGTTAAGTTGAGTTTGTAGAGTGTTTAAATGTTATGGTAAAGGGCGTGACATTTCCAAAACACTCTTGAAGCCATTGACCAATCACAACACACTGGTCCAGCCGACTAATCAGAGCAAATTGTGCTTTTTTAGAAGGAGGGGCTTCATACACTTCTCAGAAAAAAGGTACAAAAGCCGTCACTGGGGCTGTACCTTTTCAAAGGGTACACTTTTGTACCCAGGCTGCATATTGGTACTTTAGTGGTACATAATAGCACCTAAAATGTACATAATAGCACACAAAATGTACTTATTAGCACCTAAAATGTACATATTAGCACCTAAAATGTACATATTAACACCTAAAATGTACATATTAGTACCTAAAATGTACATATTAACACCTAAAATGTACATATTAGCACCTAAAATGTACATATTAACACCTAAAATGTACATATTAGTACCTAAAATGTACATATTAACACCTAAAATGTACATATTAGTACCTAAAATGTACATATTAACACCTAAAATGTACATATTAGCACCTAAAATGTACATATTAACACCTAAAATGTACATATTAGTACCTAAAATGTACATATTAGCACCTAAAATGTACATATTAGCACCTAAAATGTATACATATTAGGACCTAAAATGGACATATTACCACCTAAAATGTACATATTAGTACCTAAAATGTACATATTAACACTTAAAATGTACATATTACCACCTAAAATGTACATATTAGTACCTAAAATGTACATATTAACACTTAAAATGTCCATACTACCACCTAAAATGTACATATTAGTACCTAAAATGTACATATTAGCACCAAAATGTATACATATTAGGACCTAAAATGGGCATATTAGCTACCGAAATGTACATATTAGCACCTTAAATGTACTTATTATCACCTAAAATGTACATATTAGCACCTAAAATGTACGTATTAACACCTAAAATGTACATATTAGAACCTAAAACGGACATATTAGCTACCGAAATGTAATATTAACACTTAAAATGCACATATTGCCATCTAAAATGTACATATTAGAAGCTTAAATGTACATATTAGCACTTAAAATGTACATATTAGCACCAAAAGTTTACCTTTTGAAAGGTACAGCCCCAGTGACGGCTTTTGTACCTTTTTTTCTGAGAGTGTAGAGACAGGAACAACACAGAGTGTTACTGCCAGACTGGGGAGTGAGGTGCAAAGAATTATGTAAAAAATGAGGAAATTATAATTTTTTTGAACACTCAAACATGAAATCCTTTTCCAGCAAGCCCCCAAAACAAGATTTTGTAAAAGGGCATGATATGGCCTCTAAGATGTTATGAGGTTTCAGAGAGAGTATTACAAAAGTATGAAATATTGCACTTTTTTTGTACAGTTTTTACCACTAACCTTTCAGCTGCTCAGTGCTTTGTAAGTTCTCCACAGGGGCTAAAGTGGGTTGTAACTCAAATCTGGGGTGGATGGTACTCCACGAGACGGCCAAGATGGGAGGAACAGAGGACGTGTGTGTCTTCATTGTGTCACAGCTGACATTGTTGATCCCGTCCTTACATGAAAATCCATCAGGGCAAGATTGGATCAAGCAGTCGTCGTAATTAAATTCACAGCTCTCACCCTGAAACAGAAAATAAAGACTTTTCTAACAAAATGTTTTTTCTCTAAGTGTAATTGAAATGCCTGCTGGCCTGTTTGATGCCACGTTCAACAATGTTGTCATTACAATAATAAGGCAGGTTTTTGAAATAATTGCACAAGTTTGTGGCATTATGGTGAGGAAGTACAATGTTTGATGCAATATGCTGAAAAAAATGCAGTGTACACAACTAGGCTGGGGGCATTAGAATTCAAGTGTGGTGCAGAACTCAAATTTGGATGAATAAGAATGTAAATTATAGTAGCAGCCTAGTAGCAGGAGCAATTATGCTTTCTGCTGAACCAGTTTTGGAGGATAACCATACATTTTCTTCCCATCGTCCACTCTTTGTCTTTTTGAAGAGAACTTCCATTACTAAATGCATTGAGTGCTGTTGAAAGTTACAAGTGTGACATCTTCTCAACAGGGTAAAAGGTTCATATTTTTGTGCATGCAAGCTTTGCACAATTTCTTATTTTAAACTAGAGACAACCCAAAATGTAATACAACCAACAACCAACAGTATTCCTGCCTGGCACCCAGCAACACATAGTTGTTTACCCTTTATTTTGGTAGTCCACTTTAGACATTCTACTTTGCTGTAAAATAACTTTGCAACATGTTAGGCTTACTATTTTAATTTGCAACTGCATGCCAACTAACTCTCATTAGAGTATTACTGTTAGGTGTTAGGTTCGGGTTAGTAGAATAAGTTGACTTGTAGTTGCCAAGTTACTTATAGTCAGTAGCAGGGCCGGCTCTATCCCTTTGGTTGCCCTGGCGAGCTTGATTTTTAGTGCCCCCCACATTATGTATGTATGTTATGTATTGTTCTACTTTAGTAATGATAATATTTTAAATATTGCATTTTACTGGTGTCTCCCACATTGTCACACAGCAACATTACAATATAGAGGGAATGCGCGTGACGTCACCTGCGGGCGGAGTGCTGCAGTTTCTCACAGTGAGTGGCAAAAAGACTGAGCGGCTGTATACATAGGCTGTATATGTGTTCAGCGTGAATGGCGCGAAAAACAAACACAACACATATAAAGTGGGAAAGAGCTTTGCGATTGACTGTACAACTAGATTTGACAAAAAATCGGAGGTATATTTTTACAGACTGCTATAGAAAGAGGAGCAAATGGATCACTGCAATTCACAGAAACAACTGGACTCCAGTCAGCGAAAGGTGGATTTGCAGTTATCATTTTGTGTCAATATGCTGAATTTAGCTGTAAAACCATACCCATATATTTTGTATTGTTATATATATATTAACAACTCATCAATTAAATATGTATCATTCCATATTCTGCATTATTGGATGTTTTTTTTAATAAACACTGACTAAAAAAAAACTATAAAGTTTTAGGGCTGGACGATATGATGATATATAGGCTATATATAACACTGATATAAGTAATCACCCAATTTAGACCTATATTGTATTTATATAAAACATTCACAGGCAAATTTGCTTTATGTTTACCGTTTTTTCCCCAGTGTCGAAATCAGACAAACATAAATGTCAGGCGACACGATTCCTGGCTGCATGTCAATAATATCCATGGATCACGATCTTTAGTAAGTTGTAAGGAACACTATATTGAGTCCAACATTTAGTTTAAATTGATAAAGTTGTTCGTTTTAGTCGCATTTTCGCAGTTTCCCTATTAAATCCAGTCACGCAGCAGATCTTTTGCCACTCGGTCAGGCTGAGAGGGGGTTGTTCCGCGGGAAAGTCACGTGTATGCATTCCCTCTATACAATGTTTTATAATAATAATTTATTCTATAGTGTCCAATCCATTTCATTAATTTAACATATTTATTATTGAGTGTATCCAAGTTATTTGACATAGGCCTATTTTAACATTTTTTAAAAGTAACACAATATTTACTTTCCCTGGTAATGAATTACTGTTATGAGTTAATTCAGTTACTAACTCATTTACTATTTATGAGAAGTAACTAGTAACTATAACTAATTACTTTTTTTTAACATGCCCAAAAGCAAACTGATGATGAGTATTTATTAAACTAAACAAAAATGCTCCTATAATCACTCCAAAACTTCAACAAGTTGAAGGATCATCTGTAATAAATTGTTCTGCTACAAATAACATTCAAGGATATTTCTACACTGTAAGTATCATCCTACATAGTTGCACTGTAGAAATACATTTTATCTGTGTAATGTAATGTAACTTGTAGCAGATAAATAACAATTACTACCTGGCTGCTACAGGGCTAAGGGGGTTTCGGTGTCCCTGTAAGAAAATGTTGTGCATTTTAATGTTTAATTAATGTTTAAATCAAATTCAAATGTTAAATTCATAAATCTGGTGCAATTCAGCGTGCAAACTGAACAAAGAAAAAAAAAAAAATCAAACCTCTTTTAGTTACAGTGTCTGTTTACACTACTACATAATAGGCTATATTGTAAAACAAATGCAATGGAAAAATAAAAGAAAATGTCATAATTAGTTTTGTACAAAATTCTTAACTTGTAAGCTTTATATGTGGAAGCAACTCAGCGCCGCCAATTAACAAAACAAAACGAATGGGCTGCCGATGTACGAGTTTTATGGGCCGTTAAGACATTAAACAAATACAAGTAGGCTATGAGATGTATCGGCTCAAAAAGCACGTCGGTCACCGGGAATCTCAAGCAGGCTATACCGGGAAGTACATTTATTTCGTTTGACAATTTAATGGCTGAGATGAGAAGGCTTGGCTTTCTTTTTTATTTTGTTGCTTTCTCTGTGTTCGTCCCTGTGGACCAAAGGGTTTATACAGCTTCATTTTTGATCAACGCGACAGCAGCTGAGCACTTGCCTGACGTAACGTAACGCAACCCCAGAAAAGATCGACAATAATCATCAATTCAATCTAATAATCATTAATCAAGTAATTAATTAAACGTGTGGCTGAGGGGCGCCTTAGGATGATCATGTTTAATAAACTTTTTCGCTTCTCATTCTAACTCTGTGATTTCTCGATTAATGGGAAGTAGCAGAGAATGTGAAGGTCAAGGGCGACACCAGAGCGCGTGCCCCCTAAACATTTGGCACCCTGAGGCAACCGCCTAGTTCGCCTATAGCAATTGCCGGCCCTGGTCAGTAGAATGTCTGTTGGGGAGCATCAAAACAGAGTGTTAGCAGATACTAAGCAGACCGTCTACTAATACTCTAATGACTGGTATTTGATATGTAGTTGCAAAATTACTTATTGGTAGAAGTCTATCTCAAGTGGACTATCAAAATAAAGTAGAAAAAAAGAGACTGAATTGAAGTCTTTGAAGCATACCAACGCATTCTCATCCCAAGGCGTCATATACGGCGCTTTTGCCAATGCATAGAAATCCAACGCAAATGGCACCCTTTAGCATTAATATAACGCACAGAGTATGGGTAGGTTTAGGTCTGGGGTAGGGTTAGGGTTAGAACACTAGGAGCGCCTTCTGCCCCATATATATCTGCGTCTCATATTGATGCTAAAGGGTGCCATGTGCGTTGGATATCTACGCATTGGCAAAGCGCCAGTATATGACGCCTTGGGATGAGAACGGGCACCCAGCAACACATAATTGTTTACCCTTTATTTTGGTAGTCCACTTTAGACATTCTACTTTGCTGTAAAATAACTTTGCAACAACATGTTAGGCTTACTATTTTAATTTGCAACTGCATGCCAACTAACTCTCATTAGAGTATTACTGTTGGGTGTTAGGTTCGGGTTAGTAGAATAAGTTGAATTGTAGTTGCCAAGTTACTTATAGTCAGTAGAATGTCTGTTGGGGAGCATCAAAACAGAGCGTTAGCAGATATTAAGCAGACCGTCTACTAATACTCTAATGACTGGTATTTGATATGTAGTTGCAAAATTACTTATTGGTAGAAGTCTATCTCAAGTGGACTATCAAAATAAAGTAGAAAAAAAGAGACTCTGACACTGAATAGAAGTCTTTGAAGCATACCAACACATTCTCATCCGAAGGCGTCATATACGCCGCTTTTGCCAATGCATAGACATCCAACGCAAATGGCACCCTTTAGCATTAATATAACGCACAGAGTATGGGTAGGTTTAGGTCTGGGGTAGGGTTAGGGTTAGAACACTAGGAGGCGCCTTCTGCCCCATATATATCTGTGTCTCATTTTGACGCTAAAGGGTGCCATGTGTGTTGGATATCTACGCATTGGCAAAAGCGTCAGTATATGATGCCTTGGGATGAGAATGGGATGAGGATACCCATAGCACTGATTTTAACAGAGTAAAGATCAATGTTGATCAGAATAAAAGCCTTTCTGTTTGATTCACTGGCATACGACAATGGTCTTGGATATCTTATACAGACACCTTGAGCTGTGGATGCAGCACGTAAACGTGATTTCACAAAGTGCAACATGTTCCTGAATCTGAATTTGCATACTCTCTAGAGTAGGTACTCATTTTTTAAGAAGTAATTACTATACAACCTCTAAAAAAGTATGTTCTATATAGTACGAGTGTGTGTATAATGTAATCTGGACGGACTCAATTCGCCAAGTAGTCATAATCATTTGACATACCAGTGAAGTGACGTTGCTACCCTGCCATTCATTAATCTTCTCCCGTGGCCACATGGGATAGTAAATTGTCCATCATATGCTAACTTCAGAATATTGCCAGAAGACGTAGGTCACCCAGGTGTTTTTTGCCCACTCTTTTATGAGTACTGTGAATTCGGACATACTTATTTTGTCACATACTGTTTTTCACCTACTATAGAGTAGGGAAGTATTTGATTCAGATGCAGCCAACATTTTTGTTAAATCTGGATCAACATTCCAAATCAACCAATCAGATTTGAGGGACAAGTTTACAGTTTATCGACATGTTTAGAATTATAACCAAGACTAGGTGCTTCTACATCAGTGTTATTCACCTATCATTTCCCTAACTATTGTGTAGGGTTAGAGTTAGGTGTAGGGATGGGTTAGGAATACATTTCCAGACAGGAATGTTGTTCCAGGATCAACAAAATATGTTGATCTACTTGGCAAAATCATCAGACACCGGATGCAGCAAATTGCAGATGCCACAGTAGAAATGCCATAATCTTCGTCATCCTTGATTCATTTTTAGTTAGTCAGTCAAAAATATTTTTTTTATAGAATTAATTTTAACAAATAACAAGGTTACCAAGACAAAAGGAGCAGCATTGAGCTGGTCGTGCTGAAATTCACAGTGTTTTAATGCCTGGCATTTTAATAAAATAAAAGAAAAGAAAAAGAAGAAAAATGTGCATGAATGAATCATTCACAATATGATCAATAAGATGCATTTAGAAAATAGGGTGGATTTCCAGGTTGGATGCTGAAAAATGCTTTTGCATGATTTTTTTATACTTTTAAAAGGTACTATTCTTTTCTTTGAATATAAAACCTTTCATTAGAAAAAATGACTAAGTGTACTTGTAAGTCAATTTTAGATGAGAGTAGTTAGATTAACATTAATAATCATCGTATTGCTTATCTTTATGTTTAGTGTTACTTCGACAAGCTACACTGCAGACATTCAAATACAAAAATAGCTAAATAATAAATAGATATGAACATTCTGTCATTGATAAGTGACATCTGTGCTTCCCTTTACTTGAAAAGCACCACAGGCATGTTGAAATACTAAAGAGCCCCGCTGCTTCCTCTCCGCCCTGAGGACGTCAAGGATATTTAAAGGCCATCGCAATATTGGAATGGAAACAAACGGATGGCGAATACTTTGACAGGAGAAAGACAAACAGGATTGCGTCTCTCTCAAAATCACCTCAGGGGAAGATGAAGAGCTCAGGTAGGAGGAGAAAGGGGAGAGTGGGGACTCAGGAAGACTTACCACAAATCCGGGCCGACAGAAGCAGGTGTAGCCATGGCCAGGCTCATTCTGGATGCACATTCCCTGGTTGCATGGTTGCAGCAAGCACTCATTAATGTCATCTTCACAGTGAAGACCTGTCCAACCTGCCAGGAACAAAAACCCAGAGTGCCACTGTTAGCCCACAACCAACAACCCCCACCTCCCGCTTCTCTTGCGTTTTCTGCACCATCTCAATTCTTGCTTAATTTCCCTGTTCTGGAAAGCATCCACATATGCACACATACAGAAGGGCTGAATATATTTTAATACTCTATGAGGCTTGTGTCTGTTTCAGTAGCCACCGAGAGCAAATTACTCCCCAGAGGAACGTAAGTGATTTCTGCATGGTGGAATCAAGATGCACAAAGCCAAGATTTTTCACAAATCTGTATCTCTCTTGTGTTCTTCAGAAATGAGATGGTTAGAAAAAAAAAAAAAACATTGACAAAAGATACTCATAAACATTTATGGCATTTCCTATGCAGGTTTCCTTCATTGAATGACATTTTTGTGACTTTTTCCAGTTGTTCGTGATATTTGAATAAGGATCAGAGTTACTGATGAAAAAGTTTGTTAAATAATATATATATATTTTTTTTTATTTCGTCCACAATAACAAAGGGGCAAGACAAAAAATGTGCATCATGGCAATAAAGCAATTTTAATTAAAACAGAAAACTAGGAGAAATGTACATTACTCTTTTCTATAGAAGTTTGAGTTGAAAATGTAAAAAATAATAATATATATATATATATATATATATATATATATATATATATATATATACACACACACACACACTGTGTATATATATATATATATATATATATATATATATATATATATATATATATATATATATATATATATATATATATATATATATATATATATATATATATATATGAATTACAAATGAATTATTCATATTTTAGATAATTTTTTTCCCCAAAAAAACTCTAAAACTGCTCGTCTTAAAAAATAAATAAAAAATAAATAAATAAAAAGATAAAAAAAATTAGGTTGATATCTCAAAAAATGAGCTTTCAGTAAGATTGTCTTTTTCCACTAGATGACAACCAGATTTCATTACTGCTTATAAAAGGGCGCCTCCATTTCCATAAGTGTTCTGAGTGATACTGAAGTGTTCTCGGTTACGCATGTAACCCTCGTTCTCTGAGTAATGGAACGGAAGACGTTACGTCGGATGACGAGAATGGGGTTTCGCTTAGAACTATCATCTTCCAGTATTATAAAACGAGCCAATGGCAATGAATTGTCATGTGTCTGCAGAATTAGCACTTTTTAATGGTTGTGATAAATAGATTGTTCCATCCCCAAACTCACACTATTGGTTGAGTAAATGTTGGGTTGGTCAAGATAAACAAACTGAGCAATATTTTAATAACACATATTTGCATGGTCTCTGCGTTTTAACCTGAGAAAGGGGGAAATTAATTCAACATGGAAAAAATGCACATTATCAAGTTTTTATTTACTGTATTCACTGTGGAAACCTGTCTATAAAGCACAAATGCAATATTCAGTGAAAGACTGATAGAGTAATGACTGAGCTTAATAAAAAAGAATTAATATTGTATTACATAAGATATTTCCAATAACATTAAAGCCTCACCTGGTTGACAGTGACATTGGTAGCCATTGATGAGGTCTTGGCAGATGGCCCCATGAAAGCACGGCTCAGAACAGCATTCATTCATCTCTACCTCACAGAAATCTCCCACAAAACCTGACAGGCAGCTGAATAAAAGCATTCCTCTTTTAAACTTTGCACAGAGAATCAGATGTTTTTATTATCTAAAACACATTTCGCTTTAAAAGGTTGAACAGAATGCTAGGACTTTTTGAGCCACAGCCTTGAGCCCACCAAAAAAGCAAATATTCAAAAGGAAAAAAAAAATAATGACAAACATATGGTCAGCTAAGCTTGTGAAAGCGCTGCCACACAGATGGTGAGTAAACTGAGAAATGTCTCATTAACAGAGTTTGTTGGAATCCAATTTTTTTTTTTTTAGATTTGAATCTTTAAAAACTTAAAGAGAAAGTTCTGGAAAATGACACTCAGTTGACATAATTATGGTGATATGTGCATTAAGGGATTTTGTAGTTATGGTTTTTACACTATGAACGCTGTTGATTATGAACAGATTGTTGGTGTACTATGGGATCAAAATCCCGCCAAATGTATTGCGGCCACTGATCAAAAAATAATAAGCGTGATTCAAAAATGTAAAAACACATGTAATAATATATTGCACAAACTGCAAAAAATAATACAAAAATATCAGAAAAGCAAGAACGTGGTCAAGGATCAAAATATAATAAGCATGAATCAAAAAATAACAAGCATGAATAAAAACTTTAAACACATAAAAAAATATTTTGCACAAAACTTAAATTTATGTTCATGTTTTTCGCTCTTCTTTCCGTGTTCTGCGCTTGTTCTTCCAAATGTTGCAGTTCGAGTTTCATGTAAATTAGGGCTGGCTTAAGCGTCACCATTGGTCCATAGTTCTAGATTGACAGCTCCTCCTCTAGCCAATCAATCGAAGAGGAGAGTTGACGTCACTTCAATGCGACTCACGCTACTGATTCTCTCCATGGATTCACTCATAAAGGGGAAGGACGTAAAGTTATCTGAACTCTGGACACATACAAATAATTAAATTCCTCTTGTTTGAGATAGCCTAGGCTACATGAGAATTTTATGTGCACACTGGTAATTGGTGTTAAACAATATTACTTGGCTCATAACGTTAATATGTTAAGGCAGCTCTAAGTGAAACATCCTGCATTTTTGAAACATTGTACATTTCTTTGCAAAAATTAAGTTTAAAACGGCCATTGTAACCGTAGGACTTTAATCTGTCAACGCTACACGCAGCCTACCTTTATATATACTGTATACCTTTATAACTATATTTTATATACTACATTTTATTTAGTTACATTACAGACAAGGAGCAAAAAGTAGGCTACAAGGCAAATACAAGGCATTTGTGTACATCTCATAGTATGTAAAACAAAGAACATCATCAACAACAACTAACATTTAAAATGAACATGTAGCCTTTGTAATAATAATAATAATAATGCACAGCCATAATCTGGCGATCGTTACATAGGCTATGCCACCCTCAAAAGCTATCATATAGATAGCCTGGTAAATTAATTCTAAGACTAGATACCATTTGACAAAATATTAATGAAATGATAGTAGGCTACAGAGAAGATTACAGAAACCTGGTGGATTTGATATGCAGTGATTTATTACTTATTGTGTTTATTTACATAGCTACATATTTGCATATTACTTTAGGATTAATGTTTTATATATAACTTACATTTTTAATACAACATGAAAATTATTCTGGAGTGCGGCTGTCCAGCAGAGTTTAACGTCAGAGTATTAATAATCCTAAAGATGATTAGCTGCTTCTGGTGTGTTTGATTAGGGTTGGAGGAGCTAAACCCTGCACACAGGACCGACATTGCCCGATCATGTTATACCGGTAAATTAAATATGAAAGTAAAACGGCCTGTAGGTGGTTACAAGTTGTTGTCTTTATGAATGAGTCATTAATTCAAACTTCTCGTTCAAATCGGGAATTCTTTGATGAAACTGTTGTGTGGCTCAAAGAAGATCGAAGCTCCAGAAGTAAGGCCAGCAATTATGATGGATCACCGGACAGGTACAACTTTGACAGTTCGTCGTCGTTAGGATGACTATAATAACGTGTCACCAGGTAGACGTATATGTAGCAGTAACAGGTCGAGTTGCAGGCACACATATAGTTTAATGGTGTCCTGCCACGGAAAGACTTTTGCCTGCTGTCTGCTGAACTGTTGGTTATCTTCAACTGCACCTCTACAAGTGAACATCAGTAGCGTCATGAGTCGCATTGGAGTGACGTCCACTCCCCCTCTTCGATTTGATTGGCTAGAGGAGGAGCTGTCAATCTAGAACTATGGACCAATGGTGACGCTTAAGCCAGCCCTAATTTACATGAAACTCGAACTGCAACATTTGGAAGAACAAGCGCAGAACACGGAAAGAAGCACGAAAAACATGAACACAAATTTAAGTTTTGAGCAAAATATATTTTTTATATGTTTAGTTTTTAATCATGCTTGTTATTTTTTGGTTCACGCTTATTATATTTTGATCCGTGACCACGTTCTTTGCTCTTCTGATAATTTTGCATGATATTTTTCAGTTTGTGCAATATATTTTTACATGTGTTTTTACATTTTTAAATCACGCTTATTATTTTTTGATCCGTGGCCGCAATACATTTGGCGGGATTTTGATCCCATAGTACTAACACTTAAACACACTTAACGTGACACTCTTAAACACCACAAGACACATTTTGAAGATTAGAAATGCAGCTCTTATACAGTGCTGATTCAGTACATTATAAAATTATTTTTCATAAATCCAAAATTAATTAGTGTGAAAAGGTGTAATTCAAAAAGTGAAATGTTTGTTCTGTCCCCATATCAGTAAAAAGAGATTGTACATTTCAGTGACAACAAAGAGAATGTTGCCATTTGGTATCTGTAAGAATGTTACCAAGATATCAAGTAAAGATGAAAGCCAATTTTACATGCAGCCAATTTTCGGGTAATGGTCGGGTTAAGGTCACTTTTCGGGTTTCTGAAACATTAGGGATAACCCCTTTACATGCGTGAGCAGAGAGTTTCTCCTGTATACATGGAATTGCGATGTAAATGGTGACGCGTGGTTAGCGTCTGGACGTACAAGATGCACTATGCGTCATTTCCGATTCTTCTTCTTGTATCCAAAGACAACAACAGCATGCAGATAATGATGTTCAGGGCAGATAGCGATCGCCTTTGTTTGCACTTTGATGCTGGTAACGTTACTGAGCTCACTCCAAAAGGATGCTGCTGTGTCTCGCCATGTTTACTTCCAGTATACTGCACGCGGAATTTTTGTATGCGCCGAGAAGTTTCTCTACTCAAAACTCTACTTGCCGTTTTTGCCGGTGTTTACATGGCCGTTCGTGACCGGGTTATTGCTAATATCCCGGTTTTTGAACGGGTTATTGTCTGCATGTAAACACAGTCACTGACAGATATTCTTTCCAAAGTATCCAGAGACATTGACTACGTTTACATGCAGCCAATTTCCGGGTTATGATCGGGTAAAGGTCACTTTTCGGGTTTCTGAAACATTAGGGAAAACCCGTTTACATGCGTGAGCAGAGAGAGTTTCTCCTGTATACATGGAATTGCAATATCACGATGTAAATGGCGACGCGCGGTTAGCGTCTAGACGTACAAGATGCACTATGCGTCATTTCCGATTCTTCTTCCTGTATCGAAAGACAACAACAGCAGCAGCATGCGGATAATGATGTTCGGGGCAGATAGCGTTCGCCTTTGTTTGCGCTTAGATGCTGGTAACGTTACTGACCTCGCTCCAAAAGTATGTGCCGATAAGTTTTTCTTTCAAAAGACCAAGATTCCTTGCGAATAGAACATGCGCAGAACACAAATCAATATGGGGATATGCCGATACGCGTTTACATGACCAAAAATTCGGGTTAGAAAAGGTATAATATCCCGGTTTTTAAAATCCGGGGTATGAGCATTTTTCGGGTTTTTGCCGGTGTTTACATGGCCGTTCGCGACCGGGTTATTGCTAATATCCCGGTTTTGAACGGGTTATTGGCTGCAACGCAGTCACTGACAGATATTCTTTCCAAAGTGTCCAGAGACATTGACTGATGTTTACATGATGCAGCCAAGTTTCGGGGTTATGGTCGGGTTAAGGTCACTATTCAGGTTTCTGAAACATTAGGGATAACCCATTTACATGCGTGAGCAGAGAGAGTTTCTCTTGTATACATGGAATTGCAATATCCCGATGTAAACGGCGACGCGCGGTTAGCGTCTAGACGTACGGACAACCTTAAGACGCAAAATGCGTCATTTCCGATCTCTTCTTCCTGCATCCGAAGACAACAACAACAACAGCAGCATGCGGATAATGAATAGTTCGGGGCAGATAGCGATCGCCTTTGTTTGCACTTTGATGCTGGTAACGTTACTGAGCTCGCTCCAAAAGTATGCTGTGCTGTGTCTCGCCATGTTGACTTCCGGTATACTGCACGCTGAATTTAGCATGCGCCGAGAAGTTTCTCTACTCAAAAGACCAAGATTCCTAGCAAATAGAACATGCGCAGAACACAAATCACTATGGGGATATGCCAATACACGTTTACATGACCAAAAATTTGGGTTAGAAAGGGGTACCCCGTGTATAATATCCCGGTTTTTAAAATGCGGGATATGAGCATTTCGGGTTTTTGCCGGTGTTTACATGGCCGTTTGCGACCGGGTTATTGCTAATATCCCGGTTTTGAATGGGTTATTGGCTGCATGTAAACGCAGTCATTCTGAAGCAGCACCTCTTAAAATTATATCTGTAACGGTCCAGTCAGGAGATTTCCTCTGAAATCCTCCACCTCCCCCAGCTCCACCTGCTTAACTGCTATGGGATTTATGCATGTTTATTCATGCAGCAGCAACATATCTTTTGTAATTTAGATTATCTAACCATTTTACTTTCTGTGGCAGTTTTGATGGCTTTCAAATCAACATATCTGTTTCTAATTCGTTCACATATATGCAAAAAAAAAAAAAAAACCTGATTTAACACTGGTTGAGCTCCAATTTTTTTGGTCTTTAATATGTGTGCTTTTGTCGATTACCAAATGAGACAGGCTTAAATACAATCGGCCTGTGAGTCATCAGTCTGCAAGTGATTTCAAATGAGAGTAAACACAAAATGGGATGGGGCGTTTGTTTTCCATTTGAGAAAATCAATCCAATGAGGCCTCATTTGGACAGACAATGCTTTCTCATTCCACAGCTGTCCGTCCGTCCGTGCATCAGTCCAGCAGACATGACGAGAATTGCAAATAGCATTATCGGCCGGGCTAATCAGAGGGTCTGGACAGAGGGCTTATTCACATTAGAATATTGTCTTAGGAGGAAGAGATAATGAGATATGTTATGTGTTGGATGGGCCCTTTTATGCAGAATGTGTAATGCACCACAATGCAATTTCATCCCTTCAGTTCAGCGATAATGTTGTAGCAGCTGCTGCATAATCAGCCACTCTGGCAACCTTACAGACCTTTATAAAGAACCACGAGGAACCGTGGAAATGTATCTGGATCAGTGTCTGGCAGTAACAAATTACAAATTATATATTTAAAAATAAGTCAAATTTAATTTTTAGTTTGTATATTTTGTTAGTGGGGTTTTATTTGCAAACAAATTAATGGTTCAGTTGATCGAATTATTCTCATTCTCTTCCATACTTCGTGCTTTGTGTCTGAATGAGAATCAATGAATAAATCTGAACAAATCTTTTAGGTGAATGGACCCAAAAGTTTGAAGTCACTAAGACGACTCAAAAGCACTACCACTATTATTTGTAAGTAACCAATAAGAGTTAATACTTTAAATGATGAATAACAATATTAATATTTGGGGCATGACCCCATAATATTTTGTTTAGCGATAGCTACAGTTTAAAGTAGCTATTTACACTTTATTTCGATGGTCCACTTTAGACATTCTTTTAACTTTAAGTCACTTTTCAACTACATGTCAAGTAACTCTCATTAGACTATTAGTAGACTGTCAGTAGACTGGATGGTTATGGTTAGGTGTTAGGGTTCAGGTTAGTATAATAAGTTGACTTGTAGTTGCAAAGTTACTAGTCAGTAGAATGTCTATTGGGGGACCAACAAAATAAAGTGTTAAATACTGAAACAAACAATCTACTAATCCTCTAATGACAGTTAGTTGACATGATACATATAGTTAGTAGAATCTCTTAAGTGGACTATCGAAATGTTACCAAGTAGCTTCCCCAACACTGATCTGGACTGCATACATTGCCTAAAAGCTTAGTAAGCATAAGTAGATTGCAAAAATCGACTTAAGGTACATTCACACTGGACGTGAATAGCGCGTCAGGCGCAAATTATTTCAATGTAAAGTCAATGCTACGCGTGGAAAAAAAATCCTGCAGCGCGAATGAGGCATAGAGCGTGGCGCGGAAGACGCGAATACGCTCCGTCCGTGGGAATGGCGTGAATTGAGCGTCTGGCGTGTTAAGCGTGAATGATTTAGTTAGTGCTATTTGTGGATTCATGCATTTGACGTGAACTCCGCGTCTTTCGCCCGAGTTGAAAAATCTGAATTTTGGCGTCAATCGCGCCGCGCTTAACCAATCAGGAGCCTAGCTGCAAGTATCTGGATGCTTCAATAAATTATTTTGTAATATGACTAATGGGGCTTTCACACTGGCAGTTTATTTCGGAATCGGGCACGGTCCGCATGAAATCGCTAATGTGAACGCTGTCATGGGACCCGGGTGCGCACTGGGGTTCCGAACCCAAGACTACCTGGAGGAGGTGGTCTGAGTTCGGTTGCTTCCAAACCGTACCACGGTTCTCGTGAATGTGAAAGCAACACGGATTCGGGCACGCACTTGTTCAGGAAGTAAAGTATCCTGCGCATGCGTTTTAGCTTATTGTGATGTATTCAGTTAAATAAAACACTTGTAAGGGATGATAGTGTTGATGATTTACCTTGGATACAAGCGAGAGTGAGCCTGCAGTGTATTCGTGCATTGCGCGTGGAATCAGAGCAACACATTTGAAAATCCACTGTCTCCTCAAAAGAGTCCGTTTTCAAGCAGCAGAAGTCCACCTTATGTGACACACGCACAGTAAACCTGTATTGTTCACTCAACTGCTCATAATAGCAGCAAATTAATAAAAAAACACAATATTTACACACATTCTGCTTTCTATCATGCGCTGCACACGTTTGCGATGACGTAAGATGCACGCAAACGCACCGGGGTTCGATGAGAATCAAGTTGAGTGTGAAACCAGACCAAGGCTGCGGGAGGCGCCGGGAACAAACGCGCTCGGGCTCGCGACCGCAGCAAACGAGCCCAGTGGAAAAGCCACCTTTATGCATGGTGGAATTATGCACAACAAAGCAAATATTTTATCACTTAAAACCTTATTTCTATATACGAGACATGTTCATTTTGTATTGAAATGTTATTCATTCCATATCTAGATTATATGAAATAGTACTCTGATGTAAAGACAACCAACATACATGTGCATAAATTCTGTTCTGGACGTGAGAGAGAAAATAATCACAGGACAGGTTAATAACTTTTGAAGGCTGGCTCTTCATCAGAACAAAAATAAATGACAGCTAGATTTAGGGTTGCCAACTTTCTGATTTCAAAATAAGGAACGGGGGGCGGGGGGAGGGGTGGTATATTAATGACCCCTGGAATTCATATATTATCGCATATTATAATCACTTATTAGGCCTATATTAATTTATAGAATAGCAAATGCCTAATCAATGACTGTACCACATATTCTATATATATATGAAGGCTATCATGATCATTTTGACAACAATGAACCATGGATTTTTTTACATTTTTTTATTGAATTAATCACGCAATCAGCCTATCTGTTTTCTCCTAAATAAAAGCTCAAGGGTTTATTTCTTGCAAGTGTAGAAATAGGACTAAAGTATTTTAATTTTCAAATATTACAGTGTAATGTTGATTAAATTTTCATTTATATAGTAGCTATAAAGGCTATATGGATTTTACGTCATAGGAATAATTATATAAATCATTATTACATTATTATAATAATTGTTTGGCATCCTAAAACACCATTGATAATGTAAGACTGAGACTCATAATAAAGATGTTTGAGCCCTCTTATGTCCTAGTACAAATCAATGCTTTATCTTGGTTTAACGAGCAGTTCATGGGTTGAAGCTCTTAATTTTGATCTCTCAAAGAGCATGAGACTGATGCATTTAACCTTAAAATGTATTAAAAAAATGCCGGGGAGCAGTCCTGTGAGTGAGACTGGAAAACCCGTAGTGGACGGAATCGGAGTGATAACAGAACGCTTAGAGTGCAGAGAGGAATGTGCTTTGACTCCAGTCCTGGTTTTGCGTCCGCGCCGTTATAAACTCAAGTTCAAGATCTAAACTCAGGCAAGATCGCTCTAGATAAGAGGATATTTTAACTAATTTGCGGTAAAACTAGTCGATCACGAGTGGCTCAACTGGTGAGGTCTTCATTTATAGTCTGTCTGAGATATATTAGAAGATGTGTCTGTCATGGATTTGCACTGAAGTGATTCTCAAAAATACGGAACAAAGTGCGTTCCGTATCAGTTCAATACGGAACAAGACTTTTATGTGACAAATATGGAACGGTTGGCAACCCTAGCTAGATTAGATGGATGAGGGTGATCCTCGCTCCAATGCGGGACAACAGGTCATCAAACTGGGCGCATAACAGGTGGAAGTACCGCTGACAGCGGGAGTCATCCAGCGCAGCTCCTGGAGCGCAGCAAATTGTGAAACTCGCCAAACGGTCCACCTCCGAAGGGGCCGGTGGACACAAATATACGGCAATGATGATCCCCACGCCGCTGTTTTGCTCTCCAGAGTAAATACAGAGCGGTAACTCTCTTGACTTGAATGCTCGGTCAACATAAAAACAATGGCCGCCAACGGATTTCGATTCCTGACGTGCATAAATTTCGCTTCAAACTTTTGTTTTTACACGCGCCAGTTTTACTCTTGACACGCGAATTAACACAAAGCGGTCAAGCGTCAAACTAGGACGCATCAGGCGCGAATTCGACGCGCTCATCGCGTCCAGTGTGAACACAGCATTAGGCTCATATGTTTTTGGGAAACGAATAGTAAATACTGACAAATCAACTATTGTTAAACATCATACAGAAAAAGATCAGAAGTTAAGTTTAGGTTTACATAATGTCTAAAGTATTGTTTTCACCTGCAAGTGAAGTTGGCCCCTGGTCCGTCCACACATGTCCCTCCGTTGAAACACAGGGAGAAATTAAGAGACGTCTGCAGACACACATTCTGGTCTATGTCACAGTTCTTCCCAGTGAAACCATCTGCACATATACAGGCATATTTGTCCAGAAGATCCACACAGGAGCCTCCATTAAGACATGGGTGAGCCTCACACTCCTAGCATAAAAAAATAGAAATTCAGCGACCTTGCTACATATATACCTTGCTATATACTGTATATACGTATATACACACACACAAAGTATGTATATTACAATATATGGGGTGGAACAATCAATCAAAACATTACAAATAGTGTTTCTCTGTCTTAATGGATGTCATATTTAGGATCGAAATGATTTCTTTACACAAAACCAAAAATGAAATGGTATTAAAATATTGGTTAGTATTATAGTAAATTTCATAGATTATTAGATGACATAAACGAGTATATTAGATAAGTGTTGAAGCTTGATCATACCACTTTCATAGGGCGCACTAATACAGTTTTTACTGCATTCTGAATGGCTAAATTTAATTACATTTCTGTGATTTAAAGATGTTCATATAAAAAAGATATATGGCACATTAATGGAGTTGATACAGTAAGTGAGTATCCAAACAGAATGGCAGATCTTGTCCAATAGTCATTAACACCAGCTAATGATTTATTCCAAACAAGCCTCTGAAATCCTCCAAGAGACCGAGTGTTTCATCTCAGGGGTACATTTAAGGCTGTGCTATGTATTAAATCAATTAGGGATAGAAGCATTTTAATCATACACTTGTGTTTAGATGATTCCATGGTTGTTATTCAGAAGAATAATTCCCACCAAAGCATATACAGCATCCAAGATCTGTTTGAGTTAGTTAAAAAAGTGTTTAAATTCATATTGTAAAAATTATAAACAGCATGGACAATATAAAACTTAGAAAATACACATAAAATACATATACAATTAACACAGTCTCATCCCAATTCGTCATATAACTGATCAATATACTCGTCAATATACGACTTTTTAGGGCCCCCTTAAACGTCGGTAGATGACGATCCCGGGTCGTCATACAACTGACGCTTTACCTTTTACGTCAGTTAGGTGACGAGTTGGGTTTAGGGTTAGGTTTAGGTCTGGGGTAGAGTTAGGATCCCATAACGGCATCTACCGAGCTTTTAAGGGGGCCCTGAAAAGTCGTATATTGACGAATGGTCAAAAGACGTCCCAAAACGTCAGTTATATGACGAATTGGGATGAGACTGCGCTGATACAATCTACAAATAAAATATATACTTAAAAAGCACACACACTTGTCATAGCATTGATAGAATTGCATGATACTAGGATTACAGTGGAACATGTTAACTGTAAAATTACAGTTTTTCACTTTTTAGTTCTTGGTTTTCCTCTCTTCTCAGGAGATTATGGTGTTCCATTACACTTTTTAAGCATTATAAAAATCTACCATAACCTGACAATATGTCTGACCTTTCCTACATAGTTCTCATTAGAATATGAAGTTCATTGAAGCTTACTCCCTTACTTTGTCCCTTATGAGGTGCTTTTTGGTTTAATATTAGTGTAATTACCAACTAATTCACATTCATTATTGCGACAGCATCTACTTTGCAAACTTTATAGCCAAGGGGGACATTTTTAGATCTTCAGTACAAAGACAGTCTCCCACGTATGATACAGTAAGCACATTTCCATTCTGTCATTTTTTTTTTATTCTTCTTACAAAATCTGGCGTCGACAATGAAAATCTCTCACCTGCAAATGGATATTGGACAAATATATTATTGGACCAATATATATTTTTTTGTCATAGTACTACATAAATAATGATAAAAAAAATAAGCTATGATTGAAATCTGGTTTCTTATAATCTGTCATGTGACAGACAGGTTTAGTTCAATTATGTGAAAACAAAGAATTCAAAAACTGTAGTTATTATGTTTTGTTGTAGAGTACAAGTGGTGAAAATGTAATAGAATCTTTATTTATCACACGCAGGTCCAGTTGACCTTGTTTCTGTGACATTTAGATGTCCCCTTTGAATGCTGCAATGAACTTGAACTGCATCCTGGGAATAAGTGCCTTGCTGAAGCAGGCAAAATGGCGATGGTTTATGGATTGCTCCTCACATAGCAACCTTTCAGCTGAACCAGTTGGAAAACAGAACCAATTAACAGCCTAGACACTACCAACCACTGTCAACTGATTGAGAGTGCACGAACACACAAACACACACACACATCACTTAGGCTGCATTTACTTTACACGGTTCAAGTGACCCATTTATGATTTTCTCCTCCCATGTGATACAGATAAGACACATGAATGTGTAAGCAGGAAAAAAACATATAGATATTCTGGAGGCAGGCATATGCAAATGAATTTGCTTGTGTGAAGTCAAAATTTAATGATTTTCTCCTCCAATGTGATACAGATAAGACACATGAATGTGTAAGCAGGAAAAAAGCATATGGATATTCTGAAGGTAGAAAATAAATAAATAATTACAATAATTTATTATCAGTATTTTATAATTGAATTAAAGGGATCATGCAACACCCAACCTTAAAGGGAATTTGATTACAAATTTCAACGGGGGGGGGGGGGGGTTGGGGGTTAATTCGTACAAATTCATATGATACGATTTTTGCTAATTCGTACATATTTTACAAGTTACCAAATTCGTTTGAATTCAGACAAATGACCTACCCCTGACCCCGCCCTAAACCCACCCATCACGTGGGTTTAGACAAATCGTAAAAATTTGTATGAGTGAGGTTGTAGGAATTTGTACGAATTAGCCACCTTTTAATCACTCGTACGAATTGGTTCGTGAGATAGCGTTGGGTCATGAAAAATTTAATTTACCTTAATATTTTACATATAAGTGTTCTTTGTACCATTAAAACATCATTCAAGTATTATAACTTAAAACGTCATCCTCATTACAAAGCATTTATTTATTCAAGCTCCAAAAACAGCTTGTTTGTGACCGATATTGGGTGATCTGTGACTTCACACAAGTAAATTAATTTGCATATGCCTTCCTCCAGAGCAAGATATTGATGAAAACTTCCAGAGCAAGACATTGGATACATCATCCAAGGGCATAGGTTTGGTCTCAGCTTTGGTGGGGACATCCACAAGTTTTTACCTGGTAGCCTAAATCTTGATCTTGATTTTCTTTTATTTGCCTACTCAAGAGTTAAAACTCACTAGACATGCTTATTCGGTGCATTTTGGACACTTTTTGTGCTGAAATCGTATTTCTTTTTGGCCATCAAACGTGTGCTTTCACTTTAATTGAGCGTGAACAGTGCAGCAAAAACAGATTCGATGCTGAAACCCCCGCTTCACTGCTGTTTCATTACATCACTGTTGGCAGAATATCAGAATATTTTTTTGTTTATAGCCTGGTTAAAACCAGACCATTCTCAGTTTGTAACTGAGTTATGCTCTAGCAAAGCTTCATAGTCAAATCATTTCTAAAGGGGCGTCACCAACGGACCAATCAGAGCACTTAAGGAGATGACGTTTGCAGAGCGACGTTCTTCTATTTGAATAAACGAGCAGACAATCTGATTAGCTACTTGCTCTACATTTTTTTTTAAATTAACAGCAAGACAACTATAAGTGAATGTGCTTTCCATTATATAAATAACCAACGCATTCTCATCCTATATCGTCATATAGAACGAAAGGGTGCCATGTGCATAGTATAGCGCCGTTTTGTCATATAGCGTTCTATATGACGATAAAGGATGAGAACGGGCTCAAACAACACACAGTAAACAAAATCTTAACTAAAAAAACTTTGCAATGAACTTTTCAATTTAGGTGAGACCTTACTGTCTAAGGTCGGTATGGTGAGACCTTACTGTCTATGGGAGAGACATACATGCTCGGGCAGATTCAGCTTGAAGTCGTGCATCCTCGGATGCGGCGCTGCTACAAAAAACCCAGTGCAAACAGCAAAGGGAAATGAGGTCGGTCTTGCGCACTGAACGCGCCATTTTTGCCACGCACCTTCGCGCTCGTGCGGACGCGTCGAAGTATAAACAAGGCTTATCTCTGTGTCAGCACGTGCTCTGATCGGTAAAGGTGCACAGACCTCTCCCGAATCATCTCCAGCAGTAGCAGTCTCTGAAGTACGCAATAAGGTACGAGAGGCTGTGCTGTATCTGCTGAATAAGTAACGGCTAAAGGGCGTTGTTAGGGCACGATGCGAAGCGGAGCCCTTCAGCCGTTACTTATCCACGATACAGCACTTGCCTCGAGTATCTTATTGCTTTTATTAAACGGTTGCCACACAATTTTAAAGTAAAAAACAATATTAGTGCAAACTTTCTTGAAGTAAAATCACTAAAAGCTTACCTTCTGCTGGAAAAAATAGTCCATGAGCGTGAAAAGCAACAACGTTCCAGTGTGTAAAATGCATGTAAGCTCAAATAAAAACAACATAGAACTGCAGTGTTGCGCAGCGATCAATAGAACCGTTGGGTGAAGCGGCTGTAGCCGTGTTTTATCGTGAATAAAGCACAGCTCTTGACCAATCAGAATCAAGGATTCGAACTAACCGTTTTAAAGCATCACTAATTCAGCCTCCGTTTCCCTCGTAAGCTGATATTAGTATTAACACATTCTCTATGATAAAAAATGTATGTGAAAAAAATATTTTAATAACATGGTTTTGGCGGTTATAGAGTTCTAATGACGGTGTTCAACTGTAACCGTCATACCCCTTTGTAAATGTACAAAATCTGCTTCACCGTGGCTGTGCAGTCTTCATTCGTGTAAAGCCCACCCCAACGTTTCTGATTGGTGCCGTGATTTCAGCGGATTGGAAATGGGCTTGAATGAGCTCTTTGCCAGAGTAACTTTCAGAGCAAATCTAAATTTGCTGGAAGTTGTCTGGGTTTTCCCAGGCTACTAATTTTATGTATGCTCCTTTAATTTAAAATATTCTTAAATTTGATGAATACATTAAATCAGAATAACAAGACACTAGGCTGTTACTAATCAAATTAAATAATTTATATTGGAAAATTACAACTGTAGCTATTAAAAGGTTCTCTATGTAACTTTTTTTTATAAAATGAATCCTATTTATATTGCCTGTGTTTGAAGGGGTTGTAATCACACATTGCAATGATCCACTTTTCGGGTTTTGCTATTACCTCTGAAGGCCAATATTCATATTTATATGCGAGGTCTCCAGGTCGGATTCCCTGCGAAATTCATCGGATGTGACGTGCATGCACGCTCCCGAGCCTCTCTATCCTTATTACAGTCTATGCGACCCATAGACAGTAAAAGAAATGGACACAATAACCCCGTTGATTTCAACATGCGAGCAACGGCACTTCAGCTGACGACACGTCGAGTCTGATAACTCCCCAAAACGTCCTGCCTCCAGCACAACACAGACTCCAACACAAACTCCACAAAAATATAATAAACAAAAAAGTTTTATCTGCTGAAGCTCATCAGGCAAAACGTGAATCGTATTCGACTCCGGATCCCAAACGCGGATCAACATCAGCAACATATTAGTAGGCTACGACATATTAGTAAACTCTAGTAAAATAGCAGGGCAAACTACATGAAACATGACATGAATACAAAAGAATGTTCCAGGATAACAAAAAGTCGGTGCTTTAGAATGTAACTTATTTTATTTACTAGATCTAGTTGCTGACTGAACGTCACTCATCCACTACAATCATATTGTTTATAATACACATTTCCAGACACGTTTAGTACAGTAATGTCACTTCCATCTTACTGGTACACTGAAACTGTTCAGTTTAGTTCACTAAGCGTTTTCGTTATCATATTTTAGGCTACATTCACCTATGTTGACATTGCTGATTGTGAAAGATACACGAATAGTTAGAGAAATGGCTTATGTTATAACATCGTATGTCGGCTAGACTAAATGCAGTTTACTGTAACATTATCATGGACAAGCACAGAACATTAGTTCAACGTCAAGCTGATAAAAGTAGGCTATTATTGTACCTGCAGTGGGAGTTTACATTAGTTTCCAGCATGTTGTGTGATTAGTTTCGGCGTCTGCATTGAAAGTCTTGGATCTAGCACGCACACGGGCACGAGCGCTCTTGTTGCATTCTGAAACATCACCGCTAGAGGCCGCTAAATTCTCCATAGAGTACCTTTAATTACATTGTTGAAAATGTAAGTAAAAGAGTGACGCTGTGTCGTTGCGTTTTACCATTCCTTGTCTTTATTAAAATCAACACATTATAATGATTTATCTGTCATCCACCCTCAATTAATTTAAATGTAATGTTTTTATTACTTGACCCGCCCGACCAGCGAATTATGATCTGTGCAGCACTATCGGCAAACTATTCGGTTTGAGAATGGACATAGGCCGGGAACCCGCAACAGAACTGTCACGGTGGAAAAAGTGAACAATCTATCCGAGTTTTGTCATGAACCGGAGGCGACACGAAAATTGAAGGAGCCGACTCTGTAATTCTATATGCAGGAAAAACCCTAAAATATTGGTGGGTACAATTTTGACATCTTAAAATATTGATTGGGACTAGTACCTAGTATCGCCCCCTAAACCTACGCCCTTGACATCATCACACCATAGTTTACAAAAACAAGATGCCCACTGTCTTTGTTCGCTGTAACAAATGACATTTGCCTACACCATATGAGAGCATTGTGTTAAAATCAAATAGAACCCATTATAATCACTGACGCTGTCTACAATTAATACAATATACTGTAGATGTCCACTCACTTTCTGAAGTACTTCAGGCACTTGAATCTTGAATCTTTTATTTGTCCAGAATTGCGCCAGAGGATTATATGTTTGTTCAGAGAGGTTTGTTTTGTAAATGAGGCACTGTGTAATGGAGAACTTGCAAAGAAACTTGTTCAAAGATGAAGCAGCCAACTGTACTTAATCTGACCGCAGCTGCATCATAAATAATTTCATTACACTTTTTTTCTTCAAAACACTCAGGTTTATACTGTTTTCTATGCATATGACAGCCAATCATAAAAGTGTCTGTTTACTGACAAGCCTCAAAGAAGCTGCCCCTTAAAAGGACAATGTGGTAGGTATTTTATTATCTAAAATCTATATTTTTATTCAGAAATATGTCCTCAATGGTGTACAAATACATCTAATCATCTGACTTATCCTTGTAAATGAAGAATTTACTATCTTTATATACAGTACATGGGACGGGTAGGTCCACTGAGGCTTCCATGTAGTTCCGCCATCTTGAAAAACTAAAACAGCAGAGAGGGGCAAAAAGTACTAGGCCAATGCAATTTTACCCCTAGGTGGGAGAAATTCCTACACATTGTCCCTTTAAAAGCGGGACATTTCAGGCAGAGGGTCAGAATGAAGGTAAAATGAACTGTTTATCTGCATATATCTTTGTTTTTTTGTGCAAAAAACTTAATTAACATTACAATTATCAAGGAACATTAAAATAGTTTAAAAAGCCCCCCTTTAAATTGATGGCTCAACAGAAAATATTGAGAAGGCACTTCTCTGGTTATTCACTGGACTACAAAAACATGTATGTAACCCCCTCTTTAATAGTACAGCCCTTTGAGTAGAATGTCTTTGAGTAGAGCACAACTTACAGGTTCCCACCCATAGACTGTAAAAAAGATGGACGACGCCCCTTCGCTCTTTTCCATCAGAGAGAACTGAAGCCGCCAGTGTCTCCAGTATGACACTGACATCTTGGGACCCGAGTCTGCGCACTTGCGTGTTTCGGGACCAGTCATGCACAGTCGTGAGCAGGAAGTAAAGCCGCGAAATCAAGGCCGCGCCCTCATTCGCGCTGAATCAAACGCAAGCACACGCCCCGCACTTTCATTAAGTGGCCTCTGTCTGCTTCGTTCTTCTCCAGTGATGTCTGCTGATTGCAGTACCTTGTTAAAATAAGGTAAATACAACTACTAACCACAGTCAACATTATGAAAAAAGTCAGCTGGTGCTTCAGTGACTACCTCGCTCAGAGAACCTGTCAATCACAGCTCTCAATCATGAGGTCAGAGCACCGTTTTTATCATCACATAACTAACTAAATACAAACTTATTTTAAAAACGAACACTTGAAATTACATCAACGTGATAGAAACTACAGTAAATAACAGAAACTATCTTTGGAAAAAGGTTATGTGAAGTGTAATTTAATTGTTTAGTTGGTCTCGCGTCCCATTGAATAACATGGGGAGGCGGTGGTTATGAGCTATACTAGGACCGGTCAAAGGGGGGCGATCGAGACGTTTTGGCTTCACTTTTGAGGGCTTGTGCGGCACGCTTGGTCCCACCACCTTGCTCTCCACTGCGTAACAGCCCTCCCTCCAGAGCTCCTCCCCACAGCGGAGCCTGCCGTGAACACGCAGGCTAGTAAGCAGGGACACCAATGACGGCGGATAACCAGTTACGGCACATTCACTAGTAGGGACCATAGACTGTAAAAAATATGGACAAAGCGTCTGTGACGTCACCCATAGACTCTCTGAAGAACGGGTTTGAAGCTGTTTATGGGGGGTATGGGCGGCGCCATACTGGAAAATCTTGGAAAATAAAATACAAAAGTTTTAGAAAGGATACAGAGGTGGTATGATGTGTTGTGTCAGATCATGGCCGAGACGTCAAATTCACTCGGCGCAGCTGTCAATCAAAGTTAACCACCCTTATTTGTCATACATTTTATATCTAAATATTATCTAAACTAACGAGTTAGAAAAAAAATCACCCCCTCACAGTTGTCAGGCACGCGGAACATATTGAAGATTACAATAAAAGTCCATGGGACCAAACTGTAAACATATGAATTTATGCTGTGAAAACAAATATTTTAACATGACATCTATGGATATTTCCTCCCTTTTGGAACCGGCCTCTAGAGGATTTGAAATGTATTGCAGCTTTTCGCACTTCCAGGTAGGCTTCATCTTTTAGATTAGAATGTTGCCACTTGGTAGGGACGAAAAATCAGCAATATGCTTTACAATGACTAAGGCCTGCCCATACTTTGACTACAAACCTGGTCCTCAAATCATTACGTATTTTGCAAAAAAATATGTCATACAACTTTATAACGTTGCACCCTTTCTATAAGTTATAAATAGCTAGTAAAATAATATAACAAAAACGTAACTTATGTAATATAATTCAAGTAATTTTTATGTAGAGATATGTACAGTAGGCCTAATGCTAAGGTTTGCTAGTAAATTTGTAACAGGGTTCAGCTGTTATGGGAAAAAGGTGAACATTCAACAAGTTGAATAATAAACAAATACAAAATTAAAGTATAAGCCAGCAGCCCCTCACGACAACACACAAAACAGAACATAAAATCACAACGTAAAAATCAGGCCTGATCCTCTCTCAACTGTCGTCGCTCCTCTGTGAGAGATGCGAGGCCGGTGCGTCTCACGTGTCGTTCATTATCACTCACACCACCCTCACGTCCCTCGGCCTGCACCCAACAATATTATTTCAGCAACACAACAAGCCATTGAATTAGCAGGTTTCAATTGTTGCTTTGTACAGTGCGTGACATTTTATCTACATGTAACACGCTAGAGTCAGAGACACTGAGTCAATGGGCTCTGTCTATTTTTTCGTTTGTTTATCGTCAGCATTTTTTTCCTTTTACCCTTCTTTGTTTTATGAGCAGGTACCACTTCGAGAAATTGGCAGTTTAGTTGTTTCTCCGCCATTAGCACAGTTTTGTTATTCACCAACCATACGGGAGAGAAATGACAATAAACCAACCTGATTTGACAAGATTTATCCAGCTGGGATAATGCCTGCACACACACCACAAATGGCAGCATAACCTAACCACTCCATTTGATTGTTAATGCTACTGAAAGTTTAACACAAATCAACGCATTTTTCGGAAAAAAAGGCACAGACAGCCACTTGTGGCAGTGCTTGACGTCAAACAGTTCCTGTCAATAGTGGGTCTAGTGATACTCAGCTTTTACCACAGAAAAGTATGTGTCAGAGCTCTTGTTCACAGACTCCAGTTCGTACTTGTGTGTTGCTATAGTCTGTCCTTACAGTTCCCTGTCTCCAAAATGAAATGTGGCGGCCACGTCTCAGAAACTCACTGTCACTGTTAAACCTTGAACTTTGATTTCATCGCAGCCTAGGGACTCTTTAGATAGACACGGCCCTCTTCCATCTTGCATAATGTGCAGTATTCATTTTTGATTTTTGTTTCTGGGAATGAATGCACCATGCTTTACAGTCTCAAAACAGTTTGTATTTCTGCATATCTACATTCTGTTTATTGGCTTTCATATGCTAAATAACTTTCAGCTGAAGATTTTCAAGTAAATTTGCATTTTGTGAAGGAAATACCAGTGCTGACAAGATAAGAGTGAGTCAGTGTGCAAACTTTTTGGTTTTGTCATTGTTATGACACTCACTTTCTCCGTCCACTGTTCATGAGAATATTCATAAGATGGTGATATGGTTGAATAGAAGATACAAAAAAATGGCAATCATTATTCACTATGCACATACATTTAAGACGACCAATAGGAATTGAAACATTCTGTCAATGTAATAAAATAGAATCTCAAATTTAAGAATGATTTATTATTAGATTTTAATTAGGCTGATAAATCATTTATAACATTTTCTATTTGTTTTGGGTTTAACATATACTACATATGAAATCAACTTTATATACACTGTAAAAAAATATTTTCATGATTAGTAATCACAAGATTTTTTCTTTTGTCAAATCAACTTTAATTTATTTAGTTCAGATAACATATAATTTTGAGTTTCTGATGATTAAATCATTCTCCTTCAGTGTATTAACTCACTTTTTCCATTTCAATGAACTTTAAATTTTAAGGCAACTAGGTTACTTACTTTAAGTTAAACCAAGAATATTTTTACAGTGAAAACAATCAAAAATTATATGTCATAACATCAAATGGGCAACATTAAATGTCAGAACGTAAAGAAAGCAGAACGAAATTCATTACTTTGTGCTTCACGGACCGATTTGAGTTTGGACCAATATCAGTGTGCGAGCTGATCTTGATCAAACAACACTGTCACTACACAGCATTGAGAAATCCAGTGAAGAAATCCATTTGAATTCAACACTGAATTAATAACATCGCAGCGAGATCTAGTGAGAAGCATTCAAATGTCTCCGTTATTAACAGGTCAAACTAGCCTGGATGCCAGCCGGAACTCCGCCACAACATTATTTGGACGGGAAGTTCAGTCTGGACTCAATCCATTGAGGAGTAATTATTGATCAGGCAAACAATGTTCACGCCAATCAAATTGCCAGGGCAGGCTTTATGCGATCATGGACAGGTGATATGCAGGGACGTAATCATCACGTTATCAAAGAGCGCTAGCTAACTGTGAAATAAATCGACAGCGCATTAATTTTAATAGACAAACAGAAAACTGCAATCAAGGCATTTGTCGAATCGGAAAGATATTTTTGCCGTCCCACATGATTCGGGAAAAGTGCAACTTATCAGCTGGCTCTGACGGTCGCTGAAGAAGATGGGACGTAATGAAAAGTCTGTGGTCGTTGTGGTTTCTCCTTTGGTCGCATTCATGAAGAAGTAAGTAAAAGAAGCAACACTCGTTACTTAACTTCTAAAATAAGTAAAGTTAGGCTACGTTCTGTATTTGACAACTGTATGCAAAGTAGCTGACTTACTGCGTTGCTCTGATTGGTTGTAGGTTTACCGACTATCCAATTGAGTGCAGAGTTGTTTTTTTTCCTGGTTCGGTTAAGACACGCCTCATAATCAAACCCATACGAAGAGTTTCAGACTCATCTTCCAATAGGAAAATGAGTATGACGAAGTCAGACTAAGGTCAAACAGCACTGACAGTGGAAACCAGGAGAAGCATTGTTCCATGAATTAACTAGTTATCGGCCATGGACTTACCACAGATCAGCAAAATTCATCATGGATTTACTGTAGTAACACTCACTGTAACCATAGAAGTTTGACAGAAATAGTCAAATGCTTTCAAGTATAATCACACTTTTTCCAGCACTTCAAAACTCAAATATTATGTTTTAACAAATATTATACTTTGTTTGCTCATCCTTCAAAGATTACCACCATTTAGGAAACTAAAAGTGTCAAGATGTAGGAAAACGCCTGGATTATGTATGGTAATCCAGGGGGAACGGAGACGTCTCATCAGAGGAGTTTCCAATGAATTGGGATCACGGGTACCAATTGTCTTTGAGTGAACTAAAACGAGCCAAAGAACATAGGTGTGCAGGACTTCAATTCCGCACCCCACCTGCCAGTGGTGGAACAGAAACAAAATGAAAAAGAAGATTCTCATCCGACCATCTTCCAGGGAAAGGAAAGGTGCAGAGGCACCCTCCCGAAGAGCAGCCATTACATTGCTCGTCTCAGGGTTGCTTACCTCTCCTCGCACCTCTCTTGTGGCCGACACCCTGCTGCTTAGCTAGCTGTTGCTTAAGCTGGGCAGGGGCGTAGGCGGTGATAGAAGTGCTGGGGCAGCCACATCAGAAGGGATGGGGTAGCCACATCCTGTCTCCGGGCCATGATGTGCTTAATGACATCTGACTGCTTCTGGGCGGCAGAGAACTGTTGGGCGTAGCTCTCCACCGCGTCGCCAAAGAGGCCACACTGGGATATGGGAGAGTTCAGGAACCGACTCTTGTCAGACACATTCATATCCGCCAGGGTGAGCCACTGGTGTTGGTCCTGGACCACAAGAGTAGACCTCGCCCGGCCCAGGGTCGGTACCACTCTCATGCACGTCACAGAGTGCCTAGTCCTGGTGGACCTGAAGGAGTGTCATGGCATGCAGGGCAGAAGCAGCTTCTTGACATGCATTGTAAGCCTTTCAAGTCAGACTGGAAGAGAACCTACATGCGCGGGAGGGGAGCGAAGGTTTACCTGGCCTTGGCACACAATTGCATCGCCACAGACCGTTCCACTGGGGGGATGTCTTCTGATCCCGTCACTGCCCCACCATCGAGAGTGGTGACGGAGGAGGTGGGAGTCGACCCGTGTCTGGCCGCCAAAGGGGCCGTCCACGATCTCTTCACCTCCTCATGCACCTCCGAAAATGAAGGAACCGGGGCGGAGCGCTGAGAACTACCACAGGGCACCCTAGAAACCAATCGTCAGAGCCGAGAAGGTTCGGGACGCGGTGGAGGGTACCACACGAGCCCCACACTTTCGGCTGCCCGGGCAAGCACAGCAGTCATTTCTGGATTTGGCTCGGACAACTCTACCACACCCGAAGGGGCCAGCGCAGCCTAGTCGTCATCCCCAGAAGATTGACATCGGGTCCTCCAGCGGAGCCCCGACTGGGACGAAGGAAACGGCTGGGACCACACAAGATGATCCAGCGCGCTTCCGCAGTGGGACCGCAGGGGTCTTTCACCCGGTGGGTCATTCCTCACTTCCTAACCCTCAGACCACCAATGAAGTCGAAGTCGCCTTTTCTGGAGTGAAGCAGAGAAAGAACTAGATCGGGGAATCTCCAAAGGGAGAGTACTGCGACGGTCATGTTTCCACAGTGAGAACATGACTTGTTCAGCGTGCGCGAGGCCCAAGCATGAGAGGCAGTGATCATAACCATTAGCTGGAGGCAGAAGTTGACCGCATCCAGAAACACATGGGTTAAACTTCATACTGAAAAGTACGTGATGTTGACCAGTGTCTTTTATTGCGCTGAAGCACACAGGGATGAACGTGGCAATGCAGTGGGGAAACTGCAAGCTGTTTGCACTCAACTGAATACCAGCTGTGACAACAGCTCTTTGAAAAAAGGCAGATCACGTGAAGCAGCAGCTGGTACCCGGAAGATCGTGATAATCGCTGAAGTGCCGTCGCATCAACACACAAAGATCTCGAGGAAACAGCAGACTTGTTGAGTGTGTGAAGATAATCTCAGTCTTGAAGCTCATCCACTAAACCGGTTCGGCTCCGAAGCAAAAAGCATATATATCGCTATATCGCTTCCGCTTTATACACGCACTGGCAGGAGGGGTGCGGAATGCAAGTCCTGCATGCCAATTTTCGTTGGCTTGTTTTAGTTCACTCGAAGGCAATTGGTCTCCCTAGCATGATACCAATTCTTGGGAAACTCCTCAGATGAGACATAGGAGTTCCCGAGCAAAAGGGAACTCACATTTATTTAAAAATATTTTTTCTTTTAACAAATAGGACATTTCTCTGGCATTTCTTTCTTTTTGCTGTATCGAAAACATACCGAACCGTGACACCACTGTATCGTATCAAATTAACTGAACCGAAAACTTTGTGAACTGTTACACCCCTAATATATATACACTCACCGGCCACTTTATTAGGTACACCTGTCCAACTGCTCGTTAACACTTAATTTCTAAGCAGCCAATCACATGGCGGCAACTCAGTGCATTTAGGCATGTAGACATGGTCAAGACAATCTCCTGCAGTTCAAACCGAGCATCAGTATGGGGAAGAAAGGTGATTTGAGTGACTTTGAACGTGGCATGATTGTTGGTGCCAGAAGGGCTGGTCTGAGTATTTCAGAAACTGCTAATCTACTGGGATTTTCACGCACAACCATCTCTCAGGGTTTACAGAGAATGGTCCGAAAAGAAAAAACATCCAGTGAGCGGCAGTTCTGTGGGCGGAAATGCCTTGTTGATGCCAGAGGTCAGAGGAGAATGGCCAGACTGGTTCGAGCTGATAGAAGGGCAACAGTGACTCAAATAACCACCTGTTACAACCAAGGTGGGCAGAAGAGCATCTCTGAACGCACAGTACGTCGAACTTTGAGGCAGATGGGCTACAGCAGCAGAAGACCACACCGGGTACCACTCCTTTCAGCTAAGAACAGGAAACTGAGGCTACAATTTGCACAAGCTCATCGAAATTGGACACTAGAAGATTGGAAAAACGTTGCCTGGTCTGATGAGTCTCGATTTCTGCTGTGACATTCGGATGGTAGGGTCAGAATTTGGCGTCTACAACATGAAAGCATGGATCCATCCTGCCTTGTATCAACGGTTCAGGCTGGTGGTGGTGGTGTCATGGTGTGGGGAATATTTTCTTGGCACTCTTTGGGCCCCTTGGTACCAATTGAGCATCGTTGCAACGCCACAGCCTACCTGAGTATTGTTGCTGACCATGTCCATCCCTTTATGACCACAATGTACCCAACTTCTGATGGCTACTTTCAGCAGGATAATGCACCATGTCATAAAGCTGGAATCATCTCAGACTGGTTTCTTGAACATGACAATGAGTTCGCTGTACTCAAATGGCCTCCACAGTCACCAGATCTCAATCCAATAGAGCATCTTTGGGATGTGGTGGAACGGGAGATTCGCATCATGGATGTGCAGCCGACAAATCTGCGGCAACTGTGTGATGCCATCATGTCAATATGGACCAAACTCCCTGAGGAATGCTTCCAGCACCTTGTTGAATCTATGCCACGAAGAATTGAGGCAGTTCTCGAAGGCAAAAGGGGTCCAACCCGTTACTAGCATGAGGTACCTAATAAAGTGGCCGGTGAGTGTATATATATATGTTAATCTATATATACACACCTAATATATATATATATATATATATATATATATATATATATATATATATTAGGTGCTGGGCAAGTTAAGCGTTATTATCGCGTTAACGCATTTATTAATTAATGCCGATAATTTTTTTAACGCACGTTAACGCAGTTTTTTTTATATCATTTTTTTAAAAGTCCGTTGCTCACTGGCTCTGAATAACCGGCCTACAGTCAAACCATGGATCACAGGAGGGGAGGTGGGATGTTGGTCATCCAGCAAACAACCCACCCAAACAAGCAGTGGAGAGAGGCTTTGGCAGGTCTTTCAGGTGAATAGAAAGGGAGAGAGCGCTCTGAGAGACGAGTGAATGACAGGCGCGGATAGTAACCAACGGCTTCTGTGCGCTACGCAGCTGTAGCCTTTTAACTTAAATTAAAATTATACATAACTTTACCTGATAGACCTGCGTTTAGTTTAGCGGGTGCTCTGCCATGTGAATTCCCTTCTGTTGATGTCCTGATAACTATTTAGATTCTGGAAACTCACAAACAGCGAACCGTGGATCAGTCTCTATTCCAATGATTTGTGCTGGCTGCGCGCGCGGCAACGGGCGGGCGCGTGCGTGAGGCGAGCTTGACCGCAACAGTTTCACAGGAACGCACCCGCTTGTCACTGCACCTTGTGCTCGACCACTTCACCTCACTCTAAATGCTGATTTATACTTCTGCGTCAGACCTACGTGGGAGCCTCTTTGGTTTTCATTCATACTTCTGCGTCGTTGTCCGCGGTGACGCGCATTTATGGGAGCATGTGAAACCCGGGGAGCGATTCTAGCAATCACTGCGCAGGCAAGCATATTGATGCGTTGTTTTTTTGGAGAGGTGCACGTCAGGGTACGCGCGCTACACACAGCCCTACGGCGTAAGTTCGATGCATAATTATATTGGGCTTTACCTCTGTTTAATGTAACCTAATCTTAGTGTGCGTGGGAAACCATGGCATGACCAAACCTAAGCTATTATCAGAGGAGTAACGTTGGTCGACTTATATCTGTAGTGGTCATGACCTCTGACTACATTGACTGACTGTTTCTGCTGCTCCCTGATAAAAGATACCTGTTGATACCTGTTGAGAAAAAAAAAAAAAAAAGAAAACTGGACTCGTTTTAACTAGATAACAGGTAATCCCCTGTGCCAAATAGCATTGTTTTAATATTTGATTTGATTATATTAATGTTTCAGTTGAGATTTATAATAAATATTTTATTGCTACTGTGTAAAGAGAATTCTGCTGGTATAAAGCACCTTATTAAGCTTTTGCAAACCACTTTTATCTATATAGCAGTACATTTAAATCAAAAGTGTGCAATACATTACTTTACAATTCATTATTCAATTTTCCGCGCAACAATGCAATTAATCGCGATTAATCGCAAGAAATTCATGCGATTAATCGCGATTAAAAAATTTAATCGTTGCCCAGCACTAATATATATATATATATATACACACAGACATGACCACATATAAACAACATGCTTGCTTACATTAATGTTGATCTTCGCATCTGTGACCGGTCCATCCAACCTCACATTGACAGGTGTATGCATCTCTTTCATCCAGGCAACTGCAATGAAAAAAGAATTATGTGCCAACCTCAACCACATTTACCTACAGTATATGAAAGAGTTCAGATGCAAAAGCCTCTAAATGCCATTTGAAATTTTCTTCTAAAATGACCATTTTTATCAAGCTTGTATATTTAAGTTCAGTAATTTCACTTAAATGACAATTAATAAGTAATCTTCATTGCCATTTAAGTGAAATTACTGAACTTAAATATACAAGCTTGATAAAAATGATCATTTTAGAAGAAAATTTCAAATGGCACTTAGAGGCTTTTGCATCTGAACTCTTCATATTCACACGCACCAGAACGACAGGACTAATAAAACAATAAGCTTGTATAAATTTTCATAAGTGAGGGTCTTGTAAATAATATATGGTAATTTCATATGATAAATGTTAGAAAGTCATGTTGTATGTCACTGCAGCTCTCACACTCCTGCTGACTTGATAAAGTCACATTGATGGTTAATTAATGTGCAAGTGCAACATTTACTAGGCTGTGATTAAACAGCTCATTTCACGGTTTAACAGCAAATGTCAAGTGACAACCCGTATTTTTTATCCATCCTAAAAACTCATAATCTGTCTAATGGCATTATAAAGTTTAAAGATGTCTATGTATAAACCTATGCATGTTTATCTGCATGAACTGTGTCCCCTTTTTCTTTTCTCGGTTTTATTGGGCTCAACAATGAGGATGATCCAGGGCCGGTGTGAGAGCGTTTTGACAAGCCAGCACAGATGTTCATTAATCAGATATATGTTTTTTATGCATTAATATACTGCCTGGCAAAACAAAAACAAAAAAGTTGCTGTTTAGATATAAATGGGAAATACTTAAAGGGGAAATGAGGCAGTGAATCAAGTTTACATGATTTACAAGATGGATTTCCAATATAATCAACAATTATATAAGAAACATGACAAATGTAAACATTTAGAAGAAAAAAAAAACAACTTTATATCTTTCGCCGCCAGGCGCGCCATTGTGGAGTATTCGAACATGTGCACGTCACGGGGTTGGTTGGCTCAGGCTCTATCCATATACAGTAAGTGAATATCGCGACATTAAACTGTATTTACACCAGTGTTTTGACCGCGAACAACTAATGTTAGGTACAGTCATTAGACAAAAAGATGACATCTAATGTTATATGTTGACATACTGCACATAGAAACATTGTTCGCGATGTCTGCCGCCATATTACCGTCTCGTCAACAACATGTAAGTTAGCATGTATTTGTTTAAGGGGAAATGAAACGTCCATGTTTTCGCACTGGTCGTGCTGTCAGTAGCTACCGTAGCTATAGCCTACATGTACTAGGAAAAAGTGTCTTCACTCTGACATCCTTCAGGGAAAGCATCGCCGCTTCCAACACGTCTAACTTACCTCACGGAACAGCATATTCAGTAACGTGCGCACCGGTGATGCACAATTGACCACGTAATACATGCTCGAGATCAACCTCTTGACAGCAGATGGACTCTGACACGGTGGGAATCGCAGTACAACAGCCACACTGACACCTGGTGGCGTTGCAAACCCGCTCTTCACCCCAAACCCCCACCGGCTTTTCTACACAGCAACGTAACTTACATGGTGTTGATGAGATGGGAATATGACGGCAGACATCGCGAACAATGTTTCTATGTGCAGTTTGTCAACATATAACATTAGACGTCATCTTTTTGTCTAATGACTGTACCTAACATTAGTCGTTCGCGGTCAAAACACTGGTGTAAACAGTTTAATGTCGTGATATTCACTTACTGTATATGGATAGCCTGAGCCAACCAACCCCGTGGCACGTCACATGTTAGAAAACTCCACAATGGCGGCGCCCTGGGCGAAAGATATCAAGTTTTTTCTTTTTTCTTCTAAATGTTTACATTTGTCATGTTTCTTATATAATTGTTGATTATACTGGAAATCCATCTTGTAAATCATGTAAACTTGATTCACTGCTTCATTTCCCCTTTAAGAGTCCAGTACTATGATTGGAAGATTATTGCTGTGATTACTATGTTTCTAGCATGTTACATGTTTGGCAACATCTAGCCCTAATTGATGGAGTGTGTAGTTTTCACGTCTTAAACAATCATGTTGGAAGGCACATCATGGCTATATTCCAGGATGACAAAGCCAAGATTCATCAGGCTCAAATTTTGAAAGAATGCCCTTAAAGTCATCAAAAGTCTTTGGGATGTGCTGGAGAGTAGACTTTACAGAGGACCAAAAATTGATGCACCTTGTGATGGAAATAAATGTTGTGATTGTATTTCCACCAAGAGGTGCATCAGTATTTGGTCAAGACCTTGTGTGAAAATGATTCTCCATGCTCCCTCTCAACCATTCTTTCACAATTTGAGCCTAGTGAATCCTGACATTGTCATCCTGGAACATGGCCCTGATGTGTCTTCCTACATGGTTGTTAGGAAATGAAAAGCTACACTCCATCAATTAGGGTTAGACGAACTGTTGCCAAACATACAACATGCTAAAAACATAATAATCACAAAAATAATGATCCAATCATAGACTCTTAAGGATTTGCCTACTTAAATCCAAACAGTAATTTAGCAGGCATTAGTATGTTAAAATATGTACAAATCACGTCAGCATTTTTATGCACAGATGTGTTTGACTTTGTTTATATTATAGCTGAACTTCCAGGAATATTTTTTTTAAATAATTTTAAATTCTGATTCAATCTGGACAGTTAAAGTATTTAAAATAAATATTCTTATTGTTGAGACCTGTTATTATACCTTTCACTACCGTAACACATTGTACACTTTAAAAGAACATATCTGAGATGTTTCCCAGGTATGGCTCCCAAGGGAAAAATCTGTTCTACCCAAACTGTGACTATTTAAAGCATTAGTACTTTATATAAAATCTAATTATTACTGTAACTTAGTTAGTGCGAGAAACAGCTGGTAATGTGTTTACGGAGTAGCAGACTGCCAAACAGTTAATTGAGAGTGAGCTGGCAAGAAGGATTGTAAGCACATTTAGTTTTTTAAAAGACTCAGAGGAACCTTCTCCGTTTACAAAGCTCTCAATCACCGAGCTTGAAATTCACATTGTTACAGCTCAGCAAGGTTAATGTACCTCCCATGAACACAGGGGTTGGATGAGCACTCATCAATGTTTCTCTCACAGTGATAGCCCATGAAACCTCTGGAGCACACACACTGGTATCCATTAAGACCATCGATGCAACTCCCGTTGTTTTCGGCATGGATTGGATTTGCACTCATCAACGTTCAGCTCGCACCATTTACCTTTGGGGAGAATAAAATCAAGGCCATATAAATACATTGCGTTTAGTATTTAGAAATTCTTGGAAATCAATGTGATTGATTGATTTAATGGCATGTCGATAATCAAGATGAAAAAGAAAATGCATGAAAAGGATAGTCGTATATGAATCACGTTTTTACGAAAACCCAAACTGAACTGCTGAAAACCCCATGTGAAAAGAATGTTTTATTGTTGCAATACAGATACAGCTTTAAAACAGCTTACAAACCCCAGTTTATAAAGAATGCTCGATTAACCTTTAAATTAACTTGCAGGAATGTTCAAAATTATATTTTAGATCCAAAATTTGAGTATTTTGTGAGACATTCAAGGACCTTGACTTTGTTAGCAGTGTGTTTCACCAGTCGAGCCACAGGAAAACCTAAAAATGTGTATAACAAAGTTTATATTTGTGTTTGCATAGTATTTGGATATTTCCGCTCTAAAGGCCATTGCACACCGAGTCCGAAATTCGCATCCGAAATTTTCGCACGTTAAAAAAAAAAAATTCGACCTCACGTTATGTCAATCATGCTTGCACACCGCCTCCGAAACTTTCGTCCGTCATAAAATTAATCGGATCGGGTTAGATTTTCTGCGTTTTTCGCATCCAGAGCCAGCATTTTGAGAGGTCTTCTCAAAATTTGAGGGGGGAGCTCATCTTCAAATCATTGCACATTTGCGCCGTGCTTTCAGTTTCGGTTTTCAGTTCAAGTGTTTATGTTCTCTTCTCTATATTGGATTATTAAATTAATAAACCTCCCCTTTCAATCAGATTGAAATTTAGGATCGAATAAGATGTGATTGAGAAGCCATTTCGATAACTAATGTATTATTTAGGCACAATATATCACAGCCTAGTTGTTTTGTCTGCCCAGCGCTTCAACTGGGGTCGCGCGGGGGTGTGTGTGTGTGTGCCCATACCTTAGACATACTGCCAGATCTCCGTTCAGAATCGATTGGTTCACGGAAATTGGTGGTCTTGTTTTTAATATGTGGCTCCAGAATCGCTAGCAAAGCATCAAACTGTCCCACTGACATTCTGAAGTAAATTTTGAATCGCTTAGGGATAAATTCGCAACTCCTTGATAAGGAGGTGAAACTCTCCTTCCTCTCGGCGCAATTTCAGGATTGGATGGACGTAATATTTTCTCTTTCTTCTCTTTTCAATAAGAGAGAGGGCAACAAAATCATCCTCACTGCTTGACGAATCCATTTGGAATTTTTGCGTTTTTCCCGCAAAGGTTTAATAAATACGCATCGGACTCAGTGTGCAAGGTTTCTATGCGTGACAAATTTTTAGGCTGACGAACACGAAAAAACGCATCCGAAAATTTCGTACTCAGTGTGCAATGGCATTAATGCTCTATTTCCAAGTCTTCCTAAAGACACAAAAGTTGTGTAGAAAAACAGATCAGTCAAGTGTTTTAGAGCCACCAGTCATTTAACCCCAAAAAACGGCATGGGGTTTGTAAATTTCTTAAATTTGCAGCCTATTTCTAATTTTGCTTTGTAACCAGGTAACATAGGGTTCATTATTCTCTAACCTAGATTTATGACCAAGCTGAATAACGTAAACTCCACTACAAAAAGGTTCAGTAACAAACACCCTAATAGGCCATAATTTACCTGGAACAAAGCTGTAAATTCAATAAGTTGAGAAGAGCCAGTAAAATCTAGAGGCGAGTAATACTCCGTAGACACCCTGGGACAGGTTGACAAATGACAGAGATAAAAACGAGAGCCAAAGAGGTGCGATGCTAAAGAGCAGACAGTCATTATTCTTCCTCTCTGTAACTACACAAACAAATGGAACCATTTCCAAAAGCCCCGAGACATCTAAATAAAAAAGGCAAAAGTGATCTCTTAAACATTATGAATCATATGCTGATATTACAGGAATGTAAACTAATTCACACTTGACTACACAAATAATTCAGTCACTCCGGGCAAAAGCGTCGCCATCAGCCGCAGTTCAGGTCATGCACTGACAATAAATTAAAGCTTTATTTCAATTACTCACGGCTCAAAATGCAGCCAGCAATAAAACAAACATCTAGCCTTGTTGTTCCTCACTAAATAAGTTTTCAACCTTTCTTAGTGCGGTTCTTTACGCTGAAGTGTTCTGGTGCGTCTCGAAGGCAACGTGGATAAATAAAAGGCAGATCATTAACATCTTTAATTAAAGTGTTTTTCCCAATTGCTCATTCACGGACCGCTGTTAATTCCCTTCACAGTGACCTCGTGGTTAACCGTGAATGAATTTATTTCCCTGCGGATAGTCATCCGCAAACACAACAAAGTGTCAGTGTATTGACTAGGTATGAATTAACTGTAAAAATCTTATTAACCCGAAAACACAAAGCATGGTTTTTGATATTCAGTCATGACATGCTGTTTATAGTCAGCAATCAATCAAGTACTGCGTATCTCACTGCTTCGGATGACACTATTGACTGGAGATTGTGAGGAAGTGCACACAAGCCTCGCTTCATAGACAATGCATTTACACTGTCAGCGCTCCTAATGAGATTATACAAACCCTCTTAATCGGCATTTCCTTGTCTGATTTGACAAATAATGTGCCGTCCTATCAGAATTTGTAGAATATGAGAAGCCAAGCAGGGGAGAGATTATAAAGCTGTTGGGTTAATCCTAATGTTGGCTTTCTTAAGGGTGCTCACTATACTCATCTGAGAGGAGAGAAAAGACCATATAATCTTCTCCTCCACTCCTCAATTACTCCTCTCTGCAGGAAATTCTCGAACCCACAGCGAGTTATCAGATTTTTATTCCAAGAGACCAAAAAAAAGGGAAGAACTGAGGGAAAGCAAAGAAAGCAAAAGAAGGGACAAAAATTCAACTCCACAGAGAAGATGAAATAAGAGAGGACAATGCTACATAATCAAATAGTAATAAAACATACAGACATTGCCTTTTATTCATGGAAAGCTGCCTATCACAATTAAGAAGACACTTGCTAGGTCCAAGCAAGATAGCAAATAAGGTAACTTGACTGAATGAGGCACATTATACAGCCTGGTCTCATTGTTAATACATAGGTATTTTACGTTTTTGCAAAGATAGAAAACATACTTTTTAGTACGTTTTGATAGATGCTGAAACGTATAATATGGACGTATCTGCAACATTTAAATGTAACATTATTACGTTTTTACAGCTAAAAAACGTAAACTGTTTACGTATATTCTATATCATTCAGATATCTGTATAATTTCCCTTTTTACCATTTTATAGATAAATGTAATATCCTTGTAACCCTAATCCCAAACCTTAACATACCTATTTTATACAGAATATAAAAAAAGGATAAAACGGTGTTGGGAAAGGGCAGTTTTATTCACAATATAACGTTAGCATTAAAATCTATTTTGAGCCACCAATCCTACTCCTACCCTAAACCTACCCATAACAATTCCTTAAAACTAACATGTAACAAACTACAATTATAAAGAAAAACATAACTATCAAACAAGTATAATCACAATAATTTATTTATTGCGAAAATGTCAAAACCGATACCAAAAGCCGTTCACATGATGAAGCGTTGCAGTCGCAGTCTTCTCTGGCAGTATTGTAATAGTTTTGTATGAAGTACAGAGCAGAAATGGAATTCTAATCAATGAAAATGTTAATCCGGCTTCGGTTTGCGCTTCTCCATTTCAAATGATTAACCAACTGTCTCACAGTCCTTCATGTCGCAGTCTGTGACGAAGCAGGGAAGAGCCAATGAACGTTTGATATCACTGCCGTAAAATATGACGTATCGCTTCTCAAGGGCGCATTTTTTGAATTTGAATTCATCACCAGCACGGGGTTTGACATGTACGGTCGCTGCTGAGAATGGAGGAGACGAAGATCACGACAGGATAAAAGGCTGAATTAGGAGTTGTTTCTTGCATACAACTATGGATTCTAAATATTTGGATTACATCAACCTAATAAAATTGATGTCTTTTGTGAATTTTGTTGTGTTTTATAGGAGAAAACGCTTTATGTGTCTCAAGGTAAATAAACTATTACAAAACGGTTAAACGAGTAACGTTAAATAATGTATTTAAGGTTTTATATCGTATTGTTTAACACCATGCAGGCGAAACGAGCAAAATGTTAATATTTATGAGTATTATATCAATAAATGCGACTAAAAACTTAATTAATAAGACCGTGGAATGCAATGGGTCAAAACATAATGCTACGATATTAATATGAATAAATTGTGATACATCATACGTACAAATGTGTACGTCGGTGGAATTGTTCATACGTAAATAAATTAAGTTTTTGTGCTGTCAATACATAAACATTTTACGTTTTAATACTGTAAATACGTCTGTATTATACGTTTCTGTGCATATAAAACGTAATTATATATAATTACGTTTTATTATATATCACTTTTAAAACGTAATTATATATACGTATGATAGAACGACACTTTACGTACAAATACATACGTATTCTCAGTGAGATCACGTTGCATCTATGGTGTGCTTGAGCAACACACCATTTCAATTTAAAAAAATATATTTTGCTGCAGATCGTCGGATGGCAGGATGCCGTATTTTGCCTTTTGCATCCTTGATTCCGCTTTCTCGAGAAGTTGCGATGCCGTTACATGTCTTATTAGGGCAAATATTTCCTCTGAGCCCCAGTTGGTTGAACCAATCCAGAGTATATCCTCCAGCCTAGAGCTCTCGAGGGATGCGTCCGATTCCTCAGATGAGCTCAGAGCTGAGAGGAAAGTAATGACTGGTGCAAGGCAGAGTGGGGCCTGATAATAAAAGAGGTTTCTGTGGGAATTAGGGCCTGTGTGTCAGGCTGAGCTCTCCCAGGAGTTTCTGTGCCTCTGAGATTTCCTTCCTTCCCCTTGGTAGGATGAGGATAAATTGATGATACAGTACAAAAGACAAATGAAATTAATCTTCAAGCTGACTGATAGCGATTGAGATTACATGTTTCTTTTTAAACAGCATTGATAAGTGGGCTAGTGAAATGTTCTCTTGGTTTTCCTAGGCATTTGTATGTAAATTGAGGTTTAAATAGGTCCTGAAACATACAATGCCTATGTACTGACGGTATCTGAAGCGTTAAGTCTTCAGAGAGGTGCAAATGTTTACAAACAGTTTGATTTTATCATATTTTTAAATAAAAGAAAATGATTACATATGAAGAGTTCAGATGCAAAAGCCTCTAAATGCCATTTGAAATTTTCTTCTAAAATGACCATTTTTATCAAGCTTGTATATTTAAGTTCAGTAATTTCACTTAAATGACAATGAATATTACCTATTAATTGTCATTTAAGTGAAATTACTGAACTTAAATATACAAGCTTGATAAAAATGGTCATTTTAGAAGAAAATTTCAAATGGTATTTAGAAGCTTTTGCATCTGAACTCTTCTATATGTTTAAAGACTGTTGAAACAATTTTTTAGAACATTTCTCAAAGAGTCTAACAACAATTAGTTTGAAGATTCAGTCTCTCTAAGCCCTGCCTTTTCGGGAGCTACTCTGTTGTGATTGGTCCAACACAGTCTCATGAAGATGCTAATCTATACCACGAGTGTCATTTCTCGTGGCATTTATATGCGCCAAAAATGGTTTTTGCGTGTATATGGTACGCACTAAAAAACACTGGGTTAGGTTTAGGGGGAGGGGGTGGGGAGTTCGTGCATATTATACGCCAAAAAGTGCGGATCATATGTACACGAAAATCACGTGCCATATACACGCAAAACTGTTTTTGGCGTATAAATGCCACGAGAAATGACATTCGTGCCATATATACTAACTTTCATGAGATCGGGCTGCTACCGCTTACAACGCGTGTCGGTGAATTTTCAGCATCATTAATTCAGTCGTTGCTGTCACATAATAATTCTGATGTTCTCCTTTAAAAATTACCTTAAAAATGGGACAGTCCTTTACTGGCTAACATCTAAATTAAATTATTTTACTCAAGAAAATAAAATTTATAATTACTAGGGCTGTCAGTTAAACGTGTTATTCACGGCATTAACCCAAACCCATTTTAACAGAGTACATTTTTTTATCATGCGAATTAACAGCCTTTGTTAGTCAAACGTTGTAGTTTTTTTCACATGCTTTTGCAACAGGATGCGGCGTGCGTGGCGCTGCGCGGCGCTATGAAACCTATTAATTTCAATGGCTAGCGTCGCGCGAAGACGTTTTGTTGCTTCGTTGACCAAAGCGCAAGCGGATCTAGCCTAGACCGGTAACAAAACAACAGGCACGGCACACACACTAGTAAAGCCTTGCGAGCCGGCCAAACAGTAGGTTAACGGTACGGTTTGTACGAGCGCGAGACGCAGTAATGGATAGCAATAAGATTCTGAATGGAAAGTTTACTTTTAAAAAGTTGCCAAATGTTTCCATTGACAAGACCAAAGTAATCTGTGTGTTTTGTCGTATTTCTTTCACCCTTTTATTGATGGACAGTGCTACACTGTGTGAGTTTATTTGCTCCAAGTTAGATTGTTAGTGTGAAATTGTATATGCAGTTTTCAAAAAAAAAAAAAAAAAAAAAAAGAAATCTGCACAAAACAAGCCAATCCACTTTTCCATGTTGATAAGAGCATTAAAATGAGAAAAATATAATGGGACAAGAAAGTAAGAGACATTAGAACAGATTAAAATGTGCGATTAATCGCGAGTTAACTATGATATTATTGCGATTAATAGTGATAAAACATTTTAATCGTTTGACAGCACTAAAAATTACTCAATCAATCACAACCCATTAGACTACACCAACAAATCAAAACTTAAAGTGATCGTTCTGTCATCATTTACTCACACCTCAAGTTATTCCAAATCTATGACATTACTTTCTTCTGCTGAACAAAAAAAATACGATATTTCGAGGAATGTCGGTAAACAAACAGTTCCTATTGGCTTCCATATTATCAATTTTTTTTCCATATAGATTTCAATGGGGTCCATCAAAATATGTTCTTTGTGTTCAGCAGAAGGGTACAGATCAGGTAGAAATATACAGTATATTTAAGGGAACAGTTTATAGCATACTGATATAGTTTTTAATGCCCCATCATTTACTAATAAACAAGAACCTGGATAGTATTAAACTTACTCACCTGTAAGTTCAGTTCTAAATGAATAAACATGAGTTCACCAAGGCGAAATAGGAAATAGAGGAGACAAGGAAGTACTTGATTGAAATGCAGAGGATGAGGAGGAGGTGTTTTGTAAACTCAAGGTGAATCTGTGCATGTGAGAGTGTGTGTACAGATATTGGTGGGAGTGTGCAATCTAATTAAAGTGGTAAATGTGCTGAGGAGCTATTTGTGTGTTCTTTTCAAAGAAAATCTGTCAGGCTGGGGAACGTAGCCCGTGTAGACATGATAAGCCCTGGTTTCTATCATTGATTTTGTGTTCTCGGGCTCTGGCCGAAGGGGTTCGTACCTGAGAAGCCAGAACGGCAGACACATATGAATCCCCCAGGTTTGTTGATGCACACAGAGTCATGGAGGCAGGGGGAAGCTTCACATTCATTTATGTCCAGGTTGCAAAGCACTCCAAAATATCCGGGGACACAGTCACACTGGAAACTGGAAATGCATAAAAAAACATTCTTAGCCAAATCGTCTTTCTGACTGCACAATTTTGCCAAACAAAACCATTGCAAAATCTGCATGGAAAATTTAAGAAAACTGACTGACAGGGACAAGTCTGACAGACAGGAAAAAGATCTGAAGTGTGTGTTAATCATGACTTTGGCTGCTGCTATCACTGGACAGAATGACTGACAAGTTGATTCGGTTTCAAATATCCTGTCACCTGTCTAATATGTGAGGACTTCGCCAGTTCAGTGGTTCTGTGACGGAAGGGGTCTCTCGAAGAATATATTCCCACTTTAATAGGACATTTTGTTTCCTCGCTGTGATTTTTTGCTGGGTTGTTTTCTTCACTTCAAAAAATGTTATATTTCCTCTAAATTCTGTACAAGATGTTCTGATGGGCTTGGTACAGTATGTCTATACAGAGGTCATACAATGTAATGTAATAGGTCAAAAATGCTTCACTTTTAAGATATCTTCCTTTTCAGTCTAAAATACCATTTATTAAAAACTATTGGCTCTTTTCTAACCAAAATAGCTTGAATTTACTTCTCATTTTTGGTAATGATCCAAAATGTCACAGAGAGCCTTTTGATAAAAAGTTAACAAAAAATATCCAGTTAATTAAAATGTTAAATTTGAAATTAAATTGTGGGTGTAAATGAATAGACTTGGACTTGGTGCTGGTGACCCAATGCTCAGGGACAATAGAGACACCAGAATAAAAATATTCATGATTCCAAAGCTGAAAACAGAATGATTTATATTTAGATATATTTAAAATTATGTAGGGCACTTTTTACTTGTAATACAAGACATTTGGCATTATAGGGTCAATTATATTCCCCTACTGCATTATTATATTCAACATTATATTTTGTATTTTATTGTATAGAATATTTTTCTCAGACAGTCATTTTTATTTGGGGTGAATTATACACAATACATATTGTCACTATCCACGATACATATTGTTGCAGTTTTGTACTGTGATTTATTGTTACACCCCTAATATACATATATTTTAAGTATCCCCCAAGAAGATTTTTTTTATTTAAAACCTCATTTACATGTTTACAGTTCTCTGATGTTATCTAAGAGTCACATGACATGCAGGTAAACCGAAATATGGTATCTTTTTCAGTAAGTGTTTTTTTGACTTGATTGCTTTTAATTCAAAATTATGGTGTTTATAAACTGGTTTAAACTGGTTAAAAAATTATTAAAAACTGGTGTTCCCATCATGCACTGGGCCATGAATAATTAATGAAGTTGATTTTTCACTGTTTTCCAGCTGTATTTACACTATTTTATCATTACTTTTGTTGTTAGGACTAGTAATTTGCCATTTTGTGACATTTGGAGTTCACTTTCTACTGGTCTAGTTCAATGTTATATTGTTTGAGTGAAATGTTGTACTAACAAAAATCCAATTAAATATACTAGATATTACTTAACCTTTAATTAGCTTAATAAAAATTACTTAATTTCTTATGTTACTTTCACTTAACTTAGTTAAGTATAGTTTACCTAAAAATATCAGTGCAAAAACTCGCCTTGAAAAAATTAAGTAAATTTTACTTAATTTTACTTTACACTGTAGGTTATGATGTATTGGTTTATTGTCAAGTTGTCATAAACAAGACATCTCAAACGATGTCATATTTGCATTAAAAATGTCAATTGAGCGAATGACACTTAATGACAGTTGTCATAAACATGCATAAAACTTCCTTCATATTCATAACATGTGTCATGTCATGATTATGACGGTGTCATGTTAGTCTTATGCACACCCTTCAAATAAAGTGTTACCAAACACGAACATTTAGTTTGATGAAACAAAGTGTCAGAAAGAGTGTGAAATGGCCATTAAAAATAATTTTTTAAGTAGAAGGGAAAAATGATGACAACTGTTATTGCTGATGCTGCTGCAGAGCCTGGAATCAGAATCAGAATCTGGGTTATTTAAAACATTTACTATAAAATTATAAAACATTAGAGATGTATATGTTGCATAGATGTTAGCCGCTTTCCACCATCATGCCAAACCGTTCTCCTTGCGCGCCTATCTGGCCCAGCCAGTACAGATATGGTTTCATTTTCCAATATGGGGCTGAAAACAGAGCTCTTTTGGAATTGAATAATAAAGTGTCAGTTTTTTTTACAGACAATTTAAGGATGATCCACTATTGTTTTATTTTATTATTAAAGTCGGCATGAAACGGAAGTTGAGATTGTCATTTTTTCCTTGTCGTGACGTATATCCAAGTAAAACGGCTTCTGAAATTAGAAAAAAAATGTAGGGCAGGGCTTGTTTTCATCCTTCGGGAATTGATTGGATCGTTGGAGGTTGGGCGTTGCAAACAATTTGAATGCGATTCTCTGAGAGGCAGTGCACCGACAGCCGCACCCTCATCGGATCTGGCCGCACCCTTTTGTCATTCCACGTGACCAAAAGAGAGAGAGGTCGTTTCGATAGGGGAGAGAAGGGTAATGTATTTGATTAAAGATTTATTTGAAAAAAAATAATGAAGTGCACGGATAAACCATTTATAATAAACACTACAATATTACTAGGGGTGTAACGGTTCACACAATTCACGGTTCGGTTCGATACGATACACTTGTGTCACGGTTCGGTATGGTTCGGTTACGTTTCAAATACAGCAAAAAGAAAGAAATGGCAGAGAAATTTCCTTGATTTATTTATTTTTTATTCTTTTTTTATTAAAACTAACATCATAAAGTATGATATTTTTTAACTTTGAGCAATGATGGAAGTATACTTGACTTTTCTTAGGAGCATATAAAACAAAACAGCTCCTTGGACAAAATGAAATGTAATATTGTAGTAGTTATAAACAAAGGTTTATTTTAGTTCAGATTAACATTTGAGGGCAGCAATTGTATTGATAATGTCAAAATACAACAGACGTGATGTTACTTGAAAGCATTATAGCCTACTATTCCTGTCAAACTTACAGATAGTAGTGTTATACAGTAAATCCATGGTGATTTTGCTGATCTGTGGACACTGGATAGTTCATTCATGGCACAATGTTTGTTCCTGGTTTCCACGTCAGCGCTGGTTTGATCCGTTAATAACGGAGAAATGTGAATGTTTCTCACTAGATCTCGCAGCGATGTTATTACTTCAGTGGCGAATTCAAATGTTTTCTTTTCTGGATTTGGCTGTGTAGTAACAGTGCTGATGATGAAGATCAGCTCACGCTGCATTAGTCCAAACTGAAAAAACGGTCCGTCATCCAAACAACCACACATTAACGAGTAAGTTAGCTCAGTTTCGTTCCGCTAACATTACATTTGCTATTTGATGTTGGGCAATGTTGTGGTCACGCCAGCTTCTCTTACATTATGAACACGCTTGCCACGCGCGACACGCCTACATTTGAATAACGAAATGTTGGTCGGCAGGAAAAATTTACCCAACGAAAGGTTAAAAAATGCGTACCGAAAACCGAACCGAAAGCCTCGTATTGAACGGTTCAATACGAATACGTGTATTACACCCCTAAAAATTACATATAAAAAGAAGATTTGTCAAATTTGATTTCATACCGACTTTAACTTGAGTTAACCTCACTCAAATAGCAGCAGAGAAACAAGCAACCAAGCAACACCAATATTGTGACCAATTCTGAATGACAACGTTACTACTCGCACTCAACCAGCACGGTTCAGAAACGGTTCGCCATCTGGGCTGAGAGCGGTTTGTAATCATGCCGTGCCAAACCAAACTCAAGTGGAAATATAACCCGTGACCTTTCCTTACCATTCTTAGAACCTTTTGGCCGGATGGTGTAGTTCCGAAATCTACCAACAGACTAACTAGCTAAAGCCTAACCTTCTTGGCCCCGAACAATATCCAGTTTGCTGTTACATACAAAGCAAAGCAAACATCTGTTAACTGTCAATAAACTGCAAACAAACAGACCAACTTCAGACAGGTCAAGGTAAAAGAGCTCCACTGAGAAGGATCCCATTTAATACAAGCTGTGTCAAAAGAGCACTTGTATGGAAGAGAATAAGTTGTAAGCAAACGGAAACACTTGAAGTGAAATCCCTCAGATGGAGGCAATTCCAGAGTAACGCTGGTAGCAGATGATCACAGGGGAGCCCGTACATGATAGGAGACAAAGTAGAGACAAACCATTTAGGACTCAAATTGGCCTCAGGATTTCTCTGCCCATATGTCGGACAGAACCAAGAGCGGCCCTGAGGCGCCCATTAAAGCACAACGAGGAGAAGACCTAGTGAGAGAAAAGCCAATATAGCGGCGTGATGCGAACCTGCTGAACTATTCTCGCTTGAGTTTAGACCAGCAGCTTATATATGTCAAGGATGAAAAAGGACCTTTATTATAAACCACAGCACAATAATACCAGCATCTCTCAAACATGTCTCATTTTTAGACGTCTAGTAAAAACAAACAGTTCAGAGATGATACTTGGGCCCCTACATCATAATCAATTTACGGGGGTTGCAGTATAGAGTGGAAAACGTGCAATTCGATGTTGCCATGGTACTTACCCGTTCACAAGGTCTTGGCAGACGCCTCGGTTCTGGCAGGGGTTGGATGCGCACTCATTGATGTCTTCCTCACAGTTTTGGCCTGAGAAACCTGGCTTGCAAAAACAGCTGCAGAGGAATGACAAAAGGAGGATCGTTTTACAGTTGTGAAAGAGTTCTGGAACTGAAATCTGATTTTACATGTCCATATCTTTGCTAGAGCTGCAGACATTATCATGAATGTCATAAAAAAAATAAAAAATACTAAACATAATAATAAGTATATTATTTATATGTTTGTTGGTCATAACAATAAGTAAGTAAACCAAAGTTTATGTGAAATTCAACCATATATTGCCTTAATTGCAGTGAAACTTTAATGATTTTCAGTTTGGAAAAATAAGAAATTCAAAATTCTGGGGTCTGAAAGATTTTATAATGTATTTGAAAGTCAGTTCTGCTTACCAAGGCTGCAGTCATTAATCTGTTTATCCAAAATACAGTAAAAACAGTGATATTATATATATATATATATATATATATATATATATATATATATATATATATATATATATATATATATATATATATATATATATATATATATATATATATCTCTATATATTTTTTTTAATTTTCTGCATAATTAATCTAGTCTAATTTTTTAGGGGTTTAACTCTGTATATTTATTATTATTAATACTTAATCATATATTAATTATATTAATAAAAACATGGTAATGCAACATTTGTTTTTTGCTTGATTTAAAATGTTTATTAATGATTTATATTAAGCCAGACATATTTTAAAGAACAGATTTCAGTAAGATTATATTTTATGAGCAAATCTTCCAGAGATATCTCTCACAATATATTGTACGTTTCTCACTGTATGTTGATATTGGCTTATGATGACCTAAAGGGATAGTTCGCCCAAGAATAACAATTCTGCCATGCTTGTTTAGACTGTTTGCACATTATGTTGGATTTTTATGGTATTGTTTGTTCTACTTACAGTGGAACTTGACATGTTCACTGTGAAATGTATTTTTTATTGGACAAAAAAGTTACATAATACAAGTTGTGTGTTCCAAAAGGGAAAAAAAATAGCATGAGAGCTTTAAACTGCATGGGGGAGACTAAATAAGGACATAATTGTAATTTTTGGGGCGGGAAACGTCCCTCAAACACAAAATGGTGCCAGAGGGCAACATAACAGCTGAAAGACAAACAAACACAATAGAGAACTAAAATTAGAAATAAAGGTAAAAAGACCTGTAACTGTTGACCCCATCCACACAACGGCCTTGGTTCTGGCAAGGTCTCGAGACACAGTCATCGCTATCAATTTCACAGCGAGTTCCCTCAAACCCTGCAAGACAGATGAGATGGTCATGGATCAGTAAGTCTCACTGCTCCCTGAAAGCATTAGGATCAATGATAACAAAGGCCCTTGTGAATGCCATCTTAAATGGAACCATGCGCCTCCCTGCAGCCCATCTCATCTGCCAGGCCTCGCGCTCCTAGAGTCTTCTCGAGGACTCTTACAGCTCTAATAATACCTCAGTGCCTCCACAGATTAGGCTGAGGTCTCATGGTGTAAGTGTGGAGAGGATCTTGTTAAGACGGGAAGGAGACAGAGGAGGTGAAGTTCAGGGGCCGCTTTGCTCATGTTCATTACGGGGATGAAGGGGAGAAAGGGAGTGTAATCAGCTCAGGGCTCTTGTTGGGGAAAAGGTCCAGGGAGACGTGAATATTCAGCTTTTTGTCGGCACACTGTCGCTGTAAGCTCATCCTTTGCTCAGCAAGACCCTTTGTGCCTGAAAATAATGCTTTAATGTCAGCAATACATCAAAATGGGCCTTTTTACTTATATACGGATTCCTACTCTGTGAAAGATTAATCGATGCCTGATATTTTGAAGAAAAAAAAACTGTGTACTGAAACCTTAAATCAATATCTAATAACTTGCTTCCTCCTCTGAAATAACTTTTTCTTTTCAGGTTACGTCACTCACAGTAGGCCACGGCCTACTGGTTAATGTAACATTTAGAAGGTTGGGTTAAGAAAGCCCAAATTGATCAGAAATACCGTAAAAGACGAATATTTGTGAAATATTTATATCATGACCAATTCAGTCCCACTTTATATTAAGTGGCTTTACGTACTATGTACTTACATTGAACAATAAGTACAATGTATTATTGTGTTCCTGTTGTACTGCTATTGAGGTGTGATACGGGTATGGTTAGGGACAGGTGTGGTGGTACGGGTCTGTTAAGTGTAGGTTAAAGGACAACTCCGACGCAAAATGAACCTTTGGTCTAATTACACATTGTTACCAAGTCAACCATTATCTGAGATTTGTTTTCATGATTGCCAAATGTAAATAGTTTTATCTATGAAATACAGTTTAGCCTATAATGCTAGTATAACGCTAGTATATAGGGCATAGAGTAATGACAAATAAAGATCGCTTGTTATTACCACCAACAAGGCTCAAAATAGCCCCACAGTAACACGGTAGCATAATAAGGGTCCCTACATTCAAACCGAAGCATTGAGAACTTTGTCAGTGTCCATAATGTTTAATAAGAAGATATTTTATACACAGAGTCAACTTCGTGAATACAGGAAGAAGCCATCTTTGAAATATGGTCTCTACCAGTCGATCTACGATCGCCAATCCAAGTGCGCTGGTGAGATGTGAATAAGGTGATAAGGTGAGCGCGAACAGTAGGCAACATGTACATTTTGAAGACAAGAAAATGGTTCGTGTTTGTGTTTCTTCCGGAAACAACGGACTATATGAGATTCTGCACAGTTCAGCGCACTTGGATCGGCGTTCGTAGATCGACTGGTAGAGACTATATTTCAAAGATGGCTTCTTCCTGTATTCGCGAAGTTGACTGTGTATAAAATATCTTCTTATTAAACTGTATGGACACTGACAAAGTTCTCAATGCTTCGGTTTGAATGTAGGGACCCTCATTATGCTACCGTGTTACTGTGGGGCCTATTTTGAGCCTTGTTAGTGGTAATAACAAGCAATTTTTATTTGTCATTACTCTATGCCCAATATACTAGCGTTATCCTAGCATTATAAGCTAAACTGTTTTTAGAGATGAAACTATTTACATTCGGCAATCATGAAAACAAATCTTAGATAACGGTTGACTAGGCAACAATGTGTAATTAGACCAAAGGTTCTTTTTGCGCCGGAGTTGTCCTTTAAGGTGTGAGGGGAGGGTCAACTGTGTAATTAAAAATGTAATTACATAAAGTAATTATAGTTGTGATTACATAACATGACTTCGTCATACTCATATTCTTAGTTAGTTCTTACGGCTTTGTTTGAGGCATCTTAACCAATCCAGAAAAAAAAATAACAAAAAAAAAAACTAGGCACTCAATTGGATAGTCGGTAAACCTACAACCAATCAGAGCAATGCAGTAAGGCAACAACTTTGCATTTCACAGTTGTCAACAGAACTATTTTGGAAGTAAAATAACAAGTGTTGCTTCTTTTACTTGGTCCTCCATGAAGTGCGACCAAAGGAGAAACCACAACGACCGTAAATGACGGCCGTAATGACGGCTTTTCAGTACGTTCTATCTTCTTTGTGACCATCGGAGCCAGCTGATAAGTTACACTTTTGCCGAATCATGTAGGAAGGACAGCAACAAATATCTTTCTGATCAATGCCTTGACCAAATTCCCAACCAAAAAATGTGGGCGGAGATCGGGCTGGCAGCCAGGCTAGTAATTACATGCTGGTATTTTTTAAATATAAGTACAATGTAAAAACATGTATGTACACAATAAGTCCATTGTATCAAATTATTAATTTCAATGTAACTATATAGTACTTAAAGCCACTTAATATAAAGTGGGACCCTTTTTATACCTTACCATTTTCCAACGCATAAAATCAATTCGTTCCCAGCATTTGTTTTTCAAGCTAAATATTCATTCAAAATTCAAAAATAAGAAATCCTTTAAAAAGACATTCTTATATGCATATAATTATTGCATTTAATTTCATCTTTCACAAACCTTCTGGCTTTTAGCATTCTTGTGAACTTGTCACAATTGTCTAATTGGTTTAGTGTTGAGAGCAGATGTTGCACTACAGTGGAAACACACAAGAGAAACCGCCAGCATTGCTCGTCTTTTTTAGAAACGTAATAAGCTTGAGTCACCGTTGAATACATTTACAGTTCCATTAAGTACACTTTATTTTCTAACACACGCAGCAGAAAAATCTACTGTACCTTATCCTCTCTGAAGCGTCTCGAAGCACAGGCTGGTTTCACACATTAGAAATTATAATAGCAACAACTGAAAGCCAAACGAGTATAAGCTCTATCTACATTAATGCATGCCATGAAGTGTTAGAAGCGTCTACAGGAGGGTCTGAGTTGAGTGTGACTAAACAGACATACCCAGTGATACATTTTTCAAGACTTTTGACAGTGAATATTTGTTTTTGGGGGAACAATTCAACCAGTAAGCTCATCAATACAACTTTTTCCAATGATTTCCAGAGTTAACTGATTTGAACTGGCATCAACCTCCAATTTCATTCCAGATTTCATCCATATCCTTCCATTATATTCTAGCAAACACAATCGAGTATTGGGTCTCTGCCACTATGGATGCACAGTACAGTATCTGCTGGATTATATACAGCTGGCAGCGGCCCAAGATGAACTGTCAATCACAGCCTTGCCTGATGTCTCAAGGGACAATTTGGAGTGTCAACATTAATGCATCTGCAGCAAGAACACACAGTGAGACTGGAGTTTCTTCTCTGTCGAAACATAGAGCAATATACCTGTGGCTTGCACAAATGTTCCATCATTCTTTCCCAGCATCCTCCCACAAAGCCGTGCAGGTAATCCCTGGGACAACTCATCCTTCCAAAGTAAATATGAGACTAGTTTGAAATGTAGCCATATCAACACAGCCATGTTTGAAGTTCACCGTGAGTCTTGAGACATTGAGAAACAAGTAAGTCTAAGACAAACGCATGTATGATAATAAAAGCGTGGATGCATATATGAAAATAAAAGTTGCATATTATACAACTTATTGATATATATTAATATGTATATGTATATATATATACTATATATATATACACACACACACACACACGCACGCACAACCGGTCAAAAGTTTAAGGTCGGTAAGTTTTTTAATTTTTTTAAAAGAAGTCTCTTCTGCTCACCAAGGCTGCAATTTTTTTGATAAAAAATACACAAAAAACACAGTAATATTGTGAAATATTATGACAATTTAAAATGACTTTTTTATGTTAATATATATTCAAATGTAATTTATTCCTCTGAAAAAAAGCTGAATTTTCAGCACCATTACTCCAGTCTTCAGTGTCACATGATCCTTCACAAATCACTCTAATATGATGATTTTATGCTCCAAAAACATGTATGATTATTATCCATGTTGAAAACTGTTTTTTACATTTTTATTTCAGGATTCTTTGATGAATAGAAAGTTCAAAGAACAACATTTATTTAATTAGAATCTTTTCTAACATTATAAATGTCTTTACTGTAACTTTTGATCAATGTAACTCATCCTTGATGAATAGATGTATTGATTTCTTATTTATTTCCCCCAAAATAAAATACAAATTCTTACTGACCCCAAACTTTTTAAAGGGTAGTGTTTAATGTAACAAATGCTTTCCATTTCAGATAAAAGCTGTTCTTTTGAACTTTCTATTCATCAAAGAATCCTGAAATAAAAATGTAAAAAACTGTTTTCAACATGGATAATAATCATACATGTTTTGGAGCATAAAATCATCATATTAGAGTGATTTGTGAAGGATCATGTGACACTGAAGACTGGAGTAGTTATGCTGAAAATTCAGCTTTTTTTCAGAGGAATAAATTACAATAAAAAAGTCATTTTAAATTGTCATAATATTTCACAACTATTACTGTGTTTTTTATCAAAAAATTGCAGCCTTGGTGAGCAGAAGAGACTTCTTTTAAAAACATAAAAAATCTTACCGATATTAAACTTTTGACCGGTAATGTAAAGTAATTGTCATATATGGATTTGCAACTTAATTTTATAAATATTATTTATGAAAATAAATACATTTAGCTTAACATGAACAAGAATTGCTGGTCAATGTGAGTTCACCATGCACAAACAAGTTTGATAAATTTATCAAGGTGAACTACAGTCATTCCTATTAATAACAATCTTTATAAATAACTAAGATTTATGAATGCAGTCTTAAAACAACAGCATACTGGTAATTAGCCTTGGCCCATGATCATCAATCTGAAAGGCATGAGCAAAATAGGGCCAACGCTAAATATTTATAATAACCACTGAACATATAATGTACAAAGCAGGATGCACTAACTGAGAGATACCGGCTCAAAGGCTAATTGTGATGAAAAATACACACACAATGTATTTATTTGAATCTAATTAAAGAATAAATGGGTTTGACTCAAAGAAACTCAATTTAACCTTTTGCTTTGTTCACAGGTTTGAAGTACGCTCTTCCTGACCTGAGAAAGCGTTGACAAGCGAGAAAGTTCTTTGTAAGGAGCAATTATATATATTCTTTTCTTTTCCTATTATTTTGAACTATCATTATGTATGAGTCTGGACTAGTACAGTACCTCTGTTCCAAAACCTGAACTTCTAAGGCAGAATACTGGTCAGAATAGAGCATAGTAAACACGTGAGTCTCCAGAATGTTGTTATACCATGCTGTCAATCATTGCAGTTTCGAGAGACAATCGTGTTCTATACACACATGGACTCAATCCCACACTTTAAAGCGTTGTCATTCCTGAAACTTTACTGTGTGTATCCGGCCTCAATGCCATTTCTCAGGTCTAGCTTTCTCAATAATGGATGCCAAGTTCCTAAACCTTTTGCATTGGTGTCCTACATGTGCTCACTTGACATACATGATTCATAGCAGCCATATGTACAGCGGGATAAAGCAAACCACAGCTTTCAGCTATTGTAATGTATATTAAGCGCAAAGCTATCATTTCACGTAGCTTTAATGTAATGCTCTTGTGAAAGGCAGACGCTGACATTGTAGCATCAAGGCCAATAAGACGAGACCATCCTGAATGACTTCAGCCCGTCATATCTGTCCTGAATGTCATTGTTTGGTATATAGACTGTCAGTTACTCGCATGTCCTTTGATGCACTATTCACATAGTCCCTTTGAGTGTCTGAGGTTGGATAACTGATTAATCTGTTGCTGCCATCCAATTATGAAGTTGTAACTTCTATTTTATTCTTCTCAGAATTTCCCTTTTTGCCACATTCGCATTGATAACAGGAACCGTTCTCTATTAAAATGACCTTGTCGCACAAAGAGAAAAATAACAAAAGGATGTACTTGTAACCACACATGTACAGCTGCACCTATTTTTTTGCAATGCATTGCAATATAGGAGCAGAGATACAATCATGGCGTAGAGAAGATAAGGCCCAATGCAGAGGGAAGCCGTTTAGTGAATGGTTGGAATGGGATACAAATCTCAATCTAATGCAGACAGGAGCAAAAAAGCTGTGTAGGGAGGCAAGAAATGAAAAGAGGGAATGAAAAGGGAAAAAACACCCGAAAATGAAAAGCTTTTGTTCTGCGCATGGGATTCCAACAAGATTTTGCCCAAAAAGCTGAACCACCAGCAACAAATTGGACTAATGCACAGAGAAGAAACCATTATTGTGGCAGGACCAGTGAACATTGTTAGACATTTCTGTAATTTGAAAAGTTAATTAGGCTACTATATATCACCCAGTGTAATACTGCAAATACTGGATAATATTCTGAATGTTCTGATCCAATCTGACTGACCTGTAATGCTGCCTAAATCATAATCAAACACTGTTCGTTCGTTGGCCAATGGAGATCTGGCCCTCCGACTGGACCGGGTTTCCCCTACAAATTAAGATATTTTTTATTAAATCTGAGAGCTTTATTACTCCTACATAGGCATCTTAAAGGGTTTGATATGTTTTAGCTTACCTCAAGGGCATCCAAGATGTAGGTGTCTTTGTTTCCACAGTATTTTCAATTAGGTCAAACCGTTCTTGTCTGTCAGTCATATAATGGAGGTATATGGGGTCCTCCTCAAAGAGCATGCACAGAGAAGTCCAAATTAAACATGATTTAATGACTCATAAATGTAAGTACACATTGATTGCCAAAGACACGAAACGAGCGGTTTGTGTGAGAAAACGAACAGTATTCATTCCGTTTTTACTTCTTGTAACCACAGCCACGTCCAAGTAATCTGAAGGCACGGCAAGCACCGGAAAGCGCCAGAAGTGATTTCTTGTGCGGTTGCGAGAAAAAAACAACAACAACAATGTTGTCTGTTGATATATTGAAATCATCTTCCATTGCAATTTCCTGTATATACACTCACCGGCCACTTTATTAGGTACACCTGTCCAACTGCTCGTTAACACGTAATTTCTAAGCAGCCAATCACATGGCGGCAACTCAGTGCATTTAGGCATGTAGACATGGTCAAGACAATCTCCTGCAGTTCAAACCGAGCATCAGTATGGGGAAGAAAGGTGATTTGAGTGACTTTGAACATGGCATGATTGTTGGTGCCAGAAGGGCTGGTCTGAGTATTTCAGAAACTGCTAATCGACTGGGATTTTCACGCACAACCATCTCTAGGGTTTACAGAGAATGGTCCGAAAAGAAAAAAACATCCAGTGAGCGGCAGTTCTGTGGGCGGAAATGCCTTGTTGATGCCAGAGGTCAGAGGAGAATGGCCAGACTGGTCCGAGCTGATAGAAGGGCAACAGTGACTCAAATAACCACCCGTTACAACCAAGGTGGGCAGAAGAGCATCTCTGAACGCACAGTACGTCGAACTTTGAGGCAGATGGGCTACAGCAGCAGAAGACCACACCGGGTGCCACTCCTTTCAGCTAAGAACAGGAAACTGAGGCTACAATTTGCACAAGCTCATCGAAATTGGACAATAGAAGATTGGAAAAACGTTGCCTGGTCTGATGAGTCTCGATTTCTGCTGCGACATTCGGATGGTAGGGTCAGAATTTGGCGTCTACAACATGAAAGCATGGATCCATCCTGCCTTGTATCAACGGTTCAGGCTGGTGGTGGTGGTGTCATGGTGTGGGGAATATTTTCTTGGCACTCTTTGGGCCCCTTGGTACCAATTGAGCATCGTTGCAATGCCACAGCCTACCTGAGTATTGTTGCTGACCATGTCCATCCCTTTATGACCACAATGTACCCAACTTCTGATGGCTACTTTCAGCAGGATAATGCGCCATGTCATAAAGCTGGAATCATCTCAGACTGGTTTCTTGAACATGACAATGAGTTCGCTGTACTCAAATGGCCTCCACAGTCACCAGATCTCAATCCAATAGAGCATATTTGGGATGTGGTGGAACGGGAGATTCACATCATAGATGTGCAGCCGACAAATCTGCGGCAACTGTGTGATGCCATCATGTCAATATGGACCAAACTCCCTGAGGAATGCTTCCAGCACCTTGTTGAATCTATGCCACAAAGAATTGAGGCAGTTCTGAAGGCAAAAGGGGGTCCAACCCGTTACTAGCATGGGGTACCTAATAAAGTGGCGGTGAGTGTATATAAATGTTCAGATCTTCACAGTGAAGAGCAACGGTAATGCTTCCTTTTACAGTCCAGTTACCTATGTAAATACTATGTACTTATTTTAGTAACTACAATTACTGGGTAATAACTAGTACTAACCCTGAACCTACCCCTAACCTACCACTGTTCCATGTACTTACCTTAAATTAGCCAGTACTTTCTAGGCAAGTACACTGTAAGTACACTGTAGGTACTGTACTGTAAAAGGAAGCCTTACCAGAGCAACAATTCTGAAATCTGTGTAAACAATGAGTGGCGTACACGTGCGAGAGAGAGTCACTTCCGGGGCTTTCCGGCGCTTGCGCAGACAGAAACGCCCTCGCCATCAAAGTACTTGGACGTGACTGATTACAAGAGGTAAAAACGATATAAATTCTGTTTGTTTTCTCACACAAACCGCTCGTTTCATGTCTTAGGCCATCAGTGTGTACTTACAAGTCATTAAATCATGTTTAATTTGGACTTCTCTGTGCATGCTCTTTGAGGTGGACCCTATATACCTCCATTATATGACTGATAGACAACAACGGTTTGACCTAAAAATATCAAAATTGAAAATACTGTGGAAACAGACACACCTACATCTTGGATGCCCTTGAGGTAAGCTAAAACATATAAAAAATTAATTTCAAAGTGAACTATCCTTTAAGGGATCGAAACTGGCCAGCCCAAAAGTTATGAAAGACATAAAATAGTCAGAGTGACTACAGTGGCTCAATCTTAAGTTTATCAAACGACGGGAATACTTTGTTTGCAAAAAAAAAAAAAAAAAAAAAAACTTAAACTATTCAACTATTAATTTCCTTCTCTGTGGGTCGTGAGATTTCACGTAGAGATATTGCGCAAAGCTCCTGTGTTGTACAGTATGTCACATGTAGCCTCACTATTAGCCGATGCTAGTCATGTGTGTGATGCGTGTGACGTTCAACCTAGAAGCTTTGTGCAGTTTCACTATGTGACATCTCGAGTACACTCTCTCATCATTCGTTTCCGGCTGCCCTCAGGTGACAGCCGGCCTGTCCTGTTCTTCCTGTACAACTATTTAAAAGCAAGCTGCCTTGTAAACACAAAAGCTTAGTGCCTGCTCAGCTGAACAAGAGGCAGGGTGTGATCTTGTGGCTCAGCACCTGTATCTCAATTAATGTTGCATGAAAGCATCATTTACATGGAGAGATGTGCTGGCTCCTGTACTCTCTTATCTCCTTGCCTCAGCTGGGGTCTTGGTTCATTACTGTGTCATACTCATGTAAACCAACAAGACTAGTTCAAAAGTAATGCGTTTTAAGCTGTAAATAAGAATAGATCAAAGCAAGGACACTGTGTTGAATTTACCAAGAGGGCATCAGAATAACATTCAATGATAGCTGGGATAAATCATGTGCTGTAAACCCTCGATGTGCAAAAAAAACAACAACTCAAATTTAGGAAATTGTGCATAGAAATGAAAATGACTCTTGGTGCTCCAAACCCAATTGCTGTCATTTTTCTCTGTAGTATACAAAAGGAGACCTTTGGGATAATGTACAAATACAAACACACTTAAACAAAAAGAAACATTCAAGTACAAAAAGCGAAATCTGTTGAATTCAAACGATACTTTTAAATGATGAACACTTTGCTGCAGCTCTCAAATGTCATTCTCTGTCAAACTAGTGCATGCTGACACACACACACACACACACACACACACACACACACACACACACACACACACACACACACACACACACACACACACACACACACACACACACACACACACACACACACACACACACACACACACACACACACACACACACACACACACACACACACACGCACAGTCCTGTTAGACAATACAATTTATTTCATTAATTAATTATATGATCTGCAGATTAATTTGATTAATTCATCTAATTAATCACACACCAAATTTAGTGGAGATATTACCCCTAAAATGTGATTTAAAGTCATTATTGTGTTAAATTAGAAAAGCATTAGGTAAAAATTGCAAAAAGTAACTTTAGAAAGAAACAATACATTTGATTCAACATAGAATTTATTACACATAAAATTTTAGGCTACAAGGGCCATCATTTTTGTTTCAGAAACTGCATCCGAATTGGAATTTATCAGGGCTCCAAATTAACTTTTCTACTGGTTGCACTGGTGCTACCCACTTTCTCAGTTGGTCGCACCAGCATATGATTTGGTCGCACTTTTTTTTTTTGCTACATGCCATGGGATTAATCAATGCATGCTGATGAATAGTGGTTTTAATGGACCAAAGCTAGCAAAGGCTTTCTGGGTTGCAGCATAAACACAACTGTAATATATTAATAATCATTGCAAAATTTCAGGATTTTCATGGATTTTGGACAGTAAGTTTAATCTGTAATTTTAAGCGTTTTACAGTTGAATTCTATACAATCTATTTACATTTGAATCATATTCTATCTATGAATTCTATACAATCTATTTACATTTGAATCATATTATACTTGACATACTATAATTGACAGTAGATAACCCAATAAATGAAAAACACAAAGCCCTTTTCACAAGTAAGCCTATCAATAATTATTTATTTGTTATAGGCCTATTATCTGGAATAATTACGAAAATCCGTGCAGCAGGACTATTAATTTATTTATATATTCAGTTTAATTTTCTATTTAGCCTATTAAAGATAGAACTATACTTTATTTATTAAAGTCAATTGATTGTGAAGTTAGACATCGAAAATTGCAGATCAAGCGCATGGGGCTGCATGTCTTCTCTTGTTATGAATTGGATCCTAACTCTGCGCAGTGATATGGAACTGTAATGCGGTTCAAACTTGCCTGAAACTACTTTAGCCATGCGTTTCCCTGAAAATAATGCACACCTTTAGAACATTCTCAACCAATCAGAATCAAGCATTCAACAGCCCTGTAGTATAAAATAAGATAATACAGATATTTCATTATCAAAAATCTCACACGATCCTGACCTTCTGCATTTTATAATAATTTCCTTTTCCTCAGTCGAGCGATTACTCTCATCTAACCGCTGAAAAGACGAAGGAGCACGCTGTTTCGGGAGACATTTTCATTTTTATGCCTTAATTCGTGAATTCGTAATTGGTGCGTTTCACTATCAGAGTGTGATGCACGTGACGTCTACGTTCCTCAATAAATAAACTGCACGTGTCTTGCGGAAGAACACTGTAGCCGGAGCTACTTCTCTCCATTAATGTCTATGGCGAGTCACGCAGGCACTGGGCAACTCCGCATCCGAGCTCGACCCGAGATAAAATAGTCCGAATATAAACACTTATTATAGGCGTACCGTAGTGATTCAGGATAAGTCAAAAACACGGTTTGGAAAATGGATTCATGATGTAGCCGAATCGAATCACTTTGAACATAATGTAGCGACTGTCAATGGCTGTGTGGCTGTCAATCAGCTATGTGGAACCCCGGGCGCACTGTTGGTTGGCGGCTTGGGAAGAGGGGGGCGGGTTGAGGAAGTTCGTCTGAATGCCTGCACGTGCTCTGGCGAATTAACAAGTTAACTGAACTCAGGCCTTGTGTGAGATGCTACAATAAGTTATGGACTGCAGCACTTGATACAACGGCGTTCTGTTGCGCAAGCATCCACTCGCACATATGCGACAACATACAATTTTAACTCGCACATTCTCAAAAAATGGTCGCAGTCTGGAACCCTGTTAGATATATGGAATATTTACAGACCAAACTGAATCATTAATTCACCCGATTGATTCTCTCAATACACAAATTAATTCAGGAAACGAAACACCAGGGGCCTGACATATAAATGTTGCCAATCTCCACACACATAGGGATTTATAAAAAATAAACTAGGCGTGAATGTTTGTGTACCATACGGACACTCTTGATCGTACTGGAGTGAGCCAAGTAATGAAGCAAACAGAATGATTTAAACTCTGTTTTACATCTGACATCCACATTTAGATTATTTCTGCTTTCAATTGTGTTCTAAATAGCAGAACTCATGTTCTGAGAAAATATTTTCACATGAATAATGATCAATAAAGCGCACTTAACTCCTGAGAAGATGGCTTAGCAACAAAGAAGGACTCACTCAGTGACTAAAAGGTCCATTGCCTGGTTTGAATAGGTCTGATGAGTACTGTACAAACTCAGCTGTACAAAGGGGCTGTTGGTGTCATGCACAGACAGAGAATAGCCTAATAATAATTGTGCCTTTCATGGGTGTCCCTTTCATGGTCTTCCCAATATTATGAAAAAGACCATTGTATTTGACAGACAGAGTTGGAAGGAAATGGTAGCATGTGTATGCTTTATTTTTAAAATGTAGCCAGACAATTATTTACACATGGAAAAAATAAGTAGACCTATCTGCTTCTATTAAAAATACATAAATATCCTAAAATATACACTCACCGGCCACTTTATTAGGTGCTAGTAACGGGTTGGACCCCCTTTTGCCTTCAGAACTGCCTCAATTCTTCGTGGCATAGATTCAACAAGGTGCTGGAAGCATTCCTCAGGGAGTTTGGTCCATATTGACATGATGGCATCACACAGTTGCCGCAGATTTGTCGGCTGCACATCCATGATGCGAATCTCCCGTCTCCACCATATCCCAAAGATGCTCTATTGGATTGAAATCTGGTGACTGTGGAGGCCATTTGAGTACAGCAAACTCATTGTCATGTTCAAGAAACCAGTCTGAGATGATTCCAGCTTTATGACATGGCGCATTATCCTGCTGAAAGTAGTAGGGGTGGTTAATCTGTCTGATTTCCCGATTCGATTCGATTACGATTATTGAAGTCCCGATTCGATTACAGTCGATTTTCGATTATTAACGATTCTCGATTAGCGATTATTGATTTTCCATTTTACAACAGTAAACAAAAATACACTAGACCAACATATGATTATATTAGCAGCAGCATCATTTTGGTATTAATTGCACTTTTTATTTGTTTGAAATTCAATGAAAATGTAATGATGGTTAGTGAAGACATGCAAACATGCTTGTTGTCTACTACTTAGGCAACCCATTATCTTTAAATAATTTTTTGAACAATTGTGTTGCATTATAATGCAAAGGCACAGGTCTGGTTCTATTAATTGACAGCATTAAAATGCATTTTGTGATTTCCTTCAATTGAAAATCTTTGAAGCAAGTTTGTGGGGCTTGAAGGGCACCCGATTCAGAGAATCAACCAGAAATTCAAAAGAACAGCATTTATCTGAAGTAGAAAGCTTTTGTAACATTAAATAATACAGTTTAAAAGTTTGGAGTTGGTAAGAATTTTTCTTACATTTTTTGGGAGAAAGAAAAAAGAAATCTATACTTTTATTCATCAAGGATAAATTAAATTAAGTTGATCAAAAGTTACAGTGAAGACATTTATAATGTTACAAATCGATTATCTGAATCTTTTGTGTGTGTGACTATAAATACTTTCCTTTAAATGTACAAAGTAATGACCCATAAAGAATTAACGTACAATATATTTTATTAGCATTCCAAAGAACCAACAGGAAAATAAACGTGTGCCTGAACTAGGAGCATAACTTTAACTTACTTGTAGTAAATTAATATTATAATGACCGGTACAGCCGAGTGTTTTTCCTCCTCTGGCTGGAAACGCATCATATGGCTTCTCATATTTGTCGTGTTTTCCGTCGTTAGTTTTATTCTACAAAGCTTACAACTAGCGTGTGGCTCTTGCCCAGTTCATTTCCCTCTTCAACTTCAGAAGTCAGCTTTTAACCTAACGAGGAGGGTGTTTGGATCTTGCGTGCCATCGCGTCTCTGTTATGTGCACACGTCAGACGGTCCGGTCACTGCACTTCCGTCTTCGCGTTTCGGTCAATATTACGTTTTTATAAGTATATATATAATAATTTTTTTTTTTTTTTTTTTTGGAAAATCGATTTTGGGATATTTGTGAATCGATTCAGGATCGTCCACGTCCGCATCGCTGATGCATCGAGAATACAATTTTTTCCCCACCCCTAGAAAGTAGCCATCAGAAGTTGGGTACATTGTGGTCATAAAGGGATGGGCATGGTCAGCAACAATACTCAGGTAGGCTGTGGCGTTGCAACGATGTCTCAATTGGTACCAAGGGGCCCAAAGAGTGCCAAGAAAATATTCCCCACACCATGACACCACCACCACCAGCCTGAACCGTTGATACAAGGCAGGATGGATCCATGCTTTCATGTTGTAGACGCCAAATTCTGACCCTACCATCCGAAATGTCGCAGCAGAAATCGAGACTCATCAGACCAGGCAACGTTTTTCCAATCTTCTATTGTCCAATTTCGAATGAGCTTGTGCAAATTGTAGCCTCAGTTTCCTGTTCTTAGCTGAAAGGAGTGGCACCCGGTGTGGTCTTCTGCTGCTGTAGCCCATCTGCCTCAAAGTTCGACATACTGTGCGTTCAGAGATGCTCTTCTGCCCACCTTGGTTGTAACGGGTGGTTATTTGAGTCACTGTTGCCCTTCTATCAGCTCGAACCAGTCTGGCCATTCTCCTCTGACCTCTGGCATCAACAAGGCATTTCCGCCCACAGAACTGCCGCTCACTGGATGTTTTTTCTTTTCGGACCATTCTCTGTAAACCCTAGAGATGGTTGTGCGTGAAAATCTCAGTAGATTAGCAGTTTCTGAAATACTCAGACCAGCCCTTCTGGCACCAACAATCATGCCACGTTCAAAGTCACTCAAATCACCTTTCTTCCCCATACTGATGCTCGGTTTGAACTGCAGGAGATTGTCTTGACCATGTCTACATGCCTAAATGCACTGAGTTGCCGCCATGTGATTGGCTGCTTAGAAATTAAGTGTTAACGAGCAGTTGGACAGGTATACCTAATAAAGTGGCAGGTGAGTGTATGTTTACCTTTTAGGCAAAATTGCATAGATTTGATTTGCTCATAGCAATTGAAAATACTACGATTGTGAATAACTCTGCGAAAATTCTCTCAGAAATGGGTTTTCTACAATTTTGCAACTGAATAATGTTTAGCAATGTGACGGCATATAGTTCGTATCTCATATTTTCAAAATGTCTTGTACTGTTAAACTTAATATCACATCAATGGGATTATGCATGAAAAAAGACATCATGCAAAGTCAAACTAGGTGTTAAGCTCCATATATGATTATTTTGGGGAGACAGGGGCAGATATGCATGTACAAACCAATCTTCCGCTGACGGGGATTTAAAAAAGGAATTTTGCGCAGATTCTAGCTATTGTGCATATGCAGACTTTTAGAAGTAAAGTCTCTAATCTACTTGCTTTCACGGTACTTTGATGTCATACGATACACCGATTGGTCTGCGCAGCTCCGCTTCTAATTTATTGAATTGTTGTAAAGTTCACTCGTGTATACTCTGAACAAAAAAATGCAATAGTCATGTGGGATATTTCTTAACTATGTCATATGATATAACAAACACATAACCCAAATAATTAGCATTTTATCGATTGCTAGCACTAAACATGTACAATATTTATAAAATCTGAATAATATGCATTGTAAAATATAGAAAAAAATAGATGTTTTAGATAGGTGGTTAGTTATTTGAAATTGTAATACCATTTCACTATTTATTTTTGATCAAATAAATGCAGCCTTAAAATTAGGGTGGGGCGAATACAGGTACCTCACGATTTCAATTCTGTGGCGATATGTGGTCCATGATATGATATCACGATTCGCGATATCTACGATATTCGATATATTGGAAGAAATTTCATCAACGATATATCACGATATACAGTATGTGACTGAAAAGAAAGGAGGAATAAGGAAATAAGGAAATTTTATGCATTTATTAATGCCAACATTTCCACCATTGTGCAACATTGTGTCTCAGACTTAGGGCCCTATAAAATCCGTTTTAATTTTTGGGAATTAGGTTTTTTTTACCCTTGGCTGTTATTTTAGTCGTAAAAAGAGTGTGTTTTTTTAAGTTAATGATTAAAATGTATTAAAAATACAAATAAATTAGGAATGACCTTAAATTTGAGGTAATATAGACATTTAAGTTACTCAGTAGCCTTTTCAGGACAAATACTGCATGATGCAACATAACACTGCACTCTTCAAGTAACAACAAAATATGGTTATGAGCTTTAAACTGTCCAGTAATATAAATTATATTAGTTTATATAAGTTTAAATAGTCACACTCTGTCGCTTACGAAGTTCGCTTCACTTTTGTCCAGTCCGGCACCTCATAGAGTCACGTGCGAACTGCTTCAGCTCGGCACTGACGGCTTATAGCATCGAGTTTCTTTAACTTTTTGCAGATGAAAGCAGAGCCGTGGACAGCTGCTTCGCCATGCTTTCATTGTTTTGATTTCATCATTGTAGCTGAAATGACAGGTTGGTGGGTTTGTGTCGCCCAGTTTGTGCTTCCCCTGGTCTGCATTTTCACCAGACATGCGTTCTTCCCTAGCCTAGAAATCTCAGACGCACCCTAGCGGCAGCAAATTTTTTTGCCGCAAAGTGTGGTCTAGCAACTCTCCGTTGACTTTCGTTGTGGAAAAACCAAACTCTGGTCCGCCAATCACATCGTGTATAAGAGTTGGTGGGCGGGCTTAACACAATGACGGCAGCGTTGTGACGGTTCTATGCCGTGATTTCCATTGGTGATATCCCTGCTACTTAAAAACAAACAAGATGCAGCTGGCGAACAGCGGTCTTTTGATTCGGCTTTGGCCGCGACTCGGATGACTTGGAGTTAAGAGAACGTCACTTGAGTCATTCTTAAAAAAGGAAGATGTGTTCGGAGTTTCGACGACCGGATACGGCAAAAGTTTAATATATCAACTTGCTCCGCTGGAGGGAAAACGCATTGGACTCGCTCATCCACAGCCATTCGTTGCTCTGGTTGGTTAGCGCTATCCTATGGCGTGCAGAGGGATATTGAAAGACAACCTTTTATCCCACCCCTCGGATTGAGGTATGACAATTGAGAGTTCCCAGACCTAACATCCTGATGTAGGTCTGGCATGCCAGGCTATTCTTCCTCCACACAAAAACAGAATTTCAAACCAAATATGTAAAATTCCACAAAATTCTGCATAAACACTAGATTCCGCGTTATTTGGCCAAATCTATCCACTATTCCGTGATCGCGGAAATCATTAGGGCCTTAGTGTCTGCACACTTTAGAGTGGAAACTCAGCGCGTGATTCTTTGATTAGTTTTTTATTGTTTTCCACCATTCTTCTCGCTTCTCTTGTTGTTAGTTAACTTGTGTTCTTCACCACCGGCCGCTGTTTGCGCCACTTTACCCCTATTTACTAGAACAGCGCCCCTCGCAAACAGAATGGTAGATATTGGGTAGTGACAGTGACACTGACAACGGGTAAATTAATAATTTCGTGTTGTAATAAAATATCGATATTGAGGCATTAGTGTATCGATTATTTATTGCAACAGAGAGCACAACAATATATTGCAATATCGATTTTTTTCCCACCCCTACTTAAAATCTTACCAAACCCAAACTTTTTAAATAATAATAATTTTGTATTTGTTTGCATTTTATTTTGTTGTTCTTTTTTTGGAGACAGACGTGGTCACTATGATTTGACCCTTGGATGCAAAAGAGCAAGACTTCTCTTCTGTTATGCAGAAGAAAAACAGCATACAAGTTTAGAGAAAGGTGAGGGTGAGTATATGATTTATATATATATATATATATATATATATATATATATATATATATATATATATATATATATATATATATATATATATATATATATATATATATTTAAAGAACAAGTATGCAAAAGATAAGAGTATATATAGGGAGACTACAAAAAAGGCAAAAATACAGCAACTTTGGGTGTCATTTTTGTAGAAATACTGGCTTAGTTTCAATCCACAGGTAGTGCAATAATACACAGTGTATCTGCCAGGCGACCCAGTGTACTAAGATAGGAAAAGGGGGCTGAGAATGGCTGTGAGTCAGGAGTGTGTATAGAACGAGAGAGAAAGAGGGACAGTGAAATGAAGAGAAAGGAGGTGGCATGTGAGCCTGACACATCTCATAGCTCAGTAATGCATGCTGCAGTGAATGCTAATTTCTTAAATTCTCTCCCAGAAAAAAGAAATCTGTGGATTGCCAAAGCACTCTATTTTTATCCCTCCCCAAACATTCTTTTCATTTCCTCCCTGATAGTGTTACAACACCGCAACAAAAAAAGTCATATTCTCTCACTGGCCTCTGGCTTCTCTTATCTCCACAGACTTCATATCATTCAGATGCCCACGAAAAAAAAAAATGCTAGGCTGGTATGATTGCGTTTCACAGGTCACACAGGTGCCATCGAAACGGGTCAGATGTATAACAAGGAAAGAAGCATCTGGCCACATCATAGTTCAAAACCAACAGATGCAATCTAGACAGGGCATGAACACGATCATCTGATTTAAGAGTCATGCTGTAACATGGGCTTTTCTCTCTGTGGATTGTTAAAAGTGATGACTCAGACTTTTAATTTCATACAGCAGAAGGGTAAAGAACTTTACAGTAACCACTAGGGATGGGTATTTTGTCAAGTCTGACAGATAAATTCAGCAGAATGCTTGGGCTGGGATGATGGGAATTGGTGTCTCATAATGGCAGCATTTAAACGCCAAATCACACCGTTTCATCAAACATTAATGCATGCTAACATTTCAAACATTCAAGTTCAAAAACAAAAGTAAAAAAAAAAGTCTGTTCCATTCCATTAGCATCTAGGTATTGCCGAAAGCAAAATCAAAATCCTGTGTATTGAACGCAAGCTACAGTTCATGTACAGCTGCTTTTCCAGTTCTAACCAATTTAACTCTTTAATTGGTTACTATCATCCAACAAGTAATAATAGTGAATGGGCTCCTTGCACTAACCACTCCCTTACCGAATGCGGCTTCGTCTTTTCCGGTGTCAACATGGCGCATTATACACTAGATCTTACAAGTTGCCGAAACACAATAACAGACGTCATCGTCTTTGTAAGTGCTCCTCCAAACCACCTAGCAGCAAATTAGATAAGGGCTTTAAATGTATGCCTTCCATATTTCCACGGATATAAGGGAAGTCTATAGCCTATACCTTAAACTTATATGGCTTAGTTTGCTAGCTTACATTAGGCTAACAAACATACCTCGGTCTGACAGAATATGCGTGTTATAATGTTGTACTGTTTTCTGAGTATTAGGCGGAAAATGTGTCTACGTTGTGTCTTTACGCCTTCATGCATGTTCCTAACGTCTTATTGTGTTAATATGTGAATGGCATTAGTGTCAAACAAAGACAGGGCCACAAGTGAAGTCGCTGTAAAGGCTTTTTGCTTCAGATCGATGAAGAAGCACGAAAAACCTTTCACATTTTCCGCCTATACTAGAAAACAGTACAACATTATAACACGCATATTCTGTCAGACCGGATTTTTTATTAGCCTAATGTAAGCTAGCAAACTAACATTAGCCATAAAGTTTGAGATATAGGCTATAGACTTACCTTCATATCCGTGGAAATATGAAGAGGCATACATTTTAAAGCCCTTATGTAATTTGCTGCTAGGTGATTTGGAGGAGCACTTACAAAGACGATGTACGTCTGTTATTGTAAGTTTCGGCAACTCTTGTAAGCATCTAGTGTAGAATAGCGCCATGTTTACACCGGAAAAGCCGAAGCCGCATTTCCGGTAAGGGAGTGGTTACGTGCAAGGAGCCCATTATAACTGAAATGTAAGCAACAGGGAAACAAAAAATAAAAATAAAGGCTTTACAAATAGACTAGTTTTGAAAAATTAGTGTGAACCTACACCTAAATGGCTTGTAAAAAAAGTTTCATATAGGGTAGAACACGTGCAAAAACACTCAGCTTTGACTATCATTCAATAAATAAACTGCATTATTTGTTATATTAGTTGATATTATTGTTCATTTATGTATACGCCTTATTTCACGACATCTTTGAGAATGAAAGCGAGGCTGTGAGGGATAGACATGCATCTCTTCAATGGGATGTACTGTTATTTAATGTGTTTTCGGATTGTTCTGCTCATGAAACACTGGAAAAAATATCTTTCTAAGAAATGTCAGTTGACAAAAAACTCCTGACAATGTAAGCTGTGGAAAATTGTAAGTTATCTAGGAGCTTTATTCAGCTTTTTACAGCGGATGCCATTGGAAACACGGTAAGTCTATCCCTCACAGCCTCACTTTCATACCTGTTATGGCGCTGCTCTGAATAAGCTGCTATTTTTTTTCAGTGTATAGATTTCATTAAATATATGTGTCATGAAGCACATGTATAATCAGTCCAATGGAAGAATGAAACGTCATGGGTCATATGACCAGGAAACTATAAAACACCCCGAAAACAGACCGCAACAGCTTCTGTTGCCTTCAGCAAATGCTCTATGTACACAGTCCTTGTCTATTTACTGCTGTTTGTCAAGCACACATTATATATATATATATATATATATATATATATATATATATAGGCAAAACAAGAATTCAAGCGTTATGTTGTCCCTTGCCCTCGTTTTCTCACGGGTGGGGACACACATCAGCTTTGTGATGCATGTTTGGGAGTGGAGCATGCCCAGTCAGTTCTCAGAGGGAGCTAACTGTGAGCATTGCGAGAAGCTGTCTATGAGATGCTCCGCCTCTCGCCGGGTGTTCTTCGAGGAGGAGGGTTCAGTTTGCATTCTACTCGAGGCGCCCGGGTCGCGCTGTTGCACAGCGGTGGCTTTCATCCTGGGGTTCGCATACTGCATCTAGTAGCGGGGCGCTGAGACGGGACCCACCCCTTCTCAGCCCTTACCTGCTGGATCTAGTGCCTCTGCCCAGGAAGGAGCCCGCACTGGGCTTCTCCTTTCCAGGTTGAGGCACCACTGCTGACACTATACAGTTCTGAGGATCTCTTGGTCATCAGTGTTAATACGGGGATTATGAGTCTTTCGCCAGCTCATACCTCCGGTGGTGAGGAGCTTTTGGAGGTTTTATCTCGTGCTGTAGCTAGATTAAATACTGAATGGCCAGCCAACGATTCAGAAAGTGTGATGAAAATAGTTTGCTAGATGAAAGATTTTTACCATCTGAGATCACAGCCTCCACGTCGGGACTGCCAGTCTCTCCCGATCTCCACACTGAGATGTTTACATCTAACTATTGCAATATGTTAGGTGCCTCTAATTACAATTTTTTGACGGTGCCTCAAGCCAAAGAGACGCTCGCGAGCTATCTCTTCCCGAGTCAGCTTCATCATTAAAAGCCCAGCGTTACCCACCAAGGCTCTAAAGTCTACTTCATTGCTGGTGGGTACAGCTTATATGGCAGCAGGTTCATGCCTGCACACAATGTCTATACTGCAGGCATACCAGGCTGATATGCTGAAGGATATCAATGAACGTGAGGAAGTCAGCGCTGATGTGATCTGAGAATTGTGACGCGCAACAGACCTGTCGCTCTCGGGCCACTAAGGAGACGGCCAAGTCAGTGGGCCATTCTATGGCAGCCCTGGTGGCCACGGAGCGTCATCTTTGGCTAAATCTGTCTGATATAAAAGATAAGGATAAGTCTGTTCTTCTGGATGCCCCACTTTCGCCTTCAAGTTTATTCGACGATGCTATTAACTGTGTCGTTGATAGGTTTCAGGATGCAAAAAAGCTGCTGCGTTCCAGAGGTTTCTTCGTAGACGTTTCAATCTCCCAGACTTTTGGGGAAGAACTTTTATACGCCTTATTCACGGCAGCGCCATCTTTGATTTTTAATGAGCATAAAAGCGAGGCTGTGAGGGATAGACATGCATCTCTTTAATGGGCTGTACTGTTATTTAATGTGTTTTCGGATTGTTCTGCTCATGAAACACTGGAAAAATATCTTTCCAAGAAATTTCAGTTGACAAAAAATCTCCGACAATGTAAGCTGTGGAAAATTGTAAGTAATCTAGGAGCTTTATTCCGCTTTTACAGCGATGCCATTGGAAACACGGTAAGTCTATCCCTGACAGCCTCACTTTCATACCTGTCATGGTGCTGCTCTGAATAAGGTCTATTAAGTCCAAGCAGTTTAATCCAAGTAATAGCTCCTCACAGCACAGAGTGCATCAAAAACATTGATCGGGCTCCTCCACAATCAGGGGAAACTGGGTGACGATCGCAGTCCATGCCAGCTAGGGGTAGGCAAGATCTGAGGACTTTCATCTGGAGTAAGATGAAAGTCACTTTTCAAGCCTCGAGTAAGAAGTCCTGACTCACAGGGGGGTCAGACTTCTGAGGGTGGTCGTTCCACCATCAGAAGAGAAATCGTTCCTCCTCGGCGCCTCTGGGGGATTCTCTGAGGAGTGTCGCAGCGCTGCCAGATTGTTTGTTTCCTGCCGGTTCGCGCTTCAGGGCATCGGAGTGTCTGTTCAACCAAATCCCGAGGCCAGGCGAGAGAGAGTGGTCCCCTTATTAGAGTTTTCTGGCAGCGTGGAAACTACTGCCAAACATTTCTCTATGGGTCCTGCATATTATAGAAAAGGGGTAGACAATTCAGTTCGGTTCTCGTCCGCCCAGATTTCAAGGGGTCCTTCCCACAGTGGTGGACCCCGAACAGGCTCGGGTCAAGAATTACTGACACTTCTGCAAAAAGGGGCTATAGAAAGGGTTTCTCCTCCCAGCAGAGAGTCTGGGTTTTACAGCCAGTACATCATTGTTTTCAATGAAGGATGGGGGGGGGGGTGCGTCCTATCTTAGATCTGCATCTATTAAGAGAATTGGAGATTTGCAAGCCTTCATGCCTGGAATTTGCACTTGGTATGGTGAAGGCATTTTTACACACCTAGGCCGGGTTAAATTCCTAAGGTCCCCACTAATGTGATGGGTTGTGCTATTGTGCTACAGGCTTTCTGTCCTCCACCTTTTAATACCCCGGATAAGGAACGTCTCAATCGGTTATGTCCTGTTAGGGCTTTGGATGCCTACATTAACAGAGCTGCCCTGTGGCGTAGATCAGAAGAGTTATTTGTCTGCTTTGGTTTGACCAAGAAAGGTTGCCCTGCATCGAGACAAGTATTGAGCAAGTGGACATTTGAGACTATCTCTATTGCTTATGTGGTGGTTGGACGGTCCTCACCTATGGCCGTCTGTGCCCATTCTACTAGGAGTATGGCTGCCTCTAAGGCTTTTATTAAACATCGTATACATTTCAAAATATTGCTGATTACTTGCAAAGCACTAAATGGTTTAGCTCCGCAGAACTTGAACTGGCTCTTAACGCATTATAGTCCTTCACGTCTATTGCGATCTCAAACTTCCAACCAGTTGGAAGATCCTTTGGAAAAATATTCCTACCATTGTTCAGGAAGCAGACACACTCTGTCAGTTCAAAGCTAGACTAAAAACACTCTTATCTTACTCTCTTTGACCTAGCATTCACATAATACTTTATCGACTTCTACAATTCAATGTTAGGCTGTATGGATTAGGTGCAGCCGGAACTGGGAACACGTGATGTACTCGTTACATAATAAGAACTGCTAAGTTCTTATCAAGAAGAATGGCATCTATGCTAATTTTAGTGTCTTTGTTTATCCCGAGGTTTTTCCACAGCCTGCCGGATCCAGGCCATTTCTAGATCTGACAAAGGACCTTCGCCTGGACCCGATTACATCGCAGTGCTGAAGTGCCAACTAGCCTCTCCCTATGGAGGATCCCTATTTCACTCTACAGACAAAGCTGTTTCAAAATGTATAGGCAAGACAAATAGTTTGTTTAGGCATGATTTGTAGGGAATTACAAACCTGCACACATAAATCCAAATCGCCATCAGCTCAGATGATCAGCGATCATCTTAGCAGTCCCTAATTTAATAACAAATGATCATTTCTTCGGAAGTGAATCAATCAAAACTAACTTTAGCTGGAAAATAACATTATTCAAGAACTGCTATAAATCCAAACCAATCTCTGTTACCTTAAATTATATGTTTATCTCTGTAAAGCTGCTTTGAAACAATCTACATTGTTAAAAGCGCTATATAAATGAGGATAACTTGAGATACCACAGGACAAGAGCCTCAGGGATCTTGTGGAGTCCATACCTCAGTGGGTCACAGTTTTATTTACAGCACGCCAAGGAAAAACAGCATATTAGGCATAATGGGCCCTGTATTCATGGGCCCTTAACATTTTTACTCTATTTAACCAGACGCCATAAGACAAAACAGAACTGTTTTTTTTTCCACATCTACTTTTATCATCTATTATTATTATTACAAACAAACTATATTTGTTCTATTTGTATTACCGAGGTTTGATGTGACTACATACTCCATATTTTGGTTTGGAACAAGCTACTGGTCTTTCAAGCAGTAAAGTAAAGTCAAGCTGTTTTTACAGCCACTGTGGTCAAATCGGATGTCATTATATCTGCTTGTGCCTGTACAAAGTACTGCCATTGTAACCAATTATGGTGCTGAAAAATTTGCTGTCATTGTTGTCACCTCCAGGCACTCATCCCTAGTAACCACACAGTGAGATAAACCTCTGCATTATACAGCTGCACAGCACTGTTCTATTCACTACTTTTGAATGAGTAATAGCATCTGAATCGTTGTGGAGCCACATCAGATTCCATACGAAAATGTGAAGTGATCAGCTGTGCAAATGTGCAAAATTTTAAGTTAGAGCAATCTGTGCCTGAGACACAGCAGACATGTATTATGAGTAAGTGATCTGGTCTCAATGAGTATAATAATATCATGAGGGTTTCATATGAAAGATGAGCGTGTGTATGGGCGATTGGGCGTGTGCGAGAGTACGCTTCACTGTGATTAAAAAGATTGTGCAGAAACCTCTTTTGCACCCCGTTCTGTGCATTCATCAGGCAGAGCTCGTCTTCCTTTGATGGAAACCTGCAGCCAAAATTTAATGAAACACTTGGAACTTGTTCTTTGGCAGAAGTGATAGGGACTGTTCTGTCTCTGCAGAGAAAGTCAAAAATAGGAAAGTGAAGAAAATGGAAAAATCATTGGAAGGGTAAGACACCGTTTAACAAGGAAGAAAGTATGATTCAAACGGTTACAATGGTTTCAGATCAGTGTGTGATCCTTAATAATTCTCTCCCATGCTGAAGACATCAATGGACAAACATTGCAGGGGAGAGCTGGCAGAACAAAACTAGAAAGTAATGCATATCCAGACAGCCGTGGTTTCCACTCATGAGCCACTCTTTTCTTCTAAATTAATGTGGAGTATTTCGCCATATTTGAAGGTTAGTTGAGCATAATACTTGCCAGAGTGATGTTACAATTTCATTTCAAAACACTATAAACAAAGAATATAAACATGATTGTCTCTTAACCAGTGTTGTGCCTGAACGCGTTCATATTTTGAACGTACTGTATTACTGCCTGATGAACCTTACTGTGAACTCGTTCATTCCGGTGGTGTCTGTGAATGCACACTCTCTCAGTTTAACTTCGCTCAATAGGGTGCCAGATTTCTATAGAGCCTTAAAGGGGAAATGAAGCAGTGAATCAAGTTTACATGATTTACAAGATGGATTTCCAATATAATCAACAATTAGATAAGAAACATGACAAATGTAAACATTTAGAAGAAAAAAAGAAAAAACTTTATATCTTTCGCCGCCAGGGCGCCGCCATTGTGGAGTATTCTAACATGTGACGTCACGGGGTTGGTTGGCTCAGGCTCTATCCATAGACAGTAAGTGAATATCGCAACATTAAACTGTTTACACCCGTGTTTTGACCGCGGACGACTAATGTTAGGTACAGTCATTAGACAAAAAGACGACGTCTAATGTTATATGTTGACATACTGCACATAGAAACATTGTTCGCGATGTCTGCCGTCATATTCCCGTCTCGTCAACACCATGTAAGTTACGTTGCTGTGTATAAAAGCCGGTGGGGGTTTGGGGCGAAGAGCGGGTTTGCAACGCCACCAGGTGTCAGTGTGGCTGTTGTACTGCGATGCCTACCGTACTGTGTCAGAGTCCATCTGCTGTCAAGAGGTTGATCTTGAGCATGTATTGCGTGGTCAATTGTGCATTACCGCGCACACGTTTACTAATATGCTGTTCCGTGAGGTAAGTTAGACGTGTTGGAAGCGGCGATGCTTTCCCTGAAGGATGTCAGAGCGGAGACACTTTCCTAGTACATGTAGGCTGTAGCTACGGTAGCTACTAGCACTACCAGTGCGAAAACATGGACGTTTCATTTCCCCTTAAACAAATACATGCTAACTTACATGTGGTTGACGAGACGGGAATATGACGGCAGACATCGCGAACAATGTTTCTATGTGCAGTTTGTCAACATATAACATTAGACGTCGTCTTTTTGTCTAGTGACTGTACCTAACATTAGTCGTTCGCGGTCAAAACACTGGTGTAAACAGTTTAATGTCGCGATATTCACTTACTGTCTATGGATAGAGCCTGAGCCAACCAACCCTGTGACGTCACATGTTAGAATACTCCACAATGGCGGCGCCCTGGCGGCGAAAGATATAAAGTTTTTTCTTTTTTCTTCTAAATGTTTACATTTGTCATGTTTCTTATATAATTGTTGATTATATTGGAAATCCATCTTGTAAATCATGTAAACTTGATTCACTGCTTCATTTCCCCTTTAAAGGCGAAAACCCGGCTGACACACACCGTAACCATGCCTAAATATGTAGTAAAAAAAAAATCCAATCAAGCAACACAAGCCACCAGTGTCGCACGCTGCACCGCCGTATGCATCATCAAAACAAAATTGTTGATGCTTATGTAGTGGACAAAGCATCGAGGAGGCGTCATATGATCATTTAAATGAGTTTTATGACAAGGTCGGTAGAGGATGGGAAAAATCTTACGTTCTGCACAAACTTTGCTCGCCGAGTTAAGTTACTTAAGCCCCTTTCACACAGCGCCGTTGATACCAGGAAATTGCCAGAGGGTCTTCTGTGTGAACGCAAACACGACCCGGGATTGATACCGGCATCGATGACTGGTTGGGGACCTAGTAACATTGCCGGAATCAGTCCCGGAACGCGCGCTGTGTGAACAAAATCCAGGACCAATCCCGTAAGCGGTGCGTCACAGTGATGACGCTCGAGAAAGTCTGTGTTCATTAACAAAGAAAGGACGAACAAATGTCTGCAAACTGGAACGAAGCAGAGACCAGGAGCTCCACTAACCGCGCTGATGCCGAGATCGTTCACCAGCTTTATGGAACGGTATGCGCGTGTACATGTTTTCGATGCGTACGTTACACGTCTCATCCTGACGTAAAAGTGTCTTTCCGAGGATCTTTACGGGTTGCCGGGATCTTCACAGATCCCGGCAAATGCACTGGCAGAGTGAATGAACTAAAATCAAACAAACCCGGGACAAATGCTGGGTCACATTATCTGTGTATTTTTCGGAATCTCTGTGTGAAAGGGGCTTTAAAGTTATAATTTTAAATTATACAATAATTGTCTATTGTTGTATATGGGCTGTGGCAAAAGGCGGTTTGCAGTCACGTGATTGTGTTGACGCGCGAAATGCAGGTGGAGGGCAAGGAGTGAAGAGCGCAATGAACGAGATGGAGGAAAGACCGTACTGTACTACTTTAGATGCTATTACAAGAGAAATATATAAACAGAAAATCGAAACATATGCAGGACGTGATCCTTACGTTATGAACAGGACCGATTTTCAACTGAATTGAGAGATTTGCCTGCCATCGAGGCTGTAGATATCAGCAACTACCTCGTCTCACAGACATACTTTGACTTTATAAAGTTCGGAAACTGGTACATTACACAAACAGCCACATAAGTGTATTTAAACACCTGAATAATGTAATTATAAGCCACATAAATAATGTATTAACTCACATTTGACAAAGTGATCACTGCACACACACAAACACAGGCATTTTCCCATTCGGCTCCTCCCGACCGCAGACGTAATGTTTGCAAGGCATTTTTCCCGGTGTATTTCTGTCAATTTCTTGTATTTTCCCTCTTATGAACAACAATTTTTGGCACATGACAAAAACTCCTCGTGGTTCTGATCGATTTCAGCAACCATAAACGACGCAAAACATAGGCATTTGAGTGTGTTATAGTGCTTCCTAAATATAGAAAATCACTTCCTGCCCTCCATTTCCATTTTCACGCCATGGCAACGCAGTGGCGTGACGTCATGTGAAAACAAGCGATAATTATAAAAAAAAATAGCTCGCAGCTCATTATGGAAGTATGAACTATAAACTGAACTAGTTTATTTTAAAATTAGTGAACTGAACATTGAACTTTCGTGTAGAAAGTGAACATTCCTAACACTGCTGTTAACTCAAATTTATCCTCTATAACATTTACAAAAATTACTTAAAACAAATTAAACAACACATTTTCATTGATCTAATCAAATAAAAAAACAAAGTACTATAACTTTTAGATTTCAAAATGTGTTCCACAATACAGGATATATTTGTACACTCACCGGCCACTTTATTAGGTACCCCATGCTAGTAACGGGTTGGACCCTCTTTTGCCTTCAGAACTGGCTCAATTATTCGTGGCATAGATTCAACAAGGTGCTGGAAGCATTCCTCAGGGAGTTTGGTCCATATTGACATGATGGCATCACACAGTTGCCGCAGATTTGTCGGCTGCACATCCATGATGCGAATCTCCCGTCTCCACCACATCCCAAAGATGCTCTATTGGATTGAGATCTGGTGACTGTGGAGGCCATTTGAGTACAGCGAACTCATTGTCATGTTCAAGAAACCAGTCTGAGATGATTCCAGCTTTATGACATGGCGCATTATCCTGCTGAAAGTAGCCATCAGAAGTTGGGTACATTGTGGTCATAAAGGGATGGACATGGTCAGCAACAATACTCAGGTAGGCTGTGGCGTTGCAGCGATGCTCAATTGGTACCAAGGGGCCCAAAGAGTGCCAAGAAAATATTCCCCACACCATGACACCACCACCACCAGCCTGAACCGTTGATACAAGGCAGGATGGATCCATGCTTTCATGTTGTAGACGCCAAATTCTGACCCTACCATCCGAATGTCGCAGCAGAAATCGAGACTCATCAGACCAGGCAACGTTTTTCCAATCTTCTATTGTCCAATTTCGATGAGCTTGTGCAAATTGTAGCCTCAGTTTCCTGTTCTTAGCTGAAAGGAGTGGCACCCGGTGTGGTCTTCTGCTGCTGTAGCCCATCTGCCTCAAAGTTCAACGTACTGTGCGTTCAGAGATGCTCTTCTGCCCACCTTGGTTGTAACGGGTGGTTATTTGAGTCACTGTTGCCCTTCTATCAGCTCGAACCAGTCTGGCCATTCTCCTCTGACCTCTGGCATCAACAAGGCATTTCCGCCCACAGAACTGCCGCTCACTGGATGTTTTTTTCTTTTTCGGACCATTCTCTGTAAACCCTAGAGATGGTTGTGCGTGAAAATCCCAGTAGATTAGCAGTTTCTGAAATACTCAGACCAGCCCTTCTGGCACCAACAATCATGCCACGTTCAAAGTCACTCAAATCACCTTTCTTCCCCATACTGATGCTCGGTTTGAACTGCAGGAGATTGTCTTGACCATGTCTACATGCCTAAATGCACTGAGTTGCCGCCATGTGATTGGCTGCTTAGAAATTAAGTGTTAACGAGCAGTTGGACAGGTGTACCTAATAAAGTGGCCGGTGAGTGTATATCCATCCAGGGCTTGACATTAACTTGTTTTCTCACCAGCCACCGTGGCTAGTGATTTTTCAAAGTTACAAGCCACTCAGCATTTTCATTGGCCAATATATATTTTTTTATATTATCTACAAATTTGAGATCACTTTTAAGACCTGACGCACAGTTCCATTATACTGTTTCACATGTGTTTTCTTTCTCAACTGTTTATGTTCACTTCTGTGTACATCTTTTACAATGTGTAAAATAACTCAATAAAGTACTGAGAGGCAGCTTTGGATGCGCACTCTGTGTGTGAGAACAAAATATGCGGGAATAAGAACATTGTGCATAATACACACAATCCCATATTGTAAAGACAAGCCTGTAACACCAACAATATATATCCAGAGCAAATGTAACGAGTTAGTGAGGGGAGATGGGATTTGTGGAGAGATGAAAGTGTTGGAAACGTTATTGAAATGCAATTCCAAATGTTATTGAAATGCATTGAAAAAATATGTTTTTTTGACATGACTACATTGCACTAGCTTATTATTTCAGATGCCTTTTTAAAAGACTACAATTGAAAAAAGTGCATATTAGATAAAGTTTAACTTTCTACTCTAAGAAACCTAAAACAGTTGTGCTAATTGCCACAAGTAGTACATCGGTTTTCAACCCTAAAAAAACAGCTTATTAGAATGATTTCTGAAGGATCATGTGACACTGAAGACTGGATAAATGGCTGCTGAAAGTGTATCTCTGCCATAACAGGAATAAATTATAAAATATTAAAATAATAAAAACAAAATTAACTGTAACAATATTTCACAATACTACTGTTTTTACTCTATTTTGATCAAATAAATGTAGCCTTGTTGAGCATAGGAGACTACCATTAAAAACATATTTCCAAGTTGTGTAAATTCTCAAGTAAAGCTTTTTAAAGTCACTGTACAGGTCCAAGAAGATTAACCCAAAAGCAGCTTGACCCAAAAAAGAAATCAAATCCAAGTCAACTGCCTGGAAGGCTACTACGCTGAGTACACGTATTAAGGCAGTAATGTATTTCTGCAAGATTTTTTTATGACCTTCTACAAATTTCCATGACCCTACATGGAAAATAGATAAAGGCTTGTAAAAATCATTTTCCATGAATGAAATGTCCAATTCTATGTAAGGTACTTTGAATTAATAATAGAATTAAATGATCATACTTATTAGTTTACAAAATATCTCGCAATACAACCAAGGAGTCAAGGTTTTGTTGGTTAGCATTGCCCCATTAGATCCTGCAAATGGAAGGTCTTAATTTCTGACAGTAAAAGGCATCTTCTAGAATCCATTCAACAAGCATACCTTTAGAAACTTTTCTTCCTTGTTTTTCTAGCTGAAATGTCCTTCACAACATCAGTAAAATCCATTTTTTATTGAAAGTAATTCTCAGATAGACATTTGGATTTTTTTATACCAATGCCAGGTTTGATAATGATTTGAGAATCTGAGTGTCAAGAGATCCTGTTCACACCACCACTTACAATATATGTCTCGAATACTGTCTGTATAAAAGTGCAACGGGATATATGCAACTGTAACCATAGTGACGGTGACTAAAGTTATATAGATGACATGCAGATTATATCCATGCTGTTGTAAGTTACTGATCCGTGTTTAAAAAGAGCATCTCTCGTAATGTTGGACATTATAGAATCCAGTACTGTTGCATTCACACATAGGGGTTTTGTCCGAAAATATCGGTTGTGATTCCTGAAATTGTATGAATGTGAGTTCAATTATAAAATGTTGTTGTTGTCCCTGCTGTAATCTCCCATATATTAATATATTATTTTTGTGCAGCCAGTAGGCCTCTCCCCAGTGTAGGCTTCAGCCCATGAAAGCCTGTGAGTTAGTGAGCCCAAGATCACACAAATGTCCCTGATATTTCTAGGTTTTCCATTGAAACCCATTTATTCTTGGAACTAAAATGAGCATTTAGGAAATAAACTGCATGGTTTAAACACAATCCAATGGATGGCAAATCAATGAACATCTGCAGAAAAAGTAAGTGGGAACCCCTCAGCAGGTGTGTGGGTCAGTAGGTAGGATGCAGTTGTTTTGCTATATCTCACCGTCTCGGAAACACAGAGGGCTGAGTTCCATCTGACTGGGCACGGCAGAGCTGTGCAGGCAGGGGTTATGCCGCAGGTCGCAGGCATCATAGTGCTGTCTCGCAGAGGGGGCCGTGAAGAAGGGCGGGCAGGTGCAGGAAGCCCCTGGGATATCAGATTCCACACAATCTGCCCCGTTCAGGCAGGAGAAGAAGAACATTCCCTTCACATCCTCCACAGTCTATGCCTGTCCAGCCATGAGGACACATACACCTATGAGGCAAAAGAGATTTTAGTTTCCATTGTTTCCTCACCCTCAAGCTTGTATGACTTTTAATTCATTTTTGATATCCTGGGTTGCTTTTTTCCGTAAGTGAATGGTGTCAAGCTAAAATGTAAAATAAAAATAAAAAGATTCATAAATGTAATCAAAATGAATTGTAAACTACATTACAGTTAAAAAATTTGGAGCTGATAAGATTTAATGCTCTTAAAGAGAAGTATCTGATGCTCACCACAAAGGCGGCATTAAATTGACCAAAATGATAGTAAAAACTGCAAAATTGTGGAACATCTTTACAATTTAAAAGTAACTGTTCAATACAAATGTCAATGTAATTTATTTCTGTTGTTGCAAAGCTGTATTTTTAGCATCTCCAGTGTCACATGATCCTTTCAGAAATCATTATAATATTCTGATTTGTTTTTGTTTTTTATTAAAGTCATTCTATTATTAAGGATAAATTTCATGTCCATTAATGGAAAAGATAATAGCAATTATATAATAGCATAAATAGTATATTTTATCCATTAAGACAATATAATATTTTATGCATCCTGTTTTTTAGTTTTGCACTGTGCACTTTTTAAAATGATTGTTCAAAATAATGGATGAAATATTTTAAAGTCATACATGTAAAAAATAGATTGAGTTTAAATTAGAAAGAAAATATTTCATTGTATTAATGTCAACTATGTTACTAACCAAACACCTCCTGAAAACAAAAAAAAAATGATTAATCCCAAAACCATTTGATCAGCATCATATGATGTAATTTTGTTCTAATTTTGGCCTGGACATGTACTGGCTTAAGCAGGGGACACGCCTGGCACTGCAGGATTTGAGTCCCTCGGTGTAGTGTGTTACTTATGGTAGCGTTTGTTACTTTGGTCCCAGCTCTCTGCAGGTTATTCATCAGGTCCTTCTGGGTAGTTCTGGGATTTTTGCTCACTGTTCTCATGATCATTTTGACCAAACGGGATGAGATCTTGCGTAGAGCCCCAGATCGAGGAAGATTATCAGTGGTCTTGTATGTCTTCCTTTTTTTTTATTGCTCCCACAGTTGATTTTTTCACACCAAGCTGCTTGCCTATTTTAGATTAACTCTTCCCAGCCTAGTGCAGGTCTACAATTTTCTATCTTTTTTTTTTAATTTATTTTTTATTTTTTTACAAAGATGGTTTCTGTCATTTTGGCTAGTTTGTATCACAATGCTGTTAGTTCGAGTGTTTGTTTTTTTTAAATGGGGAAGTGACATCATGATTGACAGCTGTGATTGACATGTAAACACCCCAGGTTAAAACCTTTTAGGTTTCATGGAAGACAAATTCATAAAGCTTTGGAAGAACGTGAGACAGCAATGACAGAATTTTCACAAGATATAGAGTCTTGCAATCCTTTGGAATTCCATTGTGTGGAATTACTGAGCAAAATGATATTGTACTATTAAAATATTCATTCATGTCCATATTGGACTGACAGTCCTGGCACACAGTGACCTTGCAGCATAAAAGCAAATTCCCCAAGGGGCAGACTCCGATTTGGCTTAGCCCTGTGGTGGTTTTTACTAATGAATGTCATACGTCTCTGGAAATCCCTTTTTGTTTCTTTTAGACCAGTATTACAATGTGTGACATGAACCAAGTCCTTATGAATGAAACCTTCTACTTAATTTCAGGGGAAAAACCCACACAATGGCTAGTTTAAAGAAGTCCAGGCATGCAATTTCTATGAGTGTTAAAAAAAAAATGAGTCATAAATTGTAAATATATTATATGAATGCAAATGTAAATCAAAGAGTGGACATTTCTAAAATCTTCCTTCATTACTCATCATAATCAAAACATAGCAGCCAATACAATACAGTAAAATATTGACACACGATATAAGAAAACAAATTGGAGTTCATCATGTCTTAAAGGCCCTTGTAAGGAGCATAACGCAAGTCTCAGAGTTTTTGCAGAACTACGCCCCTCTGGCGATAAACGAAACTGCTGTGCGCGCTCATGGAATACACGCATACACGCACGTTTGCACCGAGCTGTTCATAACCAAAGGACTGGAGCATCAGCCGCACACTGTGCGGCACACATCTTTTGTTACAGTCATAATGAGGTAATACAGTTATAAATCTGCAAGCCATTTAAAATATATGAAAGGAAAGGCATTTGAGTAAATTACACACTTATGTAGGCCTATGTGTGTGTGAGGGGAAAACAGGGGTAACGTTAGTAGAAAACTTAGGCTTTTGTTTCCATCGATCTCCATGTTGAACTGTTTTATGTGCTTACTGTATCCACTTATGATTGTGTTATTATGGAAACACGTTCATGAACACGTTTGAGCCCTAGAGCAGACCGCCCGAGATCTCTCCGTTTGTTGAAAGCCTTCCCGATGTTGACTCTCGTCTTATTCCGACGACTGGCACTGGACAGACAGAAGTTTTATTTTCTTTGTCTTACGTGGAGTTTGCGTTGGGGTTTGTAATGAACTACAAGCCGGTCTCTTTGGGGCTGTTTTTACACCTGGCCACAATGCGTTTTCTCAGATCTATTTGATTTATCAAAACGATTCCATTACACCTGGTCACATAAATGTGTTTTTGCAAAACGGATATTAATCTGATATTCAATTCCCGCGTTATATAGATTTCATGAAGTGCACGTCACCGAAAGCAACAGATGAGCTGCATTTATTGATCATCGGCTTCGGCTATTTCAAAATCAGCAAAGACAGCAATAAGAGAGAGCGGCAAAAGCTCTGGTATGAGATCATTTCATTTCTTAAGGCTACTTTTAATGAAGATAGTGGAGGTAGAAGGTAACTTAGTGTTAATCGTATGCGTCTTACTTTCACTTTCATTTGCGATAGATTGCGGCGCGCTGGTTTGATGAATACACTCGCCTGCTCAGGTGATGCACGTCGTCATATATGACTAAAACAACATGAAAAAGCCTGTTTTCAACAACCAGATGCATTTACACTTGTCCAGTTTCGTCTGGAATACGGCCCAGACCACATCCTCAAGTGGTTTGAGCTATCGGATTCAAATCCGTCTGGATTCAACCTGGTCTTTTCACGATCGAATAAGTTATCCGATCACAGAAAACACATGAAGTGACCAGATGTAGGCTAAACAGCCCCTTTGAATCCATCTTCTACTTTTGGGAAAGTTGACTAAAGTTGCGTCGCTCGAGTTGTCTTCTCTGATACGGAGAACGGCGGCGAATACACTAACCTGCAAAGCATAGGCACATAGCCAGGCGAGCGTGAACGCGCATGACGTCACGCCCAGGCTCAGATTCGAGCCCGAATCCCTCTTATTTATTTCACTGTACAGGATTATAGAGGCGATCGCAGTGATCAGAGAAGGGCTCATTCAGCCCATCAGATGATTGTTTCAGCATGTATGGGTTAGAAAACGGCTATTTTTAACATAAAATGTTGCGCAATGCACCTTTAAAATAGCTTGACAAGCACAATTTTCTGTCAAGTTGATATATTTCCTGTCGAAGCCGGAACCTGAACAGGGCATATCAATGGATTATCCCTCTTTTTTTAAAGTCAACATCACGCGTATGAAATCCATATATCTGCTAATTAAGAATAGTCAGCTTAGCTACACTAGCAATGTTATAAACATGGACTATGAGCCAGGAATCTCCAAATGTCCAGTTTTACTTTGTTTTGGCATTCATAGTCACAACTGAATCACAGTCGGGAGATTTCTGGACAGCTAAAGGGATTTATAGGTTAATTGCACTATTGGACTGAGAAACATTAAATCCCAGACAGCAGAAAGTAGGACACTTGGAGGTTAGAGCAGTGAGCTGGGATTATATTTACCAGAGTGAATCCCAGAGAGTGCCGGAGGTATCTGCATTCCACTTGGTGGCAGTGATCTTATAGCTGTACTGCCAATCCCCGTCTTAAACACATCACTCTTTTCTTTCAGTCTATTTTCTTCCCTCAGTCTTTCTCTCTTGCTGCCCTCAGAAAGAGGGCACATCAGGTGAAACAGAAGCAGCAGCTTTTTCTCAAGAGTGTAACCGATTGAGAGAAACCTCCTCCTGCTGTGCTCCATTGATTGATTCATTTGTTTTACCTGCCATCTGCAATTCATTATCTTTCACATTTGTGAGAGCACAATCTGTCTCTATGGGATGAGAGACTAAATTCTGTGATACTTTTATATCATTTTTCCTGACGCAAAACAACATATTTATTACACTCAACTAATCAGGGGTGAACAACTATCGGTCAGGCTCATTGGATCCTTATTAAACCGAATATGAAGCAGTCTTGTATTTTTAACGCCATATCTTTGTTAAAATTGAATTTCAACGTCAACATTTAGGAGATGACCTCAAAGTTGAAGGCCTCAAAACTCTTTCAAGTATTTAAACTGGCTTTTCACAGCCATTTAACCCATGTTACAGTGAGTGTTCACTGGTTTCATGATTCCACACTACATATTTGTAAACCCTGGGTTAACGTTCTTATTTACATATTTATGAGGTCAGTAACATAGATTGGACAAATAACATTCTTATTTGGACCTGTAAGAAGGCATGTGAATATTAAATCAGGCAAGGATTGGTCATTCTCTGATTTGTTGCCTGTCTGGTCATTACATTTTAGCAGCACATCGTTCCACATTACACTCATTGGCACCTCAATTTGGAGGTTAAATCTTGCTTTCTAACCAATTCCAACTTAAAATTGGAACGAAAAAACGAACAAATAACAAAACAATGAACAAATGTAAAGATAACCCCAGGATTAAAGGTATAGCGCAGGATTTTTCCGAATTTTAGAGAAGACCCGCCCTATCCAATTTAAAAAAAATTGCACAACACTCTATTTGCTCCCGAGAGGGAACGCCTATTACGCCTTATGTTGCAAATTATAAACTAACTCAAAAACATTCATTAAAAAGACAAAATGTCAAATGCCCTTCCGTGTTGTATTTACTTATTATACTGATCAATTGAGTGACAGAGGACTCAAGACATGATATGCAATGGAGAAGTAGCTTGTTGCATTTGTGTAATAAATAGGCTACTATGGTTAACACATTGGAATTATCGAAAATTAACACACAAGGTTTTAGAATATTTCAGCGTGATACCGTTTACCATTTGCTCAAAAGGCTACTTTAGACAAATTGAGATGTTTACCGTGTCTATGCGGTGCATGACTTGTGCCAGGGCTAGCATCGCTAATCATAGCTTACATTAACTTTTACTAGCAGTGATTTTAAATGGATTTCTCCAAATATTATGAGTTTAAACTTTAAACTTTACCTGTCTAGTAGAATCTTTGCGACTGCGGCATCAGTGGGAATCCCAACCTGTGCTTTCAGCGCATAACGGCGTGTGAAATATTCACCTAAAATCACTCTGGTCTTGTTTCTAAATTCTGTGGCCTTTCTCTTCTTATCAATGATACACTTCGTATACATTTTTTCTCGTTCCAACCCTCAGCCATTTTCAAAGGAATGGCTGAAACCGTAGGCTACCTCATCACACATTATACACCTGAAAGTGAAACTAACGTTACATAGGGACGAGCACGTACGACGGCCTTACGTAAACATATCACCAGAATGATTGACACTTAGGTGGACCAATAGTATAGGCTACCCACCTGGAAAAAGAAAATCCTCCGCTATACCTTTAAGTGCTATATGTGAAAAACCCTACACTCTAAAGGCCCGTACACACCGGGACGAATATCAGTGCGCGTTATTCGTCAGCGTTTTTCAATGCATTTTTTGAGTTCACACCCAAGCGTTTTTCGCTGACGATGAGCTCGAGTGAACATGCAAATTCGTTCCCGGACATTTGATGGCGCCCATTCGCCATGCAATACCACTCCATAACAGTTGTCTTTAATAAAGATGTGTAGTCCCTGTCGCGTTTGTCATATAGTTCATGTTCTAGCACCAACGAGAACAGCAGCTCTACATTCATCTTGCCTTGCATCTTCCTCGTCTTATTTCTTCCTGGCTGTGTAGACGGCGACGCGTATTTCTTCTTCACCGTTGCATACGTGTGCTCGGCAAGACCGTTTTGTATTTGATCGCCCCCAAGTTGTGTTTTACTGTCTCTTCTGAAGCTCCAAACACGTGAGCAAAAGCGCCAATTTCATTGGTCAGATAATTTGACGCGGCACGTCAAACTAAAAAAAATGAAAAAAATGACGCTTTTCTGTGTGGCATTTTTTTTACGCGTCGGTGTGAACACACACTGGCACCCTTTGTTTAGTCACGAGGCATTAAACGTCGACGAGTAACGCGCGAAATTCGTCCCGATGTGAACAAGCCTTTACTATGATGAATTTTCATTTACATCACGTTTATTCATTTAGCAGACAATTTAACCAAAGTAACTTACAAAAAGGAAAACAACAAAGTAATTAATCTTAAAGGTTCTCTAAGCGATGTGGGGCCAAAACATTTTTGTCACATACAGCAAACGTCTCCTCACTATTGGCTAGCTGCCTGTCCCCTAAACACACTGTAAAAACGCGGTCTCTGTAGACACCACAGGCTCCACAAATGGCAACAAAAACAATCATGTCTCACCCGGACCACGAAACCTAACAAACAGTGTTCCAGCCAATCACTGGCAAGAAGTATTTGAGGGTGGGTCTGGGGGGTTAGTGCGCGTGCACATGAAGGGGGTGTGTGAAGGAGAGAGAAGCATCAGAGGGAAGTTTGAAAAATGACCGACACACGACCAAAGAGACGACGTTCTGATGAACAAATTAAAAAGAAGAGGAATCGGATAAAGAACGTGCGAAGTTCCGAATTTACATCGGTAAAGCTTTTGAACGATGGCGAGAACTCCGGCGGCAGAAGGGCTTCCAGTCCGACATTCAGGTTGCTCTGTTTTTGCTGGACAGGTGGGTAACGTTAAATTATTATTTTTTTCTTCTAAATTGACGCTTATGTTCGCCAAACCCACACAATTCACGTTCACAATTATTTCGGGAAGCACGGAAGGGAAGGGGAGGAGATGAGATGCGGAGGAGGGAGGGTCTAGCTAGCCTCCGATTTGTTTGAAAATATTCCGAACGTTCAACACCCAGGATCGCTTAGAGAACCTTTAATGAGGCAATGAGATAAGAAGTGCTAACTATACAAGGTTTAAAACATTGAACAGTACAGGCTAGAACGGGTAGGAAATGGTTAAAGTGAATGGAATATTTTTTATTTTTGTATTTTTTTTAGAGTCAGCACCAGGAAGTAATGGGAAGAGATGTGTTTTAGCTATTAAATAAATCAAATAAAGAAACAAAATCTACATAAACCTGACATCCTCATTAATCAACATATAGGTAGGTTGTTGGACAACTAGTCGACCACATGACACATCTCTAGCCTGTCTATTCATCCAGATTGTGTTTGCTCCATCAAGCTGTGTTTTTGCAACCCACCTGTAAGTGTTGAGGAGGTCTACACAGGTGCCGTTGTTTTTACAGGGGTTTGATGAACATTCATCGGTCTTCCCGCTGACAGAACTCCCCTCCCAGCCGGGTACACAGAGGCAGATATAACTCTGAAATGCAAATGAAGACAGCCAATGAAAAGATAATATACAGCAGTGTAACTATTTCATCTAACCCTTGCCTTGACCTATAGATAAATACAGAAATATTCTGGCAACAGAATGGTTCACACGAAAATATCTTTATTAAAACATTCGATGTAAATACACAGAATAAAAGATGCCAGCAAAGCACTGTAGTGTTTAAGCAATAATACAAATGAAAATTGTATCTATTCTTATGACAACTCGTGAATGATTTGTATGAGATGCCAAAAAGTACTTGACCAGTAGGAAAATGTACCGCTACATATAGTATAATGTACACTATCCTTCAAATGTTCAGGGTCAGTAAGATTTTTTTTATATTTAGCCAGGATGCATTACATTTATCAATATGGTCAGTAAAGATATGTACAAAACTACAAAAGATAAAAAAAGCTGTTCTTTTAAACTTTTTATTCATCAATGATGAAATAAATGTACCACAAAAAAGGGCATGCATAATATTTAGCAGCACAAGGTTTTCAACATAGATAATAATTAGAAATGTTTATTGAGCATCAAATCAGCATATTAGAATGATTTCTGGATCATGCGACACATAAGACACTGACACTATATATATATATATATATATATAATGCGACACTGAAGACTGGAGTAATGATACTATATATATATATATATATATATATATATATATATATATATATATATATATATATATATATATATATATATATATATATATATATATACTATATATATATATATATATATATATATATACTATATATATATATATATATATATATATATATATATATATACTATATATATATATATATATATATATATATATATATATATATATATATATATATATATATATATATATATATATATATATATCATATATATATATATATATATATATATATACTATATATATATACACTCACCGGCCACTTTATTAGGTACACCAGTCCAACTGCTCGTTAACACTTACATTTCTAAGCAGCCAATCACATGGCGGCAAGCTCAGTTCATTCAGGCATGTAGACATGGTCAAGACAATCTCCTGCAGTTCAAACCGAGCATCAGTATGGGGAAGAAGAGGTGATTTGAGTGACTTTGAACGTGGCATGATTGTTGGTGCCAGAAGGGCTGGTCTGAGTATTTCAGAAACTGCTAATCTAATGGGATTTTTCACGCACAACCATCTCTAGGGTTTACAGAGAATGGTCCGAAAAAGAAAAAACATCCAGTGAGCGGCAGTTCTGTGGGCGGAAATGCCTTGTTGATGCCAGAGGTCAAAGGAGAATGGCCAGACTGGGTTCGAGCTGATAGAAGGGCAACAGTGACTCAAATAACCACCCGTTACAACCAAGGTGGGCAGAAGAGCATCTCTGAACGCACAGTACGTCGAACTTTGAGGCAGATGGGCTACAGCAGCAGAAGACCACACCGGGTGCCACTCCTTTCAGCTAAGAACAGGAAACTGAGGCTACAATTTGCACAAGCTCATCGAAATTGGACAATAGAAGATTGGAAAAACGTTGCCTGGTCTGATGAGTCTCGGTTTCTGCTGCGACATTCGGATGGTAGGGTCAGAATTTGGCGTCTACAACATGAAAGCATGGATCCATCCTGCCTTGTATCAACGGTTCAGGCTGGTGGTGGTGGTGTCATGGTGTGGGGAATATTTTCTTGGCACTCTTTGGGCCCCTTGGTACCAATTGAGCATCGTTGTAACGCCACAGCCTACCTGATTATTGTTGCTGACCATGTCCATCCCTTTATGACCACAATGTACCCAACTTCTGATGGCTACTTTCAGCAGGATAATGCGCCATGTCATAAAGCTGGAATCATCTCAGACTGGTTTCTTGAACATGACAATGAGTTCGCTGTACTCAAATGGCCTCCACAGTCACCAGATCTCAATCCAATAGAGCATCTTTGGGATGTGGTGGAACGGGAGATTCGCATCATGGATGTGCAGCCGACAAATCTGCGGCAACTGTGTGATGCCATCATGTCAATATGGACCAAACTCCCTGAGGAATGCTTCCAGCACCTTGTTGAATCTATGCCACGAAGAATTGAGGCAGTTCTGAAGGCAAAAGGGGGTCGAACCCGTTACTAGCATGGGGTACCTAATAAAGTGGCCGGTGAGTGTATATATATATATATATATATATATATATATATATATATATGAAGAGTTCAGATGCAAAAGCCTTTAAATGCCATTTAACATTTTCTTCTAAAATGACAATTTTTATCAAGCTTGTATATTTAAGTTCAGTAATTTCACTTAAATGACAATTAATAGGTAATCTTCATTGCCATTTAAGTGAAATTACTGAACTTAAATATACAAGCTTGATAAAAATGATCATTTTAGAGGAAAATTTCAAATGACACTTAAGAGGCTTTTGCATCTGAACTCTTCATATATATATCTATATTTTTTATTACACACAGTTATAGTAGGGAATAGATCAAATTGTGTTTTTTTGTTCTTTTCTTTAAAAAATAAATAAAAAAATAATCAAAGCATATGTTTCTGTATAATCGTGTAGTGTTTTGCACTAACCTTACCTATGGGGATTACTATACAGTGTGTAATTTAAAATCCATTTCTCTTTCTCTGAATAAATGCATACACAAAAGCCATAATTTGTAGTTAAGGTGTATAGTATAACTTGTACTGAGGCCAATCAATGGGCAGCTTCAACTCTCAAACCACCTACCATTAACTCCAAATGTAGCATGGTTTTCAAAGTTGTTATCTTTACGGAAAAGCAACCATTGCTATGCAAATCCACTCTCTCAACCACCCACTACTGTGCATCAGATATTCAGGCACGTCTTTAAAGGCATGCAGACTATTAATTTTGGCATAAATTACTAAAGAAATCTGCATGAACCACACATTTCAAAGAGAAATATTCAGAATTACACCCCATGTTCCGAAATAAACAGCACTTGAAGTGGATGAATGCATGCTCCCTACTTAGTGCTCAAGCAGAAGATACAACTATAAATGTTTTTTTTTCTTTAGCCATGCTGTCCTTTCTGTCTCGGTAAGTTTACGAATGTCTCTCCCGTACACTTTACTATAAAAATTTTCATTATGAAAATGAATCATTGCGCCTGCTTTGTTGTTTGTTATTTTGCATGGTAAAGGTTTGTTCAGTTTTATCCCATGCAATGGAAATGAGTGCAGGTTTGCGCCGTCAAGGCACGGTTAAAGTTCTTCATCATGATTGCCCTGAGGGTTGATCCTGGAGTGCATGCTAATCTGTGCTTCATCCAGACGCAGACACAGTGTTAAGCTCTGCCTAATGTAATTTGAGCACCGTGGGCCTTATTCATGAGACAGAAGAAGCTATGCAGACATAGTGTGATAGATCAGATGCCTCCAGAAGACTTCTGTTTTTCACCCCAGGCTAAGGATAGTACAATCTTACGTAGTCTTCTAAATCATCAGCTGGGATCGTGGCTCTCCCGAGAAACCCAGGGTTATGCTGGGTATTTTTATTTTAACAGAAGTAAATAAATAACTACATAAACACTGCCAGAAAGTAATCTGCGATCAGTGAGGGGGATTTTGAAGGCTTGCTCCTGTCTCTACATGAATTTGGACAAGAAAACTTATTTTGGAATGAGATCATTAATAAAAAATGAGTTGTTAGACACACATCTAATGTGTGATGTATTACTGAGTAATAGTGGAGATAAATTGCTGCTCTTAATGTCTACAATAAAAAAAAATAAACATTCAAATCTCTCATATTTTAAGTGGCAGCACTGTAACATTACATGCTGCAAAAACACTGGCATTTACAGGAAATTAGGGCTGATGTCAAGCAATACTTTTGATTAAATACAGCCAGATTTACTAACAGCTTGCGCCAGGGCAAAACCCTCTTTTGGTGTAAAAAAAAAAAAAATACTGTCAGGATTTACTACAGAAACACAGTGAAAAATTAGTGCAAAAATGGCGTGGGCGGTGACCTTATTGCTTATTTGTAGGAGTTTTCCTTTTAAACGGAATATGAATGGCGGAAAGTATTTAAATGAATCATGCAAGATGATTTACTAAGGTTTGCATGCACAAGTCAAATTATAGGTATTTGCGCCATTATTTAACACCCAAAAAAAGCATGCCTAATGCCGTGTTCCAGGCAACCTTTTCCCTACCTTATAGAGAGCCTAAGCACCGCCCCTCCGCTTCGGCTCATGGGACCTTATTTCGGAAAAAAATGTGTGTGATAGTCAATGGCGAAGAGACAACTTATCTTTTTATTCAGTCTGAAGTGTGCCCTGAATTACACACATGATGTTTGTCAATTTAAAAGATAATTCTGAAAGTCAAAAACGTGGCAGTCGGTCATAAAACAGAAGAGTAAAGGGCCGTACACACCGGGATGAATATCAGCGCGGGTTATTCGTCAGCGTTTTTCAACGCGTTTTTTGTGTTCATACCCAAGCGTTTTTCGCTGACGATGAGCCGAGTGAACATGCAAATTCATTCCTTGACATTAGATGGCGCTTAATGTAAAACAGAAATAATAATAGAATCCTATACTAGGGTGTTCATATTCATGTCTCAACATGTTTTATTATGACATTAAAAAAAGAATGAATGAAATAATGACAGAAATAATGTCTTCTGTTTTAGAAAAATAAATATATAAACAATAAATAACTAAAAAAAATGCCTCCAAAATGTAACAAAAAATAGCTCTCACAAACTTACAAAAACGAACTAACAAAATCTATTTATATCTTTCGTTTTCATCCTCTTTATCCTGTTTTTCTTCCTCATCCACCTTGTTTGCCCATCTATATTTTGCTGTAGAACCGATCTTTCCCAGGAGTTTTTTTTTTTTTTTTTAAACAAGACATTTTCATCACTTAAAAACAGCCAGGACAGGACAAAGTAGAAGATGTTGCCCAGAGATAAAAACATAGCACTAGTTGTCGGATGAACAGATGCACGAGAGATGAGAGTTGTCGAATTTCCCCGCGTTAATAAAACCAACTCAAACTTTACACTCGTCCTCATAAATGGGGATTGAGCGAGAAAAAAAATACAAACATCCAACTCTGGTCACAATAGAAAAATAAAATAAAAGAAAGAATAAAGAGTCGGCAGAGTGGTTATCTCCTCTCCTCACTTGTCAAAATCTAGCACTAACTGACACTACTCACACTATGTGCAGTTCTATTCTCAACTCAGATTCCTATAAAGCACAAAGTTAAACATATCCCGGGAAAACAGGACTGTTGGTCACCCTATACTATACTTTTATTACAGAAGTATTAATATAAATATCATCATAGCTCTTTATGCTCCGAGACCAGCAGCTATCTTCTTCGCCGTATGTGTGCTTGGCAAGACTGTTTTGTGTTTGAGCGCCCCCAAGTTATGCTTAACTGTAACTTCAGAAGTACCAGACACGTGAGCAAAACCGGCAAACTCGTTGGTCAGATAGTTTCTGACGCGCGCGTCAAACCAAAAAAACGAACCCGAGGCGTTTAAAAAAAATAATTACGCTTTTATGCATGCCGTTTTCCGCGTCGGTGTGAACACTCACATTGGCGCCCATTGTTTAGTCACGAGGCGTTAAACGTCGACGAATATCGCGCTGCAAAAATCCGTCCCGGTGTGAACAGGCCTTACATTTAGTTTTATACGAAAATCGCTCAATGAACTACATCTCCCGGGAGGCGAAACAACGAGCGAGATCAGCTGCTTGTGTGTGTGCAGTCTGGTACAAAACACTCAGGCATGACGGCGTAACGTTACGATTATAACGTTAGACTATAGAAATAATGACCGACATTAGCCTCAGTAAAGTTAGCTTTTTTAATTGAGAGAAAATGTGCGCCTTTGGGGTTTGTAGTCTTTGTAATTACATCTTTTCACAGTCTTATACCTCAATGGTTTTTAATCAAACTCCGACTTTCTTTACTTTAAAAAGTATCTTTTGAATTGGCAAACATCATATGTGTAATTCAGGGCACAATTCAAACGAGATCAAAATATTTGTTGTCTCTCGCCATTGACTACCATACAATATTTTTCAGAAATAAGTTCCCATGGTGGTCGACTGGAAGGGGAGGGACTTAGGCTCTCTTTACCCAGGAGAGTGCACTTTAACGGCAGTCAAACCCATGACTTCCCACCCGTGAACTTGTACCAGATCGATGTACTTCCAGTTACGAGCTCTGACGTGACATCGCCCGCGAAACCATGGAAAACAACAATGGCCCCTACGGATGCAGTCCCACCATGCTGGTTTGTTTATATCTAGCCAACACAGTTCCTTGCGCTCAGGTAGTTGCGTGACTGGCCTGGAAAGCGACAAAGTCGTGAGTCGTGGTTTGAAGTCGTGATTTACGTGCTCGAAAACCTGCCTGGAACGCAGCATTAAACCAGAAGCTAAATTGTATAGCTCTTGGAATATTGCATTGGTCAGTATGGAAATAATCCGGCTGTATCTGTGTTCTTTAATTTGCACATCGTCAGTAGATCACACCTAGGACTTTACAATCCCATCTGAGCTTTTTTTGGAATTGCGCTTAAGTTAATTTTCCATATTTAGTAAATCTGGCCCTTGATGTTTACAAGAAGTCAAATGGGCTGTGAATGGGCAAATGAAACACCGAACATAAGTCTGAACATGAACCACCTACTAAATATCACAAAATAACAATTAGTAATTTTAAGAATAAAATGATGAAAATATGTTTTATGAAGTAGTCAAAAAACCCACATAAATCATCCTTACTATGCAAAAGTGTGAATTTCTGTCATGTTTTATTGCAACTGGCAATCCTAGAATATATATTATTTATAATGAAACTAATTTACACTAAAACTATCACCACAACTAAACAACAGCTAACCAAATGTAAAAAAAAACTGCATTTCATACGAGTCGAATCCATCTTAATTGAGCAACTCCTCTGAATGTCCACAATATGTGAAAAATGTAGGAGAAAATTGGATTGTCAATGTTTAAGGGTTAAGGAAGATGCTGCATCAGTGAATTTGACAATTTAAAAAAGATGGAGTGAATATAGCAAATAGATGAGCAGAGGAGACCAAGATTGTGGTGTACAAATGGAGTGATTTGTTATGTCTTAAGAGAACACAGAGGACATTGGGCCATTACACACACTTCACAACACCATTATGCTCAAGGGGAATGTTGCAACAGCACTTTCAACAAAGACAAGTTCTGGGCAAAAAAAGGTGCTACGGGGATATAAAAGTGTTGTAATGAGGTTGTAAGGTGAAAAGAGTGAGGAATGATCTAATGTCTCAAGATCCTTTTTCTATAGCGCCAGTGATGCCATGACCATGGATTTGATCACGTGTACTGATAAAATGTAAAGTGGAAATGTTTGCTAAATTAATAATTGGGATATATTACCAAACTGATTAGACTCTCTGTACATTACAGGAATCAAAGTTTCATTTATCTGAGATAAGAGTTCATTGCACTATACAAAGTAATCTTTACAAAAAGCTGTTTTTATTATTGAAGGATGAAGCAGTTAAAAACTATTGGAAACAACAGAAAACCTGTCGCCCACTAACGAGTGCATCACAGCTCAGTGTGGTTAGGGGTCTTACAGGCAAAGGCAGCAAAAGGAGGATGGAAATGGTCATAAACTAAACTGTGGTTTTATAAACAAACAATTGAATAATAAACAACTGGAAATATTAATTTTATATGTAAACACAATACCATTCAAAAGTGGGGTCGGTGAGATTTTTTTAAGTGCCCTTATGCTATCTTAAAGGTTCCTAATTTTGTTTTGTCGGCCTCCCAACACAGGTTTATATGGAAGCTTGTTTCCGCCATAGAACGCAAAATATAAAAGGTAATTGCGACTTTTTATCTCACAATTATGACTTTTTTTCTCACAATTGCGAGTTTACTTATATAATATAAAGTCAAAATTGAGAGTTATAAAGTCAGAACTGCTAGTATATAAAGTCACAACTGTGCGTTATAAAGTCAGAAATGCATGATATAAAGTCAGAATTGTGAGATATAAAGATTTTAACTATTCTGAGGGAAAAAGTTAGTCTTTTTTCCCCTTAGAATTGGCCTGATAAGTCGCAATTGCGAGTGTATATCTCACAATTCTGAGAAAAGATGTTAGAATTTCGACATATAAACGCGCAATTATGTGATATAAAGTCAGAATTGTGAGATGTAATCTCGTATTGTGAGAAAAAGTCAGAATTGTGAGATAAAAAGTCGCACTTCTGTCTTTTTTCTCAGAATTGCGACTTATATCGCCCAATTCTGACTTTATATCTCAAATTCTGACTTTATATCTCACAATTCTGACTTTATATCTCGTAATTCCGACTTTATATCTCGCAATTCCGACTTTATATCTCGCAATTCTGACTTTATATCTCACAATTCTGACTTTATAACACGCAATTGCGACTTTATATCACGCAATTCTGACTTTATATCTCACAATTCTGACTATTTCTCAGAATTGTGACTTTATATCACCCAATTCTGACTTTATATTTCGCAATTCTGACTTTATATCTCGCAATTCTGACTTTATATCATGCATTTCTGACTTTATATCTCACAATTCTGACTTTATAACACGCAATTGCGACTTTATATCACGCAATTCTGACTTTATATCTCACAATTCTGACTTTATAATTCGCAATTGCGACTTTTATCACGCAATTCTGACTTTTTAAGAAGTCAGAATTGCGTGATAAAGTCACAATTACTTATTTTATTTTTTATTCAGTGGCGGAAACAAGCTTCCATAGGTTTACATGCATCAAAGGTAAAAAAAAATAAATAAATAATAACATTTTTATTACTTTAATATTCTCATAATAAACATTGCACATCACTACATTTGGGCATTGATTTTACCATATCAATCTGAGCGCGAGTCTGATGAAACAATGGAATAACTAGTTCTTCAACCTGAACCTCAATCACAATGACGACTTGAGCAGGATATTTCTCAGTGATAAGCTACTCATTTTGATATACAATATGAAATGTTGCAGCTGTAATTCCTCACCATCAGCATTACCAACTCTTTGTCCATAAACAAACTGATGTGTACTGTTTGGGAACTGTATCATTAACTGTATCAATAACAGCGCATGTTAGCCAAGCGTTGTGAATGACCAATATAACATTAAAGCAAATCTTGCTCCATCTTTATCATTACTCAAAGAAAGTCTTGGGTTATGCATGCAACCATGGTTCCCTGAGAAGGGGAATGAGACTCTGCGTCCCCTGAGAGGGCACTATGGGGAATGCCTCTAGCATGACTGGTGTCTGAAGCATGAACTCGATAGCTGATGACGTCACTTCAGATGCGACCATGATTATAAAAAGGCACCTGTGGAAAAAAGTCATCCACTTCTTTTCTGAAGGAGACATGCGCAGGAATACCTGAAGATTAGAAAATAGACACCGTGTCATGTTCCCCTTCTCAAACATCCATGGTTACATGCTGTAACCCGAGACATTTCCTTTCGAATGGGAACTCGAGCTGGGTCCCCTAGAGGGCAAAGCTCAAGAGCTTGGTACTAGGAACTTATGAGTTATTATTACTGGCTAAGGAGGCTCACAGAGAGCCTTACAACGTGGCGTACTACCTGAGCTCATGGGATGCCTGTCAAGAAGGCTGATAGTGACCGCAGCTTGACAAAATATCAGGCAGAGCTCAGGGGAGCGGGGGCCTCTTAAAGAACTATTCTCCAAAGCAAGAGGAGGCCTAGCAATGCTCTGGCTAAGTTCAGTAGCCAAGGAGGCTCACAGAGATCCTAGCAACTTAGTCCCTGGCTGAGCTCATTGGACGCCTAGACTCAGAACAGCCTACCAAGGAGGCTTCGCAAAGCCCAACAACACGGATTCGCAATTCAGGCGGAGTCTCTAGAGACCGGAGGCCTCAGAAGTATGAACTCATTTTCAAAAAGAAGGAGCCAAGAAGGCTGACAGCCTGACAACATGGCACCACTGCCTACCGACTAACCAGCCCTCTTTGGAGGGGGAATGCCATTCAGGAGTGTTTTTTTCCCCTTCTCTCCAAGCCCGTACGGGAAGCGTCTTGCGACAACAACAGTGGGACCCAAGTTGAGGAACCACTGTCAGAGTTACATAGAAACTGAATGAAGCGTGCAGCATGTAACCCTACCATAAACACTAATTATGCATAAAGCGTTAAACGCTTGCACTTACCTTTTAACAACTTCAACCTTTCATAAAAGTGTAAAATTATTATAACAAGAGGAGTGGTTATTAATTCCTTTTCTCAAAAGTACTGCACAAAAACAGCGTGATTACAAAAAGCGGCACATTCACCAAAGAATAGCGTGTTGGAATTATAAGGGCACTTTATACATTTGTCAGGCACCTGCAAACATAACAAATCCGTTGACTCTTTGTTTAAAACTCAAACAAAGCAAAAACAAACAAAATATGAATAACAAAGATACTCAACAGTCCTGTCTCAGTCCTTTTCTGCTTTGGGTTGGTAGGCAATCCAAAGTCTGGATGAAAACCATGTCCCCAAAAAGAGGAAAAAAAATAAATAAATCCACTGGTCGAGGTCCCGCAAGAAAAAGGTTATCCTCCAGTTATATACCATAACCTGCACACATGAGACGGCTCCAACGACTAATAGACCATGGGCCCGTTTCAATAAGAAGGTTCAACCAACTCTGAGTTAAAGCTTGAACTCTGAGTTGACTTACCCTGAGATAGGAAACTCTGAGTTTTCGGTTACAGAACAGCTGAAATTAGTTGGTTTAATCAACTCTGAGTTGACTGACTCTGAGTTAAGCGCATGCACCACAACTATAAAAAGCCATTATCAATGGAGCGAAGATATTATGAGTCACCATGGCAACAGCGCCAGACAAAAAGAGGTGTTGGGTATAATTAATTAAGTAATCTAAATATTGTAATTTAATTAAAGGGATTACTCTTAATTAGTCTGTAATTTAAAATAAAATATGATGCAATTACATTAAATAGGCTACTGCATAAACTATAGACCAATTAAGTATAAACAATAGTGGATTTAACATACATTTTTAAAAGGTATATTTTTATGTAACCTTCTCCCTCTACACACTTTGATCAATTCAAGAATAATTCATGCAATTGTATATTGTTAATTTGAAAAAATTAAAAGTGCAGTTTCTTGTCTCTCCTCCTTGTATTGTTCAAGTGGTTGAGGTTGATGATTTAGCAATTAGTGATATGTAGACCAATACTTTCTAGAGATAGTAATTATTACATTAATCTAACTACACCGTTGAAGATGGCATTTGTAGTTAATAATTCATAACTATTTTAGAGTAACTTACTGTTATAATATCAGAGGTGAAACTGGAAGAATGTTATTCAACCTAAAGTAGGCTACTATTACTTTGATATATTTTTACTTAAGTAAAAGTAAAAATATGACTCTAAAAATCTACTCAAGTAAAAAGTAGTTAATTTAAAACATGAGTTAAAATGGCTGAGTAACTTGATTAACAGTGGGGGTGGTGGACTCCCCATCTAGGATTGTAATATATGAGATATTTCACAGTATGAGAACCGTCTCAGAAAATATCACGGTTTATGGTATTAAACAATTATTAAATATATAAACTGCATTATTAAATTACAGTAATTATTATCATCAGTTAAAATGACAGTTAAATAAATTAAACATTTGTTCAATAAAACATAGGCCTATCTAATCAACTAACTTCAATAATTGATTATGAATAAGATTAACATCTTATTTTTTATCATTAATAACTTATAATTGAGTATAAGTATAATGAATAATTGAGTTCTATTAAAGTTTTTTTTCAATTCTTTTAATGATTTAATAGAAATATATTATTTAAAAATGGTGGTAATCAAATAAAGGTTTAGCAAACGTTTTAATCCTTTTATTTTTTGGCAAAGTGCTGCAAAACAGATTTAGTAAATTAAACCATGGACAAACAATATATATTCCTTAAAGAATGTGTAAATACATTTTAGTATTATTATTGGTGTTTAAACAGCACTTCCTCTTTAAAAAAGGGGAGGAGACCGCAAGAAACTCTGGGTTTATGAAGAAAACCTGCTCCCGACCAGGTTAGGTTCACAGAGTAAGTTACCTCTCTTTCAGAAACGGGCTTGACTTACTCTGCTTTTCAGTTTCAACATACCTCCCATTCTGAAACAGAAAACTTAGTTACCCTCATTTCAGGGTTAACATACTCCAGAGTTTTCACTTAACCTCCTTTCTGAAACAGGCCCCAGGTCTCTATTCCCAGAGGTCATTTTGGACAATTTTCTCTTAGCTAGTTTAGCCAAAAAACCTACTTTTTCAAAATGGCCGCCCTTCCTCCTCTTTTTACCCTCGGCTCAACATAATAAAAGTCCTAAGATTCCAACAAAAGTTCCCCCAACCAAAAACAAGCATAAACAAATGCTCAAAAATCAAACATACAGAAAAAATAACAAAAATAAATAAATAAATAAATAAATAAATAAGAAAATTTCCAGCATGGCACATCTACAGACAGTATACAATACAATATATATATTTTAAGTGAGCAACGTGCAGGGCTTTACTGTGGCAGTGTCAACCTTAAACATGGATTTTAGAAAAGGCATGAAGCAACCAGCACAATCTAAATGATAGGATCAGAGCCTTCCTGAGGCTCTTAACTAATGAAAAATAGTATGGAAGCATTGACGCATCTCTGTGCTCAAGAAAAAAACTTCACATTTACTTATTGTGAAAAAAGGATGAATGCAGGCTGAATATGGTTTAGCCTACAATCTCTTTGCCTCAGCATGGCGATCAAAGGGAATACAGAAGGTTCACGGGGTGGGACACTCATGTTGAGGCAGAAATTGCTCGCAAAGTCTGCCATACAGTAAGTGATCTCTCCATCTCTCGTGCCACAAACCAACCTTAATCAGTTTGAGGTGCAGGCCATAACTTCCCAAAACTCCTAAATAATACAATAATGATTACTACACTCTGCCCTTATTTCCACATAATTAAAAACAACAGATTGAACAGTAGCAATATTTGAATTAACAAGAAGAGCTAAAAAAGTGCTGTGCCGTGCTCTGTTCACAACTACTGTACTCGATCCTGCCTCCCTCGTGCCAAAACTAACTAGTACCCCTCAGGAGAGAGCAGAAAGGCAAAAATAAAGACGCCCACCCAAATGCGAGTCCCACGAACGGAGCCTTTCATTAAGAAAGCTTTGCAATGCATGCGTAACTCCTCACTCATGCACAAAATGCACCATACACAAAGTGTTTCATGAAACACTGGGGCAAAGAGTTTCTTCATGATGTTACATAACACATACACAGACAAACAGTCTCCTGAAGACAAGAAGAGGATTTCACAGGTGCCTTTTAATAGACCATTTCACAAGATGTAAACAACACTGGTCCAGAAGCATACATAAAAGCTGGGATAAAATACAACCAACAGAACATTTAAAACTGAATCAAAAAGTTAAACAAACATCTTTAAGATGTTTTCTTTGCATGTGAAATAAAGAAAACAGTTACAAACTTAAACAGGAAGTGTTTCTGGACCAGTGTTGTTTACATCTTGTGAAATGGTCTATACTCATGGTCGCACCTGAAGTGACGTCATTCGCTGTCGCTGACCAATGTCAGGTTTATTATTGTGTTTAAACCAGCGCATCTCTACCCCAAGACGTCATAGGGACTGACGTCTTGGGACATCTTTTGACTATACGTCAAACATGCGCCTTTTCAGGGTACCCTTAAACGCTCTAGATGAATGTTATTTGAATCCTGAACCCTACCCCAGACCTAAACCTACCCCTGAAACCTACCCCATCACCTAACTGACGCTAAAGGTAAGCGTCAGCTGTATGACGGCCTGGGACCGTCAACTAACCAACGTTTAAGGGTACCCTGAAAAGGCGTATGTTGACGTATGTTCAAAAGAAGTGCCCTCTAGGGGATGCAGCACAAAATCCCATTCAAAAGGGAACAACAGGCAATCTACATAAATGGGCACAGTTTTAGGTAATAGTCGGCCCACAGCTGATTGGCAGAAATATTTCAGACTGCATAAAACACAAAACTACGTATTTTGAACACCCAGTAGAAAATATATACATCAATAATTAAACATATTCACAAGGTGTGAATCTGAGGAGCAAGTTGGTCCAAGTGGGTACTCTCCCCTCTTTTATGAATTAGTGTTTTGCAAATCCCATTTAGACTAGATTTGAGTATAAATCGTCAAAAGGTTATACTGCTGGTAATTCTAACCACTAACTTCACATCCTCATCCTTTGGAAGTGTTTACAAAGAGAATTTGAAATTGCAAAAACAGCTACTGCATTTTAAGGTCGGGTCAAAGCATGTTTGCGGGCAAATATAGGCGGACATTATGCAAATGTGTTACCGAGTTTTACAACTTTTGCAGATCGTTTACATTCACAGACAGCTATATTACACACCGAATGAAAGGAAATCAGAAAAGCATTCTTTAAATGTTTGTGTGTTTTTGAAAGAAGTCTTTAATGCTCTTATATTGGATGGATGGAAGGATGGAAGGATGGAAGGAAGGAAGGAAGGAAGGAAGAGGAAGGAAGGAAGGAAGGAAGGAAGGCCATAGTGGAACTATGAAGAAGCTGCAGAACTGCTTTGAAAGATGTCCCCACATAATGCTCTCCACATGCCTATGAATTCAATTTATCGAGTTCACAAATGTTCAAAGCAAGATGATTTGCATCAGATAAGCGTATCCTAGCTCTGTTGTCTATCATGTATGTCCTTCCAGAGAGCCACGTAACGGGCAGATGGAGACTCCTGTTGGCAAACCAGGCATGAAAGAATCCGCATTTTCACAGAGAGAGAGAGAGAAAGGTCAATCTAATTTACTGACTGTTTGGAAGTAAAGCACTCCCATGTGACGTTCTACAGCCACCCTCTTTTGCCCGTCCCACGCCCTCTGCTATATAATCAGCAAGTGGAAATGTAGAATTTAAAGAGCTCAATTACATGGTGGCTAAACCGTTTCCCAATCAGTGATTTCATACCTGTGACAGTAGAACAATCTTCTGAAGCACTCATGCGGCGACCCTACCATTGAGCATATAGAGGCTATTAACACATTGATGCTATTCTAAAACTTTATTGCAGGTCGTAAACATGTCGGATGACGATTGCTCCATATTTCTTTTAAATCACTTCCTTTACATTTGTATGCAAGATCAAATATTTGTCTTTACTTTTAACTGTGTGACGTGGCTTTGAATGGACTGTCATGATGACTACAGTCACTTCATAAGCCTTGCATGAACTTACTAGCTTGTTTCCATCCAAAGCTGCAATGTTAACTTATACAAAAAGTTGTAAAATTTGCGAAGGAAGCACAATTTCCATTCCATCCATCTAAGATAGCAAAATCGTCACTTTATGGGAAATAGCCACAAAATGTCTGTAACAAAAATGTAAGCTGCTGTAATCGGGGGAAGCCATTGTGGATCTTTTTTTTTCGTACATCATAAATTACTTGTACCTGAGAGCGTGCAGACAAAACACAAACTCATCTTGCGTTTGGAGGCGGATACCTTGTGCTTGGGAACACAATTGTGCGAGACAGTTCTAGGAGGTAATTATACTCAACCATTTTTGATGACCGACTTTGGTTCAGGCATTTGAGAATGACCAAACCAACATTTGAGATGGTTGCAATAAAATTGTATCGCTGATTAGTTCCGGATTATCCAATCATATGATCATTAAAGGGTACATATCATGCTTTTAAATCATTCATTTTTACTTATAAATCATACATTTGTGGTCTATATAAAGCATAACTGCAATGCTTGGGTCTGAATTCCTCATTATTATAGCTCCACAGGCCCCTTTTCTACCCCTTTTCTGATGTGCTTCTGTGAGCAAGTCGTTTTAATGCGGCCCCTTTAAATAGAAAGGCGTACCGTCTTACCCCGCCCGCTCTCCAGGTCGCTGAGTTCACGGTCAGTTCAACTCAGGTTCAACTCTCGGCGTTCGGCCATTATTGTAGTTTGATAAGAGATACGATTACTATAGCTTCAAAGAACATTTTTATTCACACGTTAACAAAATGTCAACAACGGAAGACTTGTCCACCAAGCCTTACATATTCGAGCCAGAGCGAGCGATTTGAAAATGACGACAACGAACCTGCACGTCTTCATATGGAGGCAGGTATGTAAGTTAACTATGTTGTGTTATTAGTGAAAGTTGACTATTTCTCTTGTTAAAACAAGCACACTGACAAGATAAATGACTGCGGTCTGATCTTACCACTAAAAATCTGTATTTGATAATAAAATAGCTTACGTTTAGAAAGCATCAGGAAACACAGCAGCTAAATGATAGAAGGAATTTACCCGATCAGCAAACCCTTCTGTATACTGGCTAAGGTTGTTAAAGTGGGGATCCTTGAAGTGCTTCAGGTCACTACATCCAACAACCGAACATTTTGACTAGCCCTCTCGTAACTTCTGCATGATTGAGCTTGTACTACAAAAATCGGAGCTCGAAGTGTAGGCCGGTAGTCAATGTCCTTATTTGTCAGTTCCGCTGCAAATACGGTGACGTACTTGCTCAAAAAACGTCATAGACAACAGAAAAATCTTAACAGGTTGAAAAATATGACCAAAACAGAATATAAAGATATAAACAAAGCACCTGAAGAGAATAATTTCATCTTTTTCTGTACTTATAAACACTCCAAATCTACAACAAAATGCATTTAAGGGCTAAAAAAGTGGATTTTGCATATGTCCCCTTTAAGTCATGCAATATTTTTGTTGCATATTGGGGATTTATTTGGTAAATGTGTTTCCATCATAATTTATGTGCATGTCTTATCGGATTTAGAATTTTTAGAATTTATGAGCATCTTGGCAATTCCATTACAGCATTTTTTTGTGATATTCCAAAATTTGCATACAATAGGTGGATCGAAACATACAGTAGCTACAGTAATGATGGCAAGGTGACATTTTTTGTTTTTCTTCAGTTTTTCAATGCCAAAGACATTGGATCATCTTTTGTCAAGGTTACTCTCTATGCATCTCTGAGATGATCTCATCCCCAATGTAAAATAGCTACTCAAATCATTAATTAACCCAGCATGCAAAAGGGCTGATATCCCCGCCTGCATCTCTGTCAATGGGACAGCAGCCTACAAACCGCCCACCTCTAAGGTTTCGAGGGATGCCATGGAATAGCCCAATTGCATTCTCCATTCAGAAACCCTGTCCCAGGGTTGCATTATTCATCATGAATAAATGATAAACTATTTTTGCCCTTCTGCTCTGTTCAGAGAGCTCCTGGAATAAAAATAGAGGAAAAGAAGAAAATGTCTGTGAGATAAATAAGCAGAGAAAGGCTGGGGAGGGGCAGAAGAGTGTGAAATGAGAGCACATAGGCTGGTATATCTCTTTCTGGCTGTATTAGAGTGGGTTTGCTGAAGGGAAGGAAAAGCCAATTTGGGATCAGAGCCAAACAACTGCATGTCACACAAGCTTCTGAGCCACTGATTGCTCTCATTGCCCCTCTCTTTGTTCTCAGAGATTTTGAGGTAACACAAGCTTAATCTACAGAACAAAACTGCAACTCAAAGAATGAAGACTCTGGACTTTTTGTCCTGACTGATATGACAGTGTCTGTAATAATAAAACATAGAATACTAATAATGGTAAATGATCCTAATAATGTTATGTTATATGTTAGGATTTTGAAAGACAACTTGAAATGATATTTACAACAATTTTAGAAATTTGGTTATATCGCAAAAAAAAATTAAAGAAAAATTGTGTTACATGTGGATAAAGTACCCCACAGTATTATGAAAACACATTTTTTTTTCTTATATGATGTACTGATGAACTGTTCACAATAGACCAGGGACATTAATGACATGTTCCATTCATTGCTCCTATAGAAACACATTCCCTGAAACAACCATTAAAAACTTAATTTTTAAAGTAAAAATGTAATTGAAAATTAAACGAATATACAAAGCTACAAGACCGTGCACCGGTTTCTTTAATAAGGGAAAGAACTAAAATACCATGAAGCAATGTGAATGACAAATAAATTAAAAAAAGGTCATGAATTGAGAAATCAAACTTTCCTTGATCTTTTGACATTCTACAATAAAATATATTGCACGTTTCAGAACTCAAAAAGTCCTCGTCCAAAAACAGCTTTTTTAAACCAAGCTTAGAAACCAACTTGATGTAAGACCACCTCAGCAAAAGATGATCAATGCCTACTTCTACACCATTGCCTCTTTAGGGCCACCCACCGATTCACTCATGTCATGTTGTTGTAAAATACGGAGAGACAAACACAGGATTACTGCATCAACAAAAACACAGAAATTCTCCTGAGGATTACAAAATGTTCTGAAGTGCCAAGTTTTGGAAGAAGACAATTCTTGGCATTGCCATCCTTGTGGTCCTAACTTGTCTTTCTCTTGATCTTTCTCTGAGGGCCACCATGGAGATGGCCAAATCATTCCTGCTCAGCTACTGTACTCTGCTTATTGCTCCATGCTTTGCCCTACCACTTTTATACTATTTTTATCATCCTTCCTCCTCCATTGGCTCGAGGTGAAACAAAAACAACTGATACCAACTCTCAGTGACATGTGTCGAGTCCCGCTTATGACAACAGTAAATTTCTTAAATGTTTACAGAACAAGCGGGAACCCAGTGTGCCTGAATCGATCTGTTCAATTGCATGATAGAGAGTCTAAGGCCTTCAAAAGCTGTACAAGCAAACCAATCTAATTTGATGCCTATTACACGCCAAACTAAGGTTGCTGTGGGGACAAAAAGTAAGATTGTTAAGTTAGCACTTTTAAACATTTTCTCACTTAAAAAAATAAATCACTTCTAGTCAATGTCTTAATAACCACATACAACCTGGATTGTATGTTTCTTAACGGTTCTGGACATTACGAGAACCACTATCAACAATTTAAGCTGAAAGGAAAAGAAAGACTTGCATCTCTCTCTTCTTATTACAGACTACATAAACTGTGAATAATATTTTATATAAATTACATCATTTAAGAAGAGAGCTTCAACTTCATAAAGATAAATATTTCGTGTCTCTGTGACAAGTATTGACTGAGTTACAGTTCATTTTTGGACGCATTTCAGAATGGACTTCACTGACAGAGAAAAGGCAAAGTTCACATAATTTTAATTTTCTTTATTTGACAAAAATATCACTTTATTTGCTCTCTGTCCCTCGATCTCAATTAAAGTTAAAAGGTGATCAGGCCTTTGCTGTTGCAGGTCCGAGGCTTTGGAATAGTCTGCCTCTTAAACTAAGAGAGATCACTTCTTTAAATGTGTTTAAAGCCAGTGTTAAAAAAATGATTTCCTGTCTTTAGCCTTTGAGAGGTTGGGCTAGTGTTGGTATGTACTGTAAGTTGTATGCTGTTTGTATGTGTTGCTTGTTTTTTGCTGTTGATTGTACAGCACTTTGGTCTGCAGGTGCAGTTGTAAAGTGCTTTATAAACAAATTTAACTAACTAACTTAAAAGATTAAAATCCAGACTCAAAACACATCTGTTTAGCTGTGCATATACTAAATGAGCACTGTGCCACTGTTCGCCCGACTGTTTTTACTCTATTTTATTTTTTATTCAAAACTGTTTTAATTATTCTTATTTCTTTTGATTATTTTCATTCTTCTTTGTAAAGCACTTTGAATTTAGCCTGACTACGTCAGACTTCCTACTTCCGCTAATTTCATTCCGCTCCTGTAGTGAGTCTGAGATTGCGGCCTATCTTCTCAGTTTCAGATCTGTTCATTGTGTATGTCACATGACAAATGAACGTAAGACTCTGGAAGGTAAAGTGATTATTTATGTTCCCTGTAAATAATTTTTTACTGCATTATGATTTCTTAATTCAGAATATGATCAACATTGCGTAGGTGGATGTGATCAGGTTAAAATTATCAGCTGTTAAAATTATAACATTTAAGCCACTTAAATAAACAAAATGACTCGAATGACTCAGAGAGTCAGTAAAATGAACTTCCTAACCAGTCATGATGACTCAGCGAGAACAGGGGCTCGAGGCTCGCCCTTCGCAGCGCTGCGGCGATCAGTCATGACTCGTGAGAGCAGGGCACGCCGACGCAGCTGGGCGGCCGGCAGCTCAGTGAATCATATAAATAACCTAGTTTGAGAATTGTTAATTCCTGGTTGCCACACATTTGGCAGCCCTTACAAAAGCGTCGCTCCCTGTTTACAGTGGAATTTCGATCAGAAGATTTGAGTTCGATGCATAATGTCAGTGGTTCCATGCGGCTGTGTCCGGCGCAGAACATACATCATAAATAAACTGATTTTATACCACTGCAACCCATCTGATTGGCTTACGGGTAACCAATGATTTTAAACTTTAGAGAAGCGCCCCCTAGCAGAGAGAAAACACTTCTCTATTATGCCATTCCAGACTCCGCCTACGAAGCAAAGTGAAGTAGCAGAGTATATATTACCACTACTCGAATTACCATTGTGTATGAAATGTGAAAAAATGAAATAAAATCTGCCTTGCCTATGGTCACTCTATGGCCACTGAACGTCACTTATGCAATCAAAAAGAAATATAAGAGTTTTTTTTTTTGATGGACACTCTGCTGTCCTATTCAGTGATGCTGTCAACACAATCATTGATAGGTTTCAGGAGGCCAGCAAACAGGCGGTGGCATTTCAAACAATGTCTCCCCTCGCTCTCAGGGCTGCTGAGCAGGAGCAGCCCCAAAGATCAAAAGCCAGCTCCTTGCACGTGTGAATTGATTACGATGTAAGTTAGTCTATCTCCAGCATGCCTTGAATCAATCCTGTCATGTGTAAACAATATAAAGTTTATAAAGTTCAGGCCAGTCATTCAGAACCTGTTGGGTTTGATGACAGCAACATCCAGCGTGATACCTTTTGGCTTGCTGTACAAGAGACCCCTACAGTGGTGGCTCAGAACAAGGGGATTAAACAGCGGCATAACCCATTTGCACAATCAAGGTCATGAGGCAATGCTTAAGTGCCTTGGTTATGTGAAGAAAACCCTGGTTTTTATCCCAAGGTCGTGTGTTACGGAGCTCCTTGTCATCACAAAAAGTTTATGACAGAAGTTTCTCGCACGTTTGAGGAGCGTTCAAGTTCTGTTCAAAGGGAATGCCTCAGTTACAACTGTAACTGTGGTTACCTGAAGAGGGAACGAGACGCTGCTTCACACCCTACTATACTTTTGCGTGCCTTTCAGCGACTTACTTCAGCCTATTAGAAGCAAGGGTTGTACTGTTTGGGCATGCTTTATAGTTTCCTGGTTTGTGATGTCTCTGGCCTGACTGATTGGACAGACACCATTGGACTGATTTCACATATGATTCACAACGCAATCACACAGAGCATTCCCACAGCATTAATCGACGCAGCATCTCATTCCCTTTTAAGGGACCAAGGTTACAATCATAACTGAGGTGTTTTTCTAACAGGAATTCAACTGTTAAATGATTATTTTTACAAAAAATGTCAAGGTTTAGAAGTTATAATTAAAAATCTATTCCCCTATGGAGAAAATTAATATAGATTTTACTTTCAGACTGTTGCACTCAGCACTCTAGATGCCAGAAAGAAAATACCAAATCACAATTCAGTATGCAAAACAAATAACAACTTAAAATGCTTATAAAAAATAAAACACATAACATACTTACGACTGAAAATATATACAAACTGTCTAAACAGAATTTTTACATTAAATGGTTATATTTTATGGTATATTTCAAATAAATAAAAATAGTGAATTATTAAAAATAATTAATTGCAGAAGTGTGTGGAGAAAAACATCATGGTTACAATAGGCCAATATGGTATTTGTACTATGGGAGATATCAGTTCTCAGGTGTGCCTAGGAACAATTAAAATTTTATTAATTGCTTTGCACAGAGAACAATAATCATTTAACGAACAGATGTTACGGCGCTTTAGTGGTTATTATACTTAGTTCCCATATGTATTATTCTAAGAACTGCTGTTGTTCTTTCATTAAGAGCTGTGTATGGAAACTAAGTTAGTTGAAGATTAATTATTCCTTACCAGAATGGAGGTCCACACAAGTCAAGTCGTTTTCACACATGTTGCTAGCACAGTCATTGATGTCCTGCTCGCATCTCATACCAGCGTAACCAGGGTTACACAAGCAGTAAAAACTGTCCACAGCTGTAGTAAGAAACACAGAGACAGCGAATAACCTTAGAAGATATGAAATAGAAGTTCCTGTTTTAGAAACATAGGCTAACAAAAATTTTCAGACACAATGACATGATCTCAAGAACGTGGTTTTACAAACACTCAAGTTCAAGGACGATATAGGTACAATGCTAATATCTTTGCATCCTTTTTCAGGGGTCGTTATGCAATGTTGGTGCACGCATCATAGCAAGCAATAAAAACATCCACTCAAAAATCACCCAACATTACAAACATAGAACAAGTCATAGAATACATTTTTTTATTGTTTATTTGATAAAAATACAGTAAACATTAAAATTGCTAATTATTCTTGTAATAAAAATAAATAAATAAAAAAAACGTTCCTATTTTAATATGTTTTAAAATGTATTTTATTTTTGTGATGGCAAAGATTACTTCAGTCTTTAATGTCACATGATCATTCAGAAATTAATTTATAATGCTGAATTTTAAATGATTATCAATTTTAAAGCTGTTCTGATTCACTTTTATTGTGGAAATGTAATATTATTTATTTTAACAGAACGTTCAAAAGAACAGAATTTATTTGAAATAGCAATCTTCTGCAATATTACAAATGTCTTTACTGTCAAGTTTGATCAATTTATTCAATAATAATAATGAAAAAGAAATCTTACTGAACCCTACACATTTTGAACGGTATGTGTCTCCAATGTTTCACATCTTACAATACAATTTGATGGACTTTTAGCATCCTAACACAGTTATAGCTAACCTAACCTGCAACTACAATATGTTTGTGATAAGTAAATCTATAATGATGTGATGACAATACTCAATCCATATGCAGATAATGTGGGATGACACATACATATTGAACAATTTAAAAGTGGAATACCTTGCATAGAACAATTACTTTTAGATTAAGACATGACTAAACTTTCAATCTGTTTACATATTTTTTAAAACTCTACAAACCTAATTTTTTTAAACTCTATATTTTCCTCCACAGCCTCCTGAAGCCAAAATACTTTTACTTTTTGTCTGTAAACCTTTGTTTCTAAAGCGTATCAGTAAAATTGACTTTCTCTGCTGGTGAAATTTCGTGCTCATTTATACTCACCCCAGCAGCTGGAAACACAGTGTGTCCAATTAAATGTAAGATGTGTGTTTGTGTAGCGATCTCTTTTACAAATGCTACAAGAGTGTTGGTGTCCACTGTCTTTGCGTTGCATCCAGACTTACACAAAACCTCAATGACCCATTCCACAAGCCTTTAATCATTAATGGCGTTGAAGAGAAATGCATTCCCGGCCTTTCTGCTGCAAAACAGCAGCCTGTGACAGAGGTAATTGTGGGTTCTTACAGCCGCAAATTTATTCCAGGCCTATGCCGAGTCCCAGGATTCTTCATTATCCTTTAGATTTACCACGTAATCTATGCTGCCACTCTGTCTTTGTGCGTGTACCCACGATTACTCTCATTAAATTACTCACACCAGCTGCTCAAGAGATACACCTTGCTCTCACTCTCTTCCCACATAAACACAGCAGATCACATACCTCCTATATGGCAGACAGGCCTTAAGGGACTACTAAATATGTGGAGCTGTTTTTGCTGGTGCAGTCTGGGAGGAAGTAAACAAGTAAACTTGGTCTGACTGAGCTTGTTGGAATTGGAGATGATGGTAGACAAGACAAAGTGGCTGCAGGTCGGACTACAAGTGGTGGACGAGGAATACTCGGTTGCCTGGTTACAAAACTCGTCCTTCATCCCTGTCACCACCTTTCCTCAGAGCATAGTAGTTAACTGCAGGTTGCTCTGGGAGTGCAATTATTGAACTACATGTCGGTAGTAGATAAAAAACATCTGCTAAATGGCAGGTAATTAGAAGTAAGATAAAGGTGTAGTATAAGTACTGTAAAATATAAGATAGCATAGCAACACAGTTCAGTTCAGTGTACAGCACATGGTTTCTTAACCGGTGCATCGCAAACCATTTTGAGTGGGTCACGGAGTGTCGTAAAAACAACAACAAAAATACTTAATTCTAAATGGTTTTCTGATGCAAGACTTTTATTATGAAATATGTGTGTGAAAGCTGTTGACTCTTAATGCAGTTCAAGTAAAAAGTGCCTGAGAAGGTTATTAGTCAGGCTATTAGTGAGTGTCATTATTTCCGAATGTTATTTTCGTAACATGTTATAAAAATATAACATAACCTGTCAGACTTTCTGACTTTTTGATTCAGATTCTTTAATCTTAATCGGTCTGCAAATCCAGCCTCGAACTATCTTGTTCACAAAACAATCCTCGGTGAAATGAAGCGAACATATGGATAATGTTTTACACTCATCTGCTGGAACGTCATTAAAAACAAATTTTAACCAGGCATTCCTAATATTGGAATCCAGAGGAAGCTTATGCAGCGACTGTCTTCTTCCACAGCCAGGCACGGCACAACATTTTGTCAACGGAATGTTTATTGCTGGTAGCTCGCTCCGGTTTGTCATCATGAGGTATGCTTTTGTTTACCTATGCGTGAATGCGCGAATCGGTGGGCGGGGCTAAACCAGCCGTGTTGAAGTTGGCGTTGATGAGCGGGTGGGGTTTTAGCGTCATTGACGTCATACTTCCACACTTTCAAAAACAAGACGTTTGTTGATACTGATGTCAATAAAAGCTTTTATTGGACTAACAAGTTCGTTTTCAGTTCTGAAACTTACAGGATATTCTTATAATATGATGACCTCTTAGATGTCAAAAGCTCAAGGAAAATTTGATTTCTCAGTTCATCACCCCTTTTAAACTGAAACCTATTCTTTCAACCGAGGATTGGGAGACTGTTGTGCATGCTTTTATTTTCACAGGGCTGGATTATTGTAATGCTTTATCTAAAGCATAAATGAAGCCTTGGTTGCTTGACTTCAGTATGTGCAAGAGCAAGACTCTTAGATGATACCAGGGAAAGGGTTTATAGAACACCTGTGTTGATGACTCTTCAATGGTTAAATGTAAAATACAGAATGCAATACAAGTTGTTAATGTTTGCTTACAGAAGCACTGCATATTCAGGCCCCAAAGTATAAAAGATATGCTAAGCCCCTACCAATCTCAAAGACTCTTGAGTTCCTATCAGGAGTATGTATCTGTCCCACGGTCACGTTTGAGGAGTAGAGGAGATCTGGGCTTGCTCTTGCATTCTGGAATGAAATGCCCATAAACTGGGCTCAGACTACAGAAGTTTTATGATTTATGTCCAACTTTCTCCCGACATCTGTAAAAAAAAAAAAAAAAAAAAAAAATCATGTCCATGGTATCAGTCGGTTGTGATCTTCTGTCCAGATTTTCTGGTAATGTGAGGCATTTACAGATCAAATCTTAAACCTCCCAATCTACTCACGGACACACTGGGGGCTGCCCCAATAATATCAAACATGTTTGATATTTAGGATTTTAAATTAGGATGATTACAACTATGTGTACATCAGTATTTCCACAATAGTAAAATATGAACAAGTCTACAAGGAGGCAGAAGTGATGGAACTTTTGAAATGGCGACAGCGAAACATCAAGCAGCTGTACAGGGCCGGCGGACAACAGTGATGGAGGAATGGCTGGTGGAAATGTGTCAATAACACAACTGCCTTTATAGATGTCTCCTCAATAGATGTTCTTTGATTTTTTCTTGCTGCAAAGAATAAGTATTGATACAGAAAGTTGCCACATCCGCTTCCCTGTGAGATCACGTGAGTGCTAAATATGGCAAAAAAAAAAAAAAAATCTTAAGAATATCTTGTAGTGTGTAATGCACCACAATTTTCAAATCTTGTAGTGTGCAGTGTTGGGCATGTTACTTAGAAAAGTAATTAGATACTTCTCACAAATAGTAACTGTAACTGAATTAAATCATTATAAAAGTAACTAATTAACAGGGAAAGTAACTGTTGTGTTACTTAAAAAAAAGAAAAGAAAGTAAAATAGGCCTGTCAAATAACTTGGATGCACCCAATATTAAATATGTTAAATTAAATGAAATGGACAGTATATAGAATAAATTATTACAAAAAACACATTGTACACTAATCTACACTATCCTAATGTTGCTGTGGGACAATGTGAAGAGACAACTATTAAATTCAATATATTATTTAAAATATTATCATTACTATAGTAGAACAATAAATCATAATTTTAGGTTTAGAACTTTTAATATTTAATAGTGCACAGACCACAACTGGCCAACAAATTAGTCTAAAAATAAATGATGCTGAAATGTTACCAAAAATGAATAAATAATAATAATAATAAAAATGTACATACACTCTTTGTAGTGAAAATTAAAATGATAAACAGTTTAAGAAGAAGTGCTCCAGAACCCAATTCCCAGAACCTGCAGGTTATTTTTTTAGATTTTTTTTGTATAACCATTTAAATTGATTAAAACGTTGCAGATGATGTCAATAGGCTACAGATTATTCTAATGCTGAAATTTGTCATTTATTTATAAACAAACTATATAATGATCGGACACACTCAGTCTCTCTCGGACACACTCTATTTCGCGCACTTCAGCAGCACTCGTGCCGTTTGCTTCGCTTTAGTCCGACACCTCATAAACACACACACACACACAACACAGAAAAAACTTTGCAGGTCTTATGGAGGAGAGAGAGCCTACTCGGTTGGAAACCGCTTCAGTAAGCTCAATTAGGCTATAGTAACATCGCATTTTATTACCATTAACGGTAACAGTGTTTTTAGGGGGAAACAGTAATTAGTTTGATTACTGGTTACTGAGAAGAGAACACTGTTATTCCATTACTGGTAGTGTGTGCAGGTTTGAGACTTAAAAGAGAAAAATCTGCGAAGATTCTACCTCATGTGCATGATGAAACCACCTGATTTACAAACTCCTAGTCTAAGCCTGGCTTTATATACAATCCTCATCATATGGACACTTTCAAAAGTGATCTAAAGACTTATTCTCATCTGGCATTTGGCTTTTGATTAGGTCAGAGAAATGTGAATTTGCTGCATGATGGATGACTTGATTTATGTACAGCACTTTCACCATTCTTATGGTTTTGAGGGTGCTTTATAAATAAAACTTGAGTTGAGTTTAGTTTAATTAAGTTCATTTGAGAAAATGTGGGTCCTATAAGCCAAACCGGTTGAGATTCACTGGCATAGCATTTACTGTACTGGTAATATGTATAAAAAAAAGACATCAGCATGACACTATATAATTTTACATGATTTTTGTTTCACTGCTTGGGGATTCTGCTTTATAAATTATGCTCTTATTTTATGATCACTGCTCAGTTTTTTGTTGTGTGGTGATTGATGTTGATGAAGTTTATTGACTCTTACATTACATTTTCAAGAGGTCTTCTGCTTCAGAGACAAGCAGCCTTTACCAAGCAGTCATTTAAAATGCCATTATGAAGGCAAATGAACATTTCAAGTATTGCTAATTGAAGATTTGGTGAACAACATATCTGCAGCTGCCATTACAAGAGCTTGACTGAAGGAGCATTTCAGTAATTAACAAATCCAAGTTGCCTAAAGTAGAGAGGACAATTATTATTGTTGAAGTGGAAGAACATTAAGTAATCATCCTGGCTTAATTTTTTTAATTTTCTTTTATTTCATCAACTTTATGTTTGATCATTTAAATTTCTTTCAGTGCAAAGATACAACTTTTTGTTGTCTAAGGCACTTAAAAAATTTGAGAAAATTCAATGTGTCAAGATTTTGGACTTTTTACAACTTACTGTGGTCAGTGTACTATTGTTTAGTCTAAAAATAAGTGAATTATGTACAGTAACTTGCCTTTAAGGTACACTCAAAAACATATGACTTGTGAATCTACATAAGTTCGACAACATTTCAAACAAACACACCACTTGATTCTTCAAGAGTGAAACTACAAGGAACTTAGATTAATGCAGACTCTAAATTTAAAGCTCTAAAGCAGTGGTTGTCAACCTTTTTGACTTCAAGACCACCCAATGCCAAACAATATTTAAAAGCCCCCCAAAATATGATACTTCTGTTTACTGTAAAAACAAATCTGCTTGTTTTTAAACCTTTTTTTATTTACAGAAAATTAGACAATATATTATGGTTAAAATTAAGTAAAAATAATTATATATTCATAAAATACTTATATTCTAGAAAATGAAATGGGGCGTGTGAGCAGGGGTGAAGAGTTGCCAGCAGTGTTGTGTACTTGGAGACTTGGACTGGAGTCCCTACTTTAAAGGTCTCAGATCTTGTCATCGGGACTTACGTGTTTGCATTTTGAATCGGAATTAGACTCAATTGTACTCGAACATATTAGGACTCTGGACTTATTCCCGGAGTCCACTTCGAAGATCCCATTACAAAATATGTCATGATTATTACTTAATATTATTTTAATTGTTAGATAGAAACGTCCAATGACTGCTGACTTTTTCTTGTCCAGGTATCTGCGCATGACTTCAGATTTATGACGTTCGTGATGTGGAGCCTCTAGCTCAAATATGTATTGAAGAGTGTCTGCCTCTTGATTCATTCAGATTGAATATAAGAGCCACACAGAATTCTAGTGTGCAAGTAATGTTATGTTAAAGAGCAATTACTGATTGTTATAATTGTAAGTCATAATTGTAATAAAATTACCTTTACACCCCTATGTGGCATTTTTACCATTACAGTGTACATGATTCCATGATATATTTGGTTTACTGTTTTAGTATGGTGCCAATTTTATTGTTACCACCAAATATTTGACATGTTCTTCAAGATATCTGTTTTGAAGTTTGGTTTGAGACCCAACCTATCCAGCCACTCTGGTCTCAACTTGGATCTAACTCTCTTGGTCTAAGTCTCGAACACAGCTCGAACTCTCTTGGTCTCGAGTTTTGAGTTTGAACTTGGAACTCTCTCTTTAGTCTAGTAGTTCTCAGCTTAGATCGAACTCTCTTTGGTGGCACGAGTCTTGACTTGCATTTCGAAGCTCTCTTTGGTCTTGAGTCTCGACTTAGACTCGATCCTCTATGGTCTCAGTCTCAGACTTGGACTCGACTTCTTTGGTCTCGAGTCTCGACTCTCTTTGGTCACGGTCTTGACTTGGATTTGAACTCTCCTTTGTTCTCGGTCTTGACTCTCAGACTCGATCCTCTATGGTCTGAGTCTTGAAGCTCGGACTCCAACTCCTTTGGTCTAAATTTTTAACTTCCAAACTCAACATCCCTCTATGGTCTCAGTCTCGACTCTCTTTGCGTCTCGGTCTCGAGCTCAGACTCGACTCTCTTTGGTAACGGTCTTGACTTGGACTCGAACTCTCTTTGGTCTCGGTTCTCAAGACTCAGACTTCGATCCTCTATGGTCTACAGTCTCGACTCGGACTTGGAGCTCTCTTTGGTCTCAGAGTCTTCGAAGCTCGGGACTCGAGCTCTCTTGGTCTTCAGTTCTCGACTCTCAGACTGCAACTCTCTTTGGTCACGGTCTTGACTTCGGACTCGACTCTGCTTTGGTCTAGATTCTAGAACTCAGACTTCGACTCTCTGGTCACAGTCTTGACTTGGACTCGAGCTCTCTTTGGTCGCGGTCTTGACTCGGACTCGACTCTCTTGGTCTCGAGTCTCGACTTCAGACTCGAACTCTCTTTGGTCACGGTCTTGACTTCGGACTCGACTTCTTTGGTCTCGGTCTCGAGCTCAGACTCGAACTCTCTTTGGTCACGGTCTTGACTCGGACTTGACTCTCTTTGGTCTCGGTCTCGACTCAGACTCGATCCTCTATGGTCTCAGTCTCGACTCTCTTTCTCAGTTCTCGACTCTAGACTCGACTCTCTTTGGTCACGGTCTTGACTTGGACTCAACTCTCTTTGGTCTCGGATCTTGCGACTCAGAACTCGATCCTCTATGGGTCTGTCTCGACTCTCTTGGTCTCGGTCTTGACTCGGACTCGACTCTCTTTGGCTGTCTTGACTCGAATTTAACTCTTTGGTCTTGGTCTCGACTTAGACTCAATCCTCTTATGGTCTCAAGTCTAGACTCGGACTCAACTCTCTTTGGTCTGGTCTACAGACTCGGACTCGACTCTCTCTGTACACGGTCTTGACTTCGGATCTCGACTATCTTTGGTCACGGTCTCCGATCTTAGACTCGACTCTCTGGTCACGGTCTCTGACTCGCATCTCGACTCTTTGGTCACGTGTCTTGACTCTTTGGACTCGAGCTCTTGGTTCTCGCTGTCTTCGACTCGGATCTCGCCACTCTCTTCGGTCACGAGTCTTGACTCGCACTCGACTCTCTTGGTTTCTCGGTCTTGACTCAGATCTCGACTCTCTTTGGTCTCGGTCTTGGCTCTGGACTTCGACTCTCTTTGGTCTCGGCTCTTCACGCTGTACTCGATCCTCTATGGTCTCCAGTCTCGACTTTGGACTCGAGTGAGCTTGGCTCTAGACTCACAACACTGGTCGCCGATACAATAGAGTCATATTCGCGTTACCCCGTTTCCGCCGAGATTTAACCTTGTACTGCAATAGAAAACCACTGGCGACAGACCGTTGACAACTGGGTGATGCCAGTTTATGCCTAGAAGGACGCTCACACTGTTTTGTTCCAACATTATGGACCATGGAGGCAGACTTTGAGAGCAAAGAGAGACTAAAACGAAGATCAGCATCTTATAAGATGCCGGTAGGGTATTGGTTACCTCAAGTTTAATTCGATTTCTAATGAGACTGGCCTGTGAGTAACTTATTAATTCAGCACTTGTGTGTAGTTCGGTAGAATGAAATGTCTTTATTCTTTGTTAGCATCCGCAGGACTCTAGCCGTTGTGTGTGGCTGCGTAGTATACGTCTAGCCAGTACGCGGCCCCTTACGTCAAACCACGGTCATGTTGCTAGACAAAAGTGTCCTTCAGTCTCTGCATGACAAAGATCCATCAGCTACGACGGCAAGATCCAATTGCAGTAATTTCACTTTAATGTGGAATGCGCGCCATCAGATATATGCCTTTGTTATCGTAAGAGGCTCAGCAACCCCTGGTGGTGAAAAATCCGGCATATTGTACCTTCAAATAATTGATCGAGTCTATTGACGTTTCCACATCTAGAAATCACACTTTTAAAAGTACCTCATTTATACAGATTTATCAAGACTGAGAAATACAATGACGGCTTATATCTTAATTGTTGTAGGTGTTTTATCTTATTTTGTCCTATCCACAAGTTTCCGAGGGGCGCTCCTGTAAAAATAAAGTGGGTGAAACTTCCGGTAAGGTGGCGGAAGTAGCATTCCAATGGTATTTTGTGTGTAAGTTAGCGAAGAGGCTAGCTGTTTTTCGGAGAATTATTTTACTATTTAAAGACGCAAATCTTTATCGAGAGATGTCGTTACGGAGCTCAGGGACAACATGTGCTGTTCGCGGTTGTACGTATAACCGGACTAAACTAATTCAGTGGCTTAAACGTGATTGTTTTGAACATAAGCTAAAAACGAAATCAGAGTGATCCTGCCAACGACTGTAGTTTCCATCACCTCCCAAAAGACGACAAATCTTCCTGTGTACATTTGTTTAAATTCTTAATATTCTATAAACTCTATCAGCATGTGTTTGGCTGTTCGCTACTGATGTTACACCTAAACTCAGGATCAAAGCCTGAGTTGACAGAATACCAAATGTGCCAGTTAATGTATTCAAGTAGCACATTCATTTATAATTTTGAATAAACTCCAAAGCACAATGACTAAGTGTGTATTTTTTATTTTAATTGTTTGTCAGCTCACACAACTGTCTGTCACCATGCCTTGATGAGTATTGATTATTAATAATGTTATTATAATACTCCCAACCAACTACTGCGGAGGGTAAAGGTACTGTTATTTCACCCTTTTTAATTTCGTTGAGGTTGTGTTCCCACATCGTTAGCTAGTTTGGATCGCTATAACTTGAATGACTGTCAACTGTTGAATGAACGAGTGTCAAGCATGTCAAGTCGCGCTTTGTTTACTTCAAAACTAGAAGACGCGCCCACTTTTGACGCAAGACCTCATGGGGCGCAGGGAGACTTGTGGATAAATAACTTTCAGGTTGAGTTTGCTGAGGCCCCTATCAGTGGGTCCCAAAACCCAGTTGAGAACCACTGCTCTAGAAAGACTTCTGGAAAACGGTGAAACTTCAGGAACGGAGGCATTAAGAGGTGTGTCATTAAAATCTTGCGAACATCCTAAATCCTAGAACAGGATGGTTAGCAGGATTATAGCAAAATAGTTTTCAGCCAAAAGGGATACTGGACAACATGCACTGAATTTGAAAGTGTTTTCTGTTCCAGTTTGAGGGGACAATTTATTGCCTCTTTTAACTGTAAAATCAAACACAGTTTTGAAAGTCAAGGTTATGTCTTCCTCTCACTGCAATGACATTCACCATTATACTACATGAAATTAAAACTTTATCACCCAAATACATTACTGTCAACTGGAAAACATCTGTAATGCCTCATTTTAAAGGCTTTTTGCTATATACACACCATGTCTCAAATGTGAAGGTGCCTAATACAATATAACAAAGACTGTTTTCAAACAAGTTTCCCGAACACTGTCCACCAGTTGGTTAAAAAGTGGCTTGTGTGCAATAGATGATCTTTTACAACAGCATCAAGTGAGTAACAGCTTCCAATTTTCAAGTATTCATTACAGAGGCCTACGTCGTGCTTTGCAATCTGTAATCCTTAACTGACAACATGTATTCGATCTATGGCTTTTGTAATGATTTATGCAGGAGATGCAACACAAAAGGGCAAAAAACAGCTTATTGGATTGCTGAGGGAGAACAACACCCTGCCTTGGGCTTTGATTGTATTAACACTGTCATTTATCATCCATTATTCAAATTACAAAGCAGCAATTATGCCTTACGGACTCCTCGCTCCACAGCTGGAGCGAGACACTTGTCAAAAGTACCAAAGCAAACGTGGCCTGGTCTCAGATACTGAATGGAGTAAGTTGTGTCTTGGTAAAACTGCTTCTGAGACTTGAGTCATGCCAAGACTGTCGAAAGGGTTAAACCGACAGTGCCTTAGCTCCAAAAAGAGTGCCTCTCTAGAGTACCCATGTGCTAAATAAGACTGAAGGGAAATGTTTTACAGTTTCGGAGTTCAGTTGGCAAGAGAAATAGCTGCTTACCAGTCCATAACAGAAGCCATGCAGACAGGGGTTGGAGCTGCACTCGTTTATGTCGACCTCACAGCGGGCCCCCGTGAAACCCTGGCGACATCGTGCACGCGGGAAAGCCCAGAGGGAGGACTGGGGTCAGGCCTCCTCCATGGCACTCTGCCCCATTATCACACGGATTAACGGCTACACAGGGCAGCAACTGCAGTTAATCCCTGAAATTCCAAATACAGCATGAGAAATACACTTCCATCCACAACAAAAACAACAACAGATAATGCTTGCTTCCTTAGCAAATTCAAATGATTAATTACTTAAAAATGCCCCTATTCTTTACATTTAAATCAAAAGCAGCCCTGTCACCTCTAATTGACAAATGAATTTCCATGACTTATCCAAGAGGGATGCACAACAAACCCATTGTTTCCTAAAGAGTTGTAATGTACTATTTTGATGTACATTTCTATACAAGTAAAAATCTAAATAATTCAAATTAAACTACTTTATTGACTTCACTTTTTTATTGAAATCTGAACAATCATAGTCATGACTTGACTTTTCCAATCACAAATAAATACAATAAAATAAATAAATACAATTAGTTAGGCTCATCTAGTTTTTAGATCCGCTACCAAAATTAGTTAGCTATTATAAAAAAAAGACTGCAAGACAAAGATGTGTCAGCCAACTTGGTCAAGCCTCAACCCACCTTATAATGGTATTAGATATTGGACCAAAACGTTTCAGTAAAGCTAGACTTAGTCTGGTGCAAAAGTTGTTTTAGATGGGTATGTAAAATGGATCAGACAAATATCTATAAAAAACGAACAGTACAAGAACACATTGGAATATTTTAGACAGATATGTAAGAACAAGCAGCAATTATCGGGCCAAGCACAAAGAACACGATAAGCATCAGGGAGCAGACGACCAACAGCAACATCAGAGCAATTAAAGAAGTCATGATTTTGGCAAAACATTTTTGAAAAATTATAAGAACAGTCACTAGTAATATAATTGAATGGTTCATAACTTTCGACCAATAGGTGGCGCTGTGACAATCTATTAAGACCAGTCTCATGAGAATACATAAAATTAATAGAAATCTATTCAAATTTATTCAATTTTCATTATAACTTTTGACCACAAGATATGGTGGTTTCATCTGTGTAAGACTCAGTGGTTTTGAAGATATTAGCAAAAATGGTTTAAACGCTAAATTACAACGTTGCACAAACCATTAGGCGAAACCTAGTATGTTTGGTATCATTGGACTTGGCAACGATTCAGGAATCTTTCAAGACACGGGGTACTCCCGTGAAAATTAGTCAACCACACCCAAAGCTATAAGCATGTGAATATTTGATTTTACCACTAGGTGACGGTGGTTCAAACTTCTTAGGCTTCTTCAGGGCAACATCCTGACGGCCCACGCAGTGTTTCGTGAAAATATGTTTATGCATTCATAAAATACAGTATTCTACAAAATTCAAAATGGCAACATGGGAAAATTCGATTTCATTGGACTCGGCATGTTGCCCTGAATCTAATGGGATCACTTTTAGGATTTTTGGGCAAACCTTTCAAGAACAAAGAATAGACATTTTCAATATCTCCGGTGGGGCTGTGCCAAAATCCTTGTGGTCATGCTTGTGAGGACATGTGCCAAGTCTGGTCCAAATACACTTAAAGCATTGTGAAAATCTAGCCTCACTTCCAATTCGGAGTACTCTTCATCTAATTAATTTCCAAGTTTTTCAGAGAATGATTAAGTTTATCAAAAAGTTTCAAATAACTTTTCCCAGTATAGTCTGAAGATAATGTGAAATCCGACTAATCTGACTCCAGAGCGGAAGAAGAAAAATATTACGAACGCCAACGATTACAATAGGTGCCTACGCACCTTCGTTGCCTGGCCCATAATTAATAGCATGTCTTAGTATTGTCTAAATTACACACATGGCATTGTTTGGTTCTGGCTGCTACGAACTTTCAGAGCCAAATGTACAAATGCTTTTGCGCCCACTTCAGGCATATTTGTTTTGCAAAAGTGCACATAAAACCATGGCGAGGTATGTACGAACGGGACGCACCGAGATGAAAGCGCAGACAGCCTGAACGCAGGAACTGAAAATGGCAAAATGTGCTTTTCGTGACATATGCATTCATGGGATGGTCAAGGGGGAAAGTAGGACTGTCACATAAAGAGGTGGGAGGGAAAGCATAAATTGCGCCTAATTATGTATTCCGGGTTATGTACAGAAAAAGCTGGTTAAAACACACTTCTATTTTGCGCCGAAAATTCTCTGTCTCTTATAAGCAAGTATAACTTAGGAAGTGGGTTTTCTGGCACATGCCTCCTGGTGAAATGGCAGCAGTAATCCAAGCAAGACATAGACATAAGCTAAGGAGACGGAGTAGGGCTGCATCGATTAATTCGTATCGATGTTGATATGCGCATTTAATCAGTAAAGCCGCTTCCTTGATTAGTAGTAAATCACCTTCACCTGCTTTCAGTGGAGCGCATTTACTACAAAGAGCCGTAACTTACTGACAAGCTGAGCCAAATCGCGTTAATGTCGAGGACGTATCGCCAGCGATATTTAATGCGATATGGCTCAGCTTGTCAGTTAATTACGGCTCTTTGTAGTAAATGCCGCTCCATCTGAAAGCAGGTGAAGGTGATTTACTGCTAATCAAGGAACCGGCTTTAATGATTAGATGCGCATAACAACATTGTGCGATTAATCGTGCAGCCCTAGAGACGAGCTGAAAAGATTTGAAACAAGAATCACACTTTTTGAGTTAAGTGAATACGAAATCATTAAGCCTTACAGATTAAGTAGCAAACGCAATAATCAAAAGATGCCATCGAATCTCCCACTCAGCGTAAACATTCTATTCCAGCAGTTGTTAATCTCCTCACTACATTACAACTATTGGCATCAGGATCATTTTAAACCATAGACTGTAAAAAAGATGGATGACGTCCTTCGCTCTTTTCCATCGGAGAGAACTGAAGCCGCCAGTGTCCCGATATGGTGCTGACATCTTGGAACTTGAGGCCATGTCCACACTAATACGTTTTCGTTTTGAAAACGTATATTTTTCTCTCCGCTTTGGCCTTCCGTCCACACTGAGACGCCGTTTTAAGTCAACAAAAACGTATCGTTTGGAAAACGCTCTCCAAAGTGGATACATTTGAAGACACCGTTTTCGCGTTGTAGTGTGGACAGTGAAACCGGAAGTATTTCAAAACAATGACGTAAGTCAGTTGCGATCCATGTAGTACCAATAGATATTCATGTTTATCGGTTCGGTATTGTGCCTGTTATGTGTTATTCATTTTTACACTATTGCTAAAATATGTTACTATCTACATATGTTACTTAATATGTGCTATTCTTCATAGCACAGTACTGCAAAGATGACAGATAATGTAGCCTACTCACATTTGCTGTCCTGCAGCAAAACAGGAGAGCAGTTGCGTTTTAGACCAAACATATGGTGACTGAATGCGACCTGGACGCATCCGTGATGGTGAGATATTTTGCTAAATAAAATTATCCTGTTATTGTGCGATAACATTATTATTTATTTTCCCATCTGTATCATCTCAGTGAGCTTTTGTGAAGTTTCACGCATGCGCAGTAAAGTGAATTTAGAAGTTTCTCATCCACACTGAAACGTCGGAAAACGCCTGAAAACGCTAGTGTGGACGGAGAGCGTTTTTAAACGAAAACCCCGTTTTCAAATCTACCCGGATTAATGTGGACATAGCCTGAGTCTGCGCACTCTGCGTTTCGGGACTCAGACATGCGCAGTCGTGAGCAGGAAGTAAAGCCCCGAAATCAAGGCCCCGCCCTCACTCGACTACTTCGCACAGAGAACCTGTCAATCATGATGTCAGCACCGTTTTTATAGCATCAAATAACTAACTAAAAACAAACACAATACATCAAAGTGATAAACTACAGTGCATAACATGAAGTGTAATTTAGTTGTTTCGTTGGTCTCACGTCCTGTTGAATAACATAGGGAGGCGGGGTTTATGACCTATACTAGGACCGGTCACTGGGGGGCAATCGAGACAAATTTGCTTCACTTTTGAGGGCTTGTGAGGGTACGCTTGTTTTAAACGGTCATTGCATCAGCACAGCAGTGAGAGGAGGAGGCCCATTCAATTGTGTGTTTAAATACATACAATTTTTAGTATAGTGGGTGGGGGCAGGCACGAATTACCTGATGAACTGCAAGTTTGGTACATAACACGCACACTGCGGTTTCACATTAAGCACTTTCTGCGTCTTGGTCATGGCGGTCTTAACGCTGCATTCAAAAATTACGTACATCTGGCCCTCAGAGTTTCAATTAACACACATAGACTTCACTATATTAGCCACAACCTAGACACTAGATCAGTTAGTGAAGGATAGCGGTGTTAAGGAGAGTTTAATGTTCTCATAATACCCCCACATAAACACTATGCATGTGTGTCTCAACAAAGCATGTGAAGCTGTCAGTGCCTTTTTCTCTTCGATTTCAGATACAGAATAACCGATATCATCATTATCCCTGACAACCTAATTTGCGCATCTAATGGAAGCATGATCCGTGATCTCTGTTTGAATATAAGCAGCAATGACTGAGCCGTCTGATCGATTTTAGATGAGCTGTATTCTGTTTCTGGAATTGACCAGCTGAGCATCACACAAACACAAAAAACAAACAAACAAACAAACAGAGAAAACCCAATAATGTACGCAATACAGCTGTGTAAAAGATTCGTATACACAAAGCAGATAAGATTTCAGCAGATTTTATTCCTGATCTGAATAAAATAGTGAAAGAGCACAGCACTCTAGAGGGAAATTGTCCTGACATTTGGGTCTGATTTGATCGACTTCTGAACTGAAAAAGCGTACCATGTGTGTGTATGAATGCAAGGCTTAATAAAAAAATATCTTCAACAAAATGTTCAACAGGAAGTCAATTTTGAGGTTAACATTACAAAATTGTTGTAAAATGAAAACCATACATTGTAAGGGTGAAATGCATTAAAGAGAATCCCATTTTTACCTGCCAAAAATGCAGAAACCAGATTATGTTGAGTGCAAGTCTTTCGCAGAATATGAATTTCTATTTTTATTTTCACATTTTACACTTTATTTTTGATTTTGTTTTCAAATATACTGTACATTATACATTTTACTAGACATAAATACAATTTAATCAATTTTGTGGACAGTGAAGATGTCAATGATGGCAATGTTGACTGCATGAGTTCAGACAGGTGAGAGGAATGTTTTCTGAAGTTAATTAACTCTACTTTCTCTTCACCCTTCACCCCACTCCCTCAGTCTTCATTACCTTTGAATGGAGCCGCACATTGGCAGTAGTAATTATCTCGGTTGGTCCATGCAGGTGCCTCCATTCCTACAGGGATATGAGAGACACTCATCGATGTCCAGTGAGCACTCAGGACCTTTATTGCACAATATAAAACGAAAAATCAAAGTTATCATGCAAGTGAGATCATTGAGGAAGCTCATCTCTCTTTCAAGACACATGAGAGACTGTCTGTAAAACATAAATGACCAAAATAAAACAACACATGCATATGTTTTTTTTTCTTCTTTTTCTTTTTTCCAGGGCTTGGGCCTCGTGGAGACCAATAGAGACCCAATGGAGAAATAATCAATGCGATAATGTACTTAAAAAAAAACAAAACAAAACAAAAAAACATTAGACACACCAGAAAAACCTGTAGGGCAAATGCATTTAAAGCCATCTGAGAGGTCCAAACACGTGCCATTGTTCATGCATGGTGATGACTGGCATTCATCTATGTTTATTTCACATAAACTGCCTGAGAAATGAGAGAGAAAAAGAGAAAGGCACACACAAAGAAGAAGTTGTCATAGAAATTCCCATGCCAACTAATTATAAACAGAAGTTTTCACTGCACAAAGAATCTGGAATAAAACACAAAAAACTAATCTAAAATCCCTTTTAAGCCTTCGAGCAATATACCTCCTCATTTGAAATGAAAGTAGATGAATTTACATTCCGTTGGGCAGAAAGTTCCTAAAATATACTGAGAGCTTGAGTTGCCAAATGAGCCTATTTCCTTTCCAATTTGCATGAACATGAAAGAATTAAGTGGGAATTACTCTTGAAATAGAAATTTAATGTGGTTGGATAAGAACTAAAAGTGCCCCCCAGTTTTAAAGAGGAGTTTGTAAACTAAACATGACATACTAATGATCATATCTCTTCAAGCTTCAAGTGTACATTTTTTTTTTTTCGATATTACAATGCTTCTATCTCAGTTTAAGTGCAGACTGCAGAGACAGCTCTGAAGTAAGCCATTTGCAGGAAAACTTTCCTGTGGCAATATAAAACCTTGCTCTATTTGTTAGAATGATCCGTCAACTTCTGGCTCAACCAGACCGCTTTCACAAAATCTGATGATGCATAATTGACTTTGAGTTACTCATATTGTAAATTGTATATTTGTTTATACACTATACTTTTTTCTTACCTTGGCATTATGTGTCAGCAAACTAGTTAATGCTGCTGCATGAGTGTTTCTTCGACTGACGGAGTGACGGCAATGAATCGCTCATATTTATTTATTTATTTATTGGCTTTCGCCGCTTCAGTCAAATGGAAACGAAAAATTATATTTGTAGTAGTTTCTGTTCACCAATAGTAATTTTACCCACCTCTGAGTATTTCCTATGGCAAGCCGTTTTAGCTTAAATTGTACTTCAACCTTAATCGTCGGAATTAAATTTTTACGAGTAAGAATTCATTTAGAGAGCTCTACAATTCGATTCTGACAAGTAAGAATTACAATTTCAGAGCTCTCTAATTAAATTCTTACTAGTATCAATTATAATTTGAGAACTCTACAAATTCATTCTTACTAGTCATATATCTCCAATTGACATCCATTCTTTTTTTAATTACACAGCTCACTAATTGTAATAGTTACTAGATAGCTCTACAATTCAATATCTTACTAGTTACAACTAATTAAATTCTTACTAGTGAGCAATTTCAATTCAGAGAGCGCTCTAATTCAATTCTTACTAACAATTCAATTAGTGAGCTCTCTATTTAAAAATGAATAGATGTCAATGGAGACTTATGACTAGTAAAGAATTAATTTGTAGAGTCTCTCAAATTATAATTTCGAGAGCTCTACAAATTCATTCTTACTAGTCATATAATCTCCAATTGACATCCATTCTTTTTTAATTACACAGCTCACTAATTGAATAGTTACTAGATAGCTCTACAATTCAATTCTTACTAGTTACAACTAATTCAATTCTTACTAGTAACAATTCAATTAGAGAGCGCTCTAATTCAATTCTTACTAACAATTCAATTAGTGAGCTCTCTCATTTAAAAAATGAATAGATGTCAATGGAGACTTATGACTAGTAAGAATTAATTTGTAGTAGCTCTCGAATTGCAATTGTTACCAGTCATAATTGGATTAGAGAGTTCTCTAATTAAATTGTTAGTAGTAACAATTCTAATTGTAAGAGCTCTCTAATTGTAATTCTTACTAGTAACAATTCAATTTGAAAGCTCTGTAATTAAAATGAATGGAAGTCAATGGAGACATATGACTAGTAAAAAGTAATTTGTTAAGCTCGCTAATTGTAATTGTTACTAGTAAGGATTGCAATTGTAGAGCTCTCTACTTAAAATTCTTACTAGTAAGAATTGCATTAAAGAGCTCTTTAATTAATTGCAGAGCTCTGCAATTGCATTCTTACTAGTAAGAATTGAATTAGGGAGCTCTGTACATCAGTTTTACTAGTAATAATTGCATTAAAGAGCTCTGCAATTCAATTAAAGTGTTCTTCAATGCAATTCTTACTAGTAAGAATTCAATTAGAGAGCTCTACAATTCAATTCTTAGCTAGTAGCAATTACAATTAGAGAGATCTCTAACTGCAATTCTTACAAGTGAAAATACAATTACAGAGCTCTCTAATTAAAGAGCTCTGCAATTACATTCGTATTAGTAAAAATCAAATTAGACAGCTCTCTAATCGTAATCATTATTAGTGAGAATTTAAATAGAGAGCTTTATAAATGTAATTGCTATTATTAGGAAATAATTGTAAAGCTCTCTATTTGAATACTCGTAAAAATTAAATTACAATGAATATGGTTGGGTACAATTTAAGCTAAAACGGCTTGCCATAATTTTCACATCTGAGAACCACAAAATGTGAATAGGGTCCATGATGAGGGTTTTTATCAGAGGTGAGACCAAGTCATTGTTTTGCAAGTCACAAGTAAGTCTTGAGTCTTTGCATTCGAGTCCCAAGTCAAGTCCTGAGTCAAGACAGACAAGTCCAAATCAAGTTGCAAGTCCTCTGAAGTTTAAAGGACAACTCCGGCGCAAAATGAACCTTTGGTCTAATTATTTACATTGTTACCTAGTCAACCGTTATCTGAGATTTGTTTTCATGATTGCCGAATGTAAATAGTTTTATCTATAAAAACAGTTTAGCCTATAATGCTAGTATAATGCTAGTATATTGGGCATAGAGTAATGACAAATAAAAATCGCTTGTTATTACCACTAACAAGGCTCAAAATAGCCCCACAGTAACACGGTAGCATAATAAGGGTCCCTACATTCAAACCGAAGCATTGAGAACTTTGTCAGTGTCCATACAGTTTAATAAGAAGATATTTTATCCACAGAGTCAACTTCGCGAATACAGGAAGAAGCCATCTTTGAAATATAGTCTCTACCAGTCGATCTACGATCGCCAATCCAAGTGCGCTGGTGAGATGTGAATAAGGTGATAAGGTGAGCGCGAACAGTAGGCAACATGTACATATTGAAGAGAAGAAAATGGTTCGTGTTTGTGTTTCTTCCGGAAACAACGGACTACAGTATATGAGATTCTGCACAGTTCAGTGCACTTGGATGGTAGAGACTATATTTCAGAAGATGGCTTCTTCCTGTATTCACGAAGTTGACTCTGTGTATAAAATATCTTCTTATTAAATTGTATGGACATTGACAAAGTTATCAATGCTTTGGTTTGAATGTAGGGACCCTTATTATGCTACGTGTTACTGTGGGGCTATTTTGAGCCTTGTTAGTGGTAATAACAAGCGATTTTTATTTGTCATTAATCTATGCCCTATATGGGCCATTCTACAGAATTGGTGCAAACTGCTGTCCCTCATCCAAAAAACACATTTGAAAAGCATTTAATTATTAAAATCTTAGATGTTTACTAAGATCCTTCAATTATCTATTTAAACCCACAATAATATTTAAGATATCAGTAAGCTTTATATATATAAAAACATAATTTATGGGCTACTTTCAATTAGGAGGTGGCTGTCCCAAACCCTAACCCCTAAATTTCAACTTGTGAAAATGATATTGAAAAAATTTTTGCAATTTTTTCCATTCTTGTTTAAAAATAAATATATATATATTCTTTTTAAAAATGAAGTTAAAAATATATTTATAATATTTTTTATTTTTAAATCATGAAACTTTATCTAAAAAAAACGTGTCCCGCATTTTCATGTCACTACCAAAACAGTGAATGTTGTAGTCCATTGGCTGAGACTGATTTTAACCACACCCATACATCTTTGATCAGGAAACATTCCTGTGTCCCTCTCTCTCATGTGCTATATGGTGAGTAGATTGATCCCATCATTTTGAGGTAAATGTGTTCTAAAGTCTAAAAATCTGTGTGTAACTTTAAGGAATGTCACTACCAAACTAATTTTTTCTGCTATTGAGAAAACTTTTTTGGATGTTATTCCATAAAATTTAGTTGTTATATGTGTTCAACTGTTCTGACCAGCGATTGCTAACCATTTGCTGATTAGCATCTTCGAGCTAGGCTCAAAAGTAGCTAAAATTGTCACTACCAAAACAGTCACAACCGAAACATGTCTTGAAGTTTCGGTTGTGACATTATTGTTTTGGTAGTGACAAAAGGGAACACATAATCCTTTATTTGGAGGAATAAACTACATTTTAGTACAGTTGTGCAAATAATTACTACTGTAGTATGTTTTAGTAGTGTTTTAGTGTTTTAATATGCAAGATTTTGTTCAAATTCTGTAATGTGATGAGGTTACAATTACTTAAAGGAGAACTCCGGCGAACAACGAACCTTTGGTCTAATAAAACATTGGTACCTAGTCAATCGTTCCCTGAGATTTGTTTTCATGATAATCGAATGTAAAGAGTTTTATCTCTAAAAACTGTTTAGCGTATAATGCTAGTACTGGGGGCATTGACTAAGTAAAAAGAAATCGCTAATTTATACCACTAACAAGGCTCGAAATAGCCCCAGACTAACACAGTAACATACTGAGGGTCTAAACATGCCAAAACGAAGCATTGAGAACTTTGTAAGTGTACAAACCGTTTAATAAGAAGATACGTTATAAAGACAGTTCACTTCATGTGTGTCACAGCAGGAGCCATCTTAGAATATAGTCTTGAATAAGTCGATCCCTGAACGCCGTTCATACAGTTCAGAAGTTCGCTGAACTTCATACAGTTCAGCTCACTCAGCACGACGTTCGTGGTTTGACGTTATTGAGACTATATTCTAAGATGGCTCCTGTCTGTATACACGAAGTTGACTGTCTTTATAACGTATCTTCTTATTAAACGGTCTGTACACTTACAAAGTTCTCAATGCTTCGTTTTGCATAGACCCTCAGTATGTTACTGTGTTAGTCTGGGGCTATTTTGAGCCTTGTTTAGTGGTATAAACTAGCGAATTTCTTTTTACTTAGTCAATGCCCCAGTGCTAGCATTATACGCTAAACAGTTTTTAGAGATAAAACTCTTTACATTCGATTATCATGAAAACAAATCTCAGGGAACGATTGACTAGGTACCAATGTTTTATTAGACCAAAGGTTCTTCAGCTGTGTGTCTGCTATATGTACTGACTGCATATGTGCATCATAGTTATTTATTTATATTAACATAAAATGTGGACAGTCTGATTCAGCCATGGCAAACTAAGTATTGTGGTCACTACCAAAACATCATGTCACTACCAAAAATGTGCAGTCACTACCGTAACATGGGATGTTTTGTCAAAAATAAAGTATATTGAATTATCAACTAAGATGTTATGATAGTGTTTGGTTCAATGCATATTCAAACTAATGAATCCTTAACTTTGAAATCAGTACAATAAACTTTATGCCTTCTACAAAGAAAGATTGGGTTCAAAATACAACAAATCTCATAAATTACACTTAAAAAATTATTAAAATTATAATCTTTATTGATTTAACCTGTAAAAATATTTTTGAAAAAAAAAAAAAAAAAAAAAAAAAAAAAAAATATATATATATATATATATATATATATATATATATATATATAAGGTAGATGTAAACAAAATCTTAATAGGTCATTATAAGCCTTCTTAATAAATTATTTAATATTGTGTTTCGGTAGTGACAAATTTGGGGAGAAGGAAAATATTCCAGCATTTTCTGAAAATACAATATGAGAATTAACTGCACAATTACTAGAAAAGCGTACCTTGGATATTATACAATTTGCATACATGCAAAATTTGTGGGAAAAAAACAAAAAAAATTCAAGATGTTTCCAAGTCTGACTTTGCACCAATTCTGTAGAATGGCCCATATACTAGCGTTATACTAGCATTATAAGCTAAACTGTTTTTATAGATAAAACTATTTACATTCGGCAATCATGAAAACAAATCTCAGATAACGGTTGAGCATAGGTAACAATGTGTAATTAGACCAAAGGTTCATTTTGCGCCGGAGTTGTCCTTTAAGCTTCAAGTAGACTGCAGACAAGTCATTTAGTGCTTTTTGCACAAGTTACTGTCTGTGTTAATTACTATAATAAATGAAATGTATATAAATTTTTATCAGGAAGGCTTTTAAAATATGATATAATAATATATAATATTATCATATTTATTCAAACTAAGTGGATGTTGATTGGTTGGTTGTCTGATTGGTTGAATGTGAAGAGTGGCAATGCAGATAAAAAATAAAATAAAAATAACTGTTCATTGGGAAAATTAATTGTGATTTGCTACACATTAAGTTTAAAATATTGAGTCCCTGGTTAAATCATTTTGTTAACGCGACAGAAATTTTTCTAGAACATTCCTACTTCCATGGCGATGTATCAAGCATCACATGACACTTTTTGGGGCTACGTGCCTGTCATTTACAAAATGTCACGTGAAATTCATCCACTTCTCCCTGAAAAGACATGAAAGTGAGTGTCTGGTGAACAGGGAGAAGAAATTATAGTTGCCTATAGGCTAAAATGTGTGTTTGTTGTGGGGCAAAAATAACATGTCTCAAAATTACATTTGAAAGGTTTATTATTTCCGCTTACTTAGACATCTGTGTTTTTTTCCCCTCAAATTATAAATGGTTCGCCAGTAGTGTATTTAAATGGCTAAAAAAGAAAAAAAGAAAACATTATTTGGTTGAAAACTGTCTAAACGTGTGATAATAAATGACAACTGACGCGCTGATGAACGCACTATCACGCGCTCTCTGGCTCAGTGCCAAACGTGCGAATGCAGCGCTGAATCAGTGCTGTGATCATGCGTCAATGATACAGTGCTATACTACAGTCAGTGATTATTACAACTCTGATCTGTGGTTTTAGAAGGTAGGTCAAGTCTTTCAAGTCACAGGGCTCAAGTCCGAGTCATTGTCGGTCAAAGTCTAAAAGTCGAGTCGCAAGTCATCTTTGAATGTCAGAGTCGAGTCGCAAGTCATCAAATTTGGGACTCGAGTCTAAGTAAAGTCAGAGTCATGAGACTCGAGTCCACAACCCTGGTTTTTATTGACAAACAATTACACACTTCACCATTAAGCTCCACCAATAAGACAAATACTACTAGTAGCCTTGCTAATACAACCTTAACAATATTTATAAATAAATACAACAAAACCCATGATCTTTTTTTAGGACTGCAAGAAGCCATAATGCTCCTATGGTTATTACCATTGCAGGTTCAGGAGTGAACCATAATCTACAGTCTGTAACTCCCACAAATAGAGTTTAAGGACTTAATCCCACACTTAAACGTGGTTGTCAATTTCAAAATGTAACTGTGTGGCCTTTGTCACCCAAATTCAGCGCCGTGAAACGGATGGCAGGAAGGAATTATGTACCTGTGGTCCCGGCAGGGCAGAGACAGCTGAAGGAGTTAAGCTCATCTGAGCAGGAAGCTCCATTCTGACAGGGTTGACTAAGACACTCATTTACTTCAATCTCACAGTGATTACCTTGAAAAGAAGGGCAACAGTTCATTTCATTTAGGATTTCCTTGCAAATACAGGGCCCGAAATGCCGCTTCAAATAAAATAACCCACACCTAATGATGAGGTGCTATAGAAATAAAAGAAATAAAAAAAAACAACACCCCTTCCCCTTGGTCAAATAGATGGCAGTAAATGTGATGGCACGGCCATGCAGCTTATGAAATTTCTCGATAAGCAGACGGTCAACTAATATCTTACAATACAGGAGCAGATTTAAAAGGGGGGTTGACTGCTTTTTTTCTTTGCACTGATTGTATTATACCGCTCTCCTCTGTCCCCAGAACGAGCGCGGTTCACTTCCTGATTCTATGAAAACACTCCCTCAGAAACACGTAGTGAGCTCAGATTGGTTAGTTCTGGCCCGGCATGTTGTGATTGGCTAAACTGTCGCTCACGTCTGTCCAGAAGATTAACGCCTATTACCTTTATGGGCTAAACGGGCATGTCATGAGCTCCGGTCCAGATGAAAATGTGTCGAACTGCAGTATCAGTTTCAGGCAGAATCAGACCGAGAAAGCCGCGATGAATCTAAACGTTTCTGAATGATAATTTGCTACATTTTTTTACTTTATACACGTTTGTTTTACACAATAGCATCTGACTGGCAAGAATAGCAACTGACTTGCTACTAATGTTAAACACAAACAGCGTTGGCATGTTTACGTTCTTGATCAAATCGAAAATAACGTCATAAAGCATATACATGAAAAATAAGTTTAAAACATTAGTACTTATACAAAATTCAGGTCCATAATGTTTGTATGCATTTGTCGTAGACACAAATAGCATAGTCTAACTAGTAGTGGCTATAAAGCCAGCGCTGGCATTTGAAAAAACAAACACAAGGCTATGTCTTGAATTATACATGCAAATACATTTAAAACGATGAAGTCTTAGCCTACTTACAGATTGTGGCCCAACACTGCTGCCTCTTGTTTTAAAGTCGGAACTGCTTCATGTTTTAGTAACAGTTTCTTGTTGAATCCGGTGTCTGAACTCGCTAGATTACGATTGTCATTTTCAGGAACATAATCAAACAATAAAATGTATCCATTGTTGAGGAAGAATAGCGTCCATGGGAAGCCCGAACACAGAAGACCTGACAGCTGCGTGAACAACACACTTGACGAGTCGACGTGCCTCAGAAATATGCGCATTGCGCATGCCATTTTCTGTATATTCTGAGGGAGGGGTTGATGCAAATGTGTGGGTTAGTGATCGTACCATAACCCAGCTGTAGTCCCAATTGAGTAGTTTCTGTAGGCAATTATACTTCCTGGATTTTTAAAAGACGATACCTCTGCTTACACTAAACTTTCAGCGCTGCAACTTTGCAGATATTGTTCATGCACTAACAGCAACATTACACACTATTTAAAATGAAAAAAGTGAAATCGCAGTCAACCCCCCTCCGATGTCGCAGGCCTTTTAAACACAGCTTAAACAGATGGGAATTGAATGTAAGAAAAGTGGGCAAAGGAAAAATTGCTCTTGAAAATTGCTTGTGGTGAACTTACCAACGAACCCAGGTGCACAGAAACAGTCGTAGGCATTGATACCATCTTTACAGATACTGAGTGCACCACAGGGCTTATCCAGACAGTCATCAATGTTTACCTCACAGAATCGTCCTTGTAACCCTATGAAGAAATCAAAATAGGGTGAGGGTTAAATGATGCTTTAGAGAAAGTGTGGAGGGACTGGCAGGAGACAGACTATTAGAAATCACTCTTACCAGGCAAACATTCACACACAAAGCCCAGAGGGAGATTCACACACTTTGATCCGTGATGACACAATCCCTCGATGCAGTGACTGATGGAAGTTTCACAAAACAGGCCCGTATAGCCATGGTGACACGTGCACTTAAAACTGCCCCGCTGTTCTTCGCACATGGAAGTGCCCTTCAGAATCACACAGGTTGGAAGTGCACCCCGTAGCCGGCATGGAGCAGTCATGTCCTGTGAATCCTGTGTGAAACGGGATGAAAGCACTGATTGATGCGGACTGGGTTCAATGGAGACACTTCAGCTGTCATGCCTCAGTTGACACTGTAGCCAAATGTTACTTCATGCCTTTACATCCTTTAGATGTGTTATAAACAGACATAAAGCACAAATATAATGCCAGACAATTAATATACAATAGAAAAAAGAATTGCTGCATGATGCACTTAAATGACTTGCAATCAAAAAATTTAACTCCGCTCAGTTGTGCTCAACTCAATAGCATATTTTGCATTTTTGGGACCTTGACTTTTCAAAATCAAACGGATGGATCATGCCAATAAACGTAATGAAGTAGACCCAATAAAACTTAAGCCAACCTGACCAGTACAGAATGGTTTACACAAAAATCGAAATCTGGTGGTATAGGGACCGTGATTTCACTTGGTGGACATTTGCATATAGGTCTGTCCTCTCAGACTATAGCAGGTACCAATGTATGGGCAGACAGACGTGCAATCAGTGTCAGCCGTGGAACCGTTCTTATCTTGGAGAGGCAGCAGATAAAAAGAACAACTCAAGGTAATGCAGAGGTCACAACCCAAGAACACATCCTGTCATCAAAGTTCCAATCAAGTGGCATGTAATTGACATTGCTAATCTGAGACGGCCAACAACCGAGAGTAAACAACACCTTGGATTGGAAGTGTTTACTTCTTTATTAGTCTTTTGATTGCGCCATATTTTCTCTCTTTTTTCCCCTCCATCTCACATGCAATGCTAAATACTATATAATTATGCTTATACTAAAGTGTTTCATGTCAATAAAGGAACAATAATTTGGAGAGAAAATATTGACAGATTCAATAACAATTGTATAGCAAACATGGATCCATACAAACAGATATTTTTTTGTAATTTCACTTTTGGGACGCAAAATTATATGGATATGGCTTTTCCCCAATATCACATTCATTTTACTTCATTTTATGTCGACTCAAAGAAATATAGACCAACCCGACTCATGAGTAATTCGTATGAATTTTATGAGGTGGCTAATTCGTAACAATTCGTACGACCTCACTCGTACGAATTCAGTATGTTTTTGCTAAATCGTACATATTTTACGAATTGGCCAATTCGATATGAATTTGTACAAAATGACCTACCCCTGACCCCGCCCTAAACCTACCCATCACGTGGGGTTGGACAAGTTTATCGAATTCGTACGAGTGAAGTTGTATGAATTAGTATGAATTAGCCACTTTAATCACTCGTACCAGAATGGTCGTGAGATAGCGTAGAATACACCTAAACATATCGCAACCTGAAAGATACAAGATTACTGCAGTATGTTGTTTCATCGAGTTCACACTTACAAATAAGTCAGATAAAATAAATGCGTGTTTTGCCGTGCTGTCCAGAAGAGGGCTGCGGGCCCGGCATGTGGCCCGAAACCCAGGAGAGGGCTCCGGGCTCGGATGCTGCCCGCAAACCCAGATGGAGAGGCTCCGGGCTCGGTATGCGGCCGAACCCAGAGTACTTACACCCCCCCCCAGAAATTATAATCAATTTCTGTTTATAAACCATATACAATTTAAATTAAAAGAAAGTTTCTGGATTTACAACAGTATCTAAATGTGTTTGAATCTAAATTTGAATCCGAAACTGAAACTTGACTGGCAGTGACATAGCAACAGACGGTACAAAACAATCTTATCCTATATGTCAATAGACATATTAAAAGTATAAATACAAACTAATAGACCTGCCACCTGCCATCATAAACACTCATATTTTTATTAATTTTTCTATTTACTTTTAGTTTATCATTCATAATGATAATAATATTTTTATTTTAAAAATAGTTAAAGGTGCATTGCGCAACATTTTATGTTAAAATTAGCCGTTTTTAACCCATACATGCTGAAACAATCGCCTAATGGGCTGAATGAGCCCTTCTCTGATCACTGCGATCGCCTCTATAATCCTGTACAGTGAAATATATGAGAGGGATTCGGGCTCGAATCTGAGACTGGGCGTGACTGTCATGCGCGTTCACGCTTCGCCTGGCTATGTGCCTGCAGGATCAGTGTATCGCCGTTCTCCGTATCAGAGAAGACAACTCGAGCGACGCAACTTTAGTCAACTTTCCCAAAAGTAGAAGATGGATTCAAAGGGGCTGTTTAGTCTACATCTGGTCACTTCATGTGTTTTCTGTGATTTCGGATAACTTTATTCGAATCGTGAAAAGACCAGGTTGAATCCAGACGGATTTGAATTCGACAGCTCAAACCATTGAGGACGTGGTCTGGGCGTATTCCAGACGAAACTGGACAAGTGTAAATGCATCTGGTTGTTGAAAACAGGCTATGTCATGTTGTTTTAGTCATATATGACGACGTGCATCAGAAGAGCAGGCGAGTGTATTTATAAGCCAGCGCCGCAATCTATCGCAAATGAAAGTGAAAGTAAGACGCATACGATTAACACTAAGTTACCTTCTACCTCCACTATCTTCATTAAAAGTAGCCTTAAGAAATGAAATGATCTCATACCAGAGCTTTTGCCGCTCTCTCTTATTGCTGTCTTTGCTGATTTTGAAATAGCCGAAGCCGATGATTTATAAAATGCAGCTCATCTGTTGCTTTCGGTGACGTGCACTTCATGAAATCTGTATATAACGCGGGAATTGAATATCAGATTAATATCCGTTTTGCAAAAACACATTTATGTGACCAGGTAATGGAATCGTTTTGATAAATCAAATAGATCTGAGAAAACGCATTGTGGCCAGGTGTAAAAACAGCCCCAAGAGACCGGCTTGTAGTTCATTACAAACCCCAACGCAAACTCCACGTGAGGCAAAGAAAATACAACTTCTGTCTGTCCAGTGCCAGGCGTCGGAATAAGACTAGAGTCAACATCGGGAAGGCTTTCAACAAACGGAGAGATCTCGGGCGGTCTGCTCTAGGGCTCAAACGTGTTCATGAACGTGTTTCCATAATAACACAATCATAAGTGGATACAGTAAGCACATAAAACAGTTCAACATGGAGATCAATGGAAACAAAAGCCGAAGTTTTCTACCCCTGTTTTCCCTCACACACACATAGGCCTACATAAGTGTGTAATTTACTCAAATGCCTTTCCTTTCATATATTTTAAATGACTTGCAGATTTATAACTGTATTACCTCATTATGACTGTAACAAAAGATGTGTGCCTGATTCTCCTTTGGTTATGAACAGCTCGTGCAAACGTGCGTGTATTCGTGTATATGTCTACTCTATAAAGTCTATGGTATTCCATGAGCGCGCACGCAGTTTCATTTGTCACCAGAGGGGGCGTAGTTCTGCAAAAACTCAGAGACTTGCGTTATGCTCCTTTAAATAAAAGAGTAGTTTGAAATCTTTTTTGCTATGGTACAGAGAACTGTGAAATTTTACTGTTGTTAGTACCGACTACTGGCATTTTGGAACCGTGGCAAGCCTAATGGTGAGGGCTACCATTTTTCCCCATTCTCTCCTTATTTTAGAAAGCATGCGGTATAAGGCTCAACTAAAGCTCATCTGGTCATTTTACTATAAAATAAAAACATAAATTCATTACAAGTTGCTGGACACTTTTCTCATGCGTTCAAATATTTGCATTTCAAATAATCCCATTAATAGATGCAGACTCAATACCGAGTTAACAAATTTCCTTTAGGAGATGGGAATATTTTTAGATCTTTGTTGTTTTGCTTCTTGCGCTCTAACAAGCCACATACAGTATTGATTAGTTTGGCTCGCAGTAACATAATAGGAAAATCTGAATAAATCAAAACATTTTTTACAACAGCTACTTAGCAATGAATTCCTGAGGGCACATGCATGCATAACCCCCTGCTAGATCAATGAAAGCAAAATTATTGGTGCAGAAGACAGAACCACAGTGAATTTGCTTCACTTTCAGTAGGTGCCGTGAAAATTTACATTTGAATGACATGAAGAACAATATATCAGCCCCTCTGTTCACCACACACCACTGGTACACTACATGCGGAAAAGTTGATGTGATCCCTTTCAATTACTGTATTTTGCCATTTCAGGCCATTTTGTTGTTGACAAGTACACACCACTCATTTACTTTTATGATAGTTTGCATGGTCATAAAATACCTCCCTAAGAACAGTCTAAAGCACTGTCTTGGGTAACTAGGGCTTATTGCAAAGAAGAAATGTTCAGGATTAACATGCAGCGGTTCAGCTATGAAGTGGAAAACTACACCGAACGTGCATGATCCCTGACTATTTAATCATACTGACTACTCAAGATTGCAAGCAATGTTAACATACAACACTGAACTCATAGAAGCAAAGTCAGCTCAACAACTGTTCAATGAGTTTCAACAGCTGTGCAGCCACAAACCAGCTCATGTGTGGGCTGTAGAAGTGTGAAGCTCACCATTACTGGACTCTTGAGCAGTTAAAATCCATTCTCTGGAGTGATGGATCAGTCATCACCATCTGCCAGCCTGAAGGATGGATGTGGATTTGCCAGGAGAACTCTACCTGCCCAAAAGCACAGTACCAGCTGTACAATTTGCAGAAGAAATTAAAAATTTTTCATTGTTTAGGAAATTCCCTTAAGCTTTACATAGATTTTTTTTCTCTAAGAAAAAAGTTAATCATTTTAAGCTTTCTGGTTGCTCTTTTCCATTTAAAATTGGTTTGTTAGATGGCTGTGGATGCCCTGACCTCAACCCCACGAAGCATATTTGGATGCAAATGGATTCTCACAACATCAGTGCCAAACATCAGAATTGCTTGCAGCGAAATGGAGGCTAAACTGAGACACACTGGCTCTGTACCAACACCTCCTGAGCGGCCTCGCTGTCCACACAGGAACACGTTTTCAAAGGAGCATCATAATCGAAGTGGGACATCTTAAAAGGTGCTTCCGAGTGATTTTCACATCACGGCTAAAATGCCCCAACTTTTATCATTGAGTGTCCTGAGGTATCACATATCAAATTTTTCTAGTAGTTTTAAAAATAAAAAAAATATCATCAGACATTATTTTTCACATTCAGGTTCCATTGATTGCATCTTGAATGGCTGGGCTTTGAAGAGAGTGTGTGTGGTGAAAGTTAGCAAAATTATCAAAATAACTGATAACGCTTAGAGTACCCTGGCTTCAAGTCATCTGAAAACAATATTTATATATAGCCATTATGCTGCCTTTAAGTACATCTGGAAAGCTTGTACCTGCTGAAAGCCACTCTTTATCACAACTAGTGTTGTCACAATACCAAAATTATTGTTTCGAATACCAAGTCAAGTATTTCTTACAAGGCATTTGACATGCACCTCCTTTGCATAGGTCTGTACTCTTTAATGCTATAATAACCTAATATAAACAAATCACTGATATGCACATGCTCTGATTAATCATATAGCCGATAGACCATTTTGCTGATATTTTGTATCCTTTATTTCAGCAGTTGCAAATTACTTATGCTATCTATGGAAGTCTGGGGGGAAAGTTGACACCTAATACAAAAATAAATGAAACTCCATTTAACAAGCAGATAATTAATTTAGTTTGCTAGTAAATAAGAGATCTAGCGCTAAAATCTGGTGTTTTTTTTTTAAATCAAGCAGCGCTCTTTTCGCTGCCATCAGTTGGATACAGTTGCTGTGTCCGAAATCTCCACTCAAAGCACTACTCCCTAACCCCTATGTTGGGGTAGGGAGCAGGGGCCGTATTCACAAAGAATTGTATCTTACCACTAGGAGTACTTACACACTAAAATATTTTAGCTAGGAGTTTTCTCTTAAAAGTTATTCACAACGCCTTTCAGACCTACTCTTAGTAACGAAAAATGACAACTCCTAAACTAAGAGTGAGTCTTCGTTGCTATGGATGACGTCAATTTTCATGCACGAGCTTCCTCGCAATGATCACGGTGATTGGTTGTTAGATGACAGGGCTATCATGCGGAACATAACACAGCAACAAATCATGGAATTACGACATCTAAATATGTCTGTGTCCTACACAAAATAATAATAAGAAAAAAAAGTAATATCATCGAAATGCATAGGCTATATAATGACATGTTTGTGCAGGACACAGTGAAGTGTAATTCTAAAAAGGCAGAGAGAGAAAAGTCATGAATGAAATTATTCAAGGTAGCCTAAGGGCCTGCAATGTTCACTTATCGCATCTTTTGCACGCTCAAGTTCGTTATTTTAAATGTAGGCGCGCGATATGTGCACCTGTTTTTTCCAAGCGCGTCCGTATGGAGCGCACCGTAGGTCACGTGACAAGAACCAACCGAGCGCGACCGCCGGGAGAATGCGGCGCGCCTTGCGTTTTTAAGCACTATATGTGAATGGTGCCTAATACCTTAATGGAAACCTTAACTTCCCTAATAATGAAAAACCACACTTGCATTAACACTTGCTTGGTTAATTGACATTCTTTTAGCCTACCTAGACAATTTAAAGCACGGACATGTTGCTCCTGTTGAAGTAATGTAGGCTAATAGTTGAATAACGGTGGATTATTAACTCGGCAAAATGGAAAAGAAAGTCCAACTGGACACAGGATCAGTTACTGCTGCTGGCCCAGTTGGTTCTAGAAAAATTAAAAAACATAATAAAAGTGAAATTCGGCACTGGGATTTCAAGCAAAACTAAGCATGAGAGGATTTGTTTGTAGATGAATGCAGCATTCCTGCTTGTGTCGTGGACCCCGGGGACTGCGAGAGGTGCTGGTGTCGCTGACAATCCTTTGTGAATAGGTCTTAGTGAGTTAGGAGTCCTCTCGACTTCTTTTAAGCTGTCCCAGACTTAGGTGCTACTTTTTAGGGCTAAAATGCTTTGTGAATTACTCTTAGTGAAAAAAAATAGGAGTCCTAAAGTTAGGAGTGACACGCCCATTATTTTTAGGAGTTGCTCCTAAATTCGCCAGTTAGGAGCTACTTTTAGCCTTAAAATTCTTTGTGAATATGGCCCCAGAGCACTATATAGTGAGCTCACCAGCATATTATAGATACACCACTTTCGGACACTACTCGATCATCTCTCGGTGCCGTTGATTACATCATCTGTCAGCTGGTGCCGAGCCGGCTTTGGGCTAAATAGATTTTTAAAAATAAATACATTACATTATATTGAGCTTATTTCTCCAAAATTTAAAAACTAAAAGTGATTTCTGGCCGTTTTTGTATAATGCGCTACTCCACACGTGATTATAACTATTTTTACGATCAGCGCATATGCATGAAGGTATGTAGGGCTTAGGTTAGTGACCATCGGTTGTTACACTACTTTTCAAAATGCATTCTGGGATACATTGAGTGGACTAAATAGGGTATAATAATAATCACTATACATTCGGACAGCACTACAAAATGGCGAGCTCACTATATAGTCCACTATATAGTGAGTAATGGGTGATTTCGGACACAGCAAGTGTCTTTTGCGGCTCACGGAGGCGCGCTTTAAACTATCACCGTTGCAGAGACTGCTGGATTGTGTTGCAAATAACTTGCAATGTGTAACTATCAGACCGGCCCTCGCTGCCTCCGAAACACTACCGGCACACGGGAAAGATCGACTCTCCTGATTGCCACTCCGCTACCTGACAGGCGGCCACTGTATCACGTGTGCTCGCGCATGCAGCCGTCTCGCGGTAGTGTTTGTCTCATGACAGCTGCAGCTTCTTTGTTGCGTGCGTGAGGAGAAACACAGACGTTCATAGGGAGAGACTGGAAGCGTGCGTGGCACACATCAACATGAAATACGTCTCTTACAAATCTGGAATGCGGTCATTCATTAAAATACCGATACTAATAAATTTAGGTATCGTGAGGTTTTTAATTTCCGAGTATTGCGATACTTTTGAAGTATCGGATGCACCGTACAACACTAATCACAACAGATAACGTTCAAATCAGAAAAATAACACAGAAGTGGCCTAAACAAAACAAAGCAGAACTGACAAAATAGTTTAGAAAAGAAACAACAGAACAAACATAACTACAAAATAACTTTGCAAACCAATTCATTACCATTTACATCCAACTTACTTTCAACTAACTGATACACTCTCATGACGACACAACTTTCGCAGCTTGTGTATCATCTATAATTCAGAGTTTCCATACTTTGCTTGGTCATTCACATATTTTAAACTTGTAATTATGATATTTCCAACTCCACTTAATGGGCACAATAATGTGCACTAAGATGATACATAACTAGACATGACTGAGCTCACATCTAATGTTAGCATGTAGCTAAGCGCTAACAGCCTGAGTCAAGTAAGAAAATAAAAACACTGCACATTAGGTCAAATGATGTATGTTCCTTCGCATTAGGAACCATTTCTTATCAATACTTTTCTGTTTTTGAAATCTGCAAATTAATACCCAGGTTGATTTTGGGATATATATATATTCTATGTTTAATGCTAGCATATGAGGAATATTTGAAACAGCTGATCTTAAAGTGTGTTCATTAAACACATCCTATTCTAAATTATTCCTCATATAGCTTATATTAAAATAAAATAAAAATGAAACGCTAAAAGGCGTGAAGTGGAGGAAAGTGCAGGACTCAAATTTTCTGACATTTTATGCTGCCATAAATGCTTTCCAGTGCACGGTCACGCTACAAAATGACTAGCATTAGCTCTGTCACAGGCTAAGGCTGCAGGAGGCCCATGACTAATGCTGGGCCATCAGCACCATCGGTGTAGGCAAATTCTCATCATTCCTCAAACTGACCATGGAACCAATTTCTACCTCTCCCCATGTCATAAAATCTGACAATTATCCTGACTTCATTAATAATGCATAGCAGTCCTCGCCCGCAATCAAGGTTTAATCAGCAATGTGTCTCACAGGTAGGGCATTGACTGAGCCAAGAAATTATTGGCAAATTGTAAGGATTTATTTCCCCCTCAACTTAATGATATAAATGACTTGGGGTAATTTAGTTGGTTTAACAAGCAGGCTGACGTTATCAAGCCAGAGATGCCGTTTGCATATGTGGCTGCTGCCATGGTAACAATGCAATTAATCAGTGTTATTGATTCTTGGGTGCAAAAAACAAAACAAAACAATTGCTATTAAACTAAATAAATAAAAGAATGCGAATACAATTAAATGACTAAATCTAAATGGACATGTTTGCACAAACGCTTACCAGTGGTGGTGTGTGTAATTTCTTCGATGTTAAAGGGGCTCATATAATGCCATTTTTGTTAGCCATCAAGTTAATATGAATGTATAGGGTCTAAATGAAAACTTTGTAATATATATTTAAAAAACGTCTCATTAGTATTTTAAGAAAACACTAACCTGGTCAAAAACAGCTCTGTTTTCAGCACGCCGTTTCAGTGCATAAGCCTTTAAATGATTGTCCCTCTGTTCCGCTGGAATTTTGATTCAACAATGTGGAGTGTTATTTTTGTATGCACTGGCAGGGTTGAGTAGTGAGATGAGATGTGAGATGTATTTGTTAGTTCATTGACAGATTGACGTTACAACTAATGGTCATGAAAAAACTTTTTTTTCAGAGATTTTCAAAGATTAATAAAAAAAGGTTAATAAAAATGTACACTCACTTTTTCCAGAGGTGCAACAGGAACACGAATAGTTGCTACCCGATTCTTTTTTCAGGAGCAGCTTCTTAGCAAAACTAGCTTTATACTGAGCCTCATTTATAAAGCAGTCTGGTGAGAAATTATTTGCGCAAACATGACAGCATTGACGTTTATCGTGGGGAATATTCCCTTAGAAAACAAAACTGAGCCAGTGCGTCTACAGCGGTTCCAATATAGAAACATCAAAATGACTGATATGTTCGTTATTACACCCAAGAAAAGAACACCCCAATCGCTTAGGGTGTATTCACACCAGGAAAGTTCGATAGTTCACTTGCTTTGGTCCGGACGAAATAAATTATTATTATTTTTTTGGTACGGTTCGCTTTCACATTGCTCTTTTTGTAAGTGAACTAAAATTTGTAAACAAAACCACACGTGTGCTAAGGTCATCCATTCATTGGACAAGGATTCTCAAGGGAAATCAGGAAGTGCAAAAAAAGGCTCAGCATGGATATATTTCATACTGCAATATTTGTTCTTTTACTAATTTTGTGTTATTCTGTACAAACGCAATATGAAGAAACTAATGAGTATCATATGATACAAGGTCATCTATACGATGTTGTAATTCGGATTTTGATAAGGCGAGCGAGTGTAACATTTTTTAGTGGATCTATTAAACGCGGGAAATACGACAACTCTCATCTCTCATGCCAGCCTGTTCTCACGTAAATGCGTCTCTATAACACACGTGATATTGTCGTGTAATATATACACGAAAATGAGTTTTTACGTGCATATGAGACACATATGAGAATGAGCTTTTTGTCGTGCAATTGATACGCAGTTCATTTGCGTATAATACACACGCACCCCATACCACTAATTCTAGCCAAGCGTATAATACACGCACCCCACACCTAAAACTTAACCTAACCAACCAATGCGTATCATTTGCACGTAAAAACTCACTTTCAGCGTATATATTACACGACAATACACATGCGTGCTATAAAGACGCATTTGGTGTGATCGGGTTGCTCATGCATCTTTCCATTCGACCATCTACTGTTTTTTTTTCATCTCTGGGCAACATCTCAATTTTGCGTTACAAGTGGCACTGGCAGAAGACGGATAAGGTATAAAGTTAATTCATAGAGAGGGGCTATGTTCACACATTCAATTGCAATTCATGCCTGAACTGAACACATTCAATTGCTATTAATTGCGATTAAGTTTGTCCAGTTTAATGTAAATTAATGCAGTATCATCCTTGTATTGTAACTATCCTTACATTGACAATAATAATAATAATAATAATTAAAGCTGCAAGCAGCGATGGGCGGGCCCTCGCACCTGTAGCGCCGTCGGGATGTGAGGCGGCCACGTTACATATTCTGCAGCTGAGCCGGTGCGGCTGTGAATTTGCTAAGCAGCTTCGTTAAAGGTCACTTCCTGTTGCCAGCAGGTGGCGCTATGACTGTGGGTGAATGTCGTCATGTAGATTTGTTCAGGACAGGACTCTTGTCAAATGTGTAAAATTTCACACAGATCTGGGCATTCACAGCCAAGTTACTACAACTTCCTGTTTCATGGCGAATCATTCGACGCCACGGACACGCCCATTCGACAAAAACGCGCAGATAGCACAACTTTACATCATCAATGCCTTTAGAAGGCACAGCAGAAATGTGAAGTCTATCTGACTAAATCCCTAGGAGGAGTTCGTTAAAGTACGCAATGAGTAAATCATCCAAAAATGGCGGTAAAATTAGAAATGGCCGACTTCCTGTTGAGTTTAGGGCATCGCTACAAGAGACTTTTCTGTGCGTCTGGACATGGTAGATGTACCACAGAAATTTCGTACATGTCGGTCAAGAATGCGGCATCAAATTAAAGTCACTTCATTAAAGCTGCTTCATTAAAGTCACTTCCTCTTGCCAGCAGGTGGCGCTATGACTGTGGGTGATTGTCAGCATGTAGATTTGTTCAGGGCGGGACTCTTGTCAAATGTGTAAAATTTCGTGCATATCTGGGCATTTACAGCCAAGTTACTACAACTTCCTGTTTCATGGCGAATCATCGACGCCACGGACACGCCCATTGACGAAAACGCGCAGATAGCACAACTTTACATCATCAATGCCTTTAGAAGGCACAGCAGAAATTTGAAGTTGATCCGACTAAATCCCTGAGGAGTTCGTTAAAGTACGGAGTGTGTAAATCGTCCCAAAATGGCCGCCAAATTCAAAATGGTGGACTTCCTGTCGAGATTTAGGGTATGGTTTCTTGAGGTTTTTTTGTGCGTCTTGATATGATGCACGTCCCCACCAAATTTCGTGCATGTAGGTTGAACGTGGACGAGGGGCTAATTTTTTCCAATTTTCTAGGTGGCGCTAGCGAGCCATTTTGCCACGCCCATCCGCGAAACCCACAAAATACGAAATTTTTCACCAGTCCTGACATGCGTGCCAAATTTGGTGAGTTTTTGAGCATGTTGCGGCTGCGAAAATGGCGCTTACTTTGCAGAAAAAAGAAAAAAAAGAAAAAAAAAGAAAAAAAGAAAAAAAAATAACCCCAACAGTTTCAATAGGGCCTCGCACAGCTAGTGCTCGGGCCCTAATAATTCATTACATTTATATAGCGCTTTTCTCTGCACTCAATGCGCTTTACATACAGTAGAAGGAGGAATCGTCAACCACCACCAAAAGGAGGTGAACTGCAAATGCTTTATGAACTGCAAATGATTTATTTATTTATTTATTTTTTTTTTTTTGCATCTATGCACGATTAGACTAAAGAGATCGTTCTGTATGTGAATGTCCTGATGCACACACTCATTCATTCATTCCATTCCAATGATGCACATATGATGCGCAGAAAGACAGACAGCACATATTCTCTTTCGACGCAGTGCTTTCTTACAACTGGGTCGGTTCATGTTCACACCGTAAACGAACCGTACCAGAGTTCGTTTGAAGCCGTACCGAGACCACCTCTTCAGCTGGGTCTCGGTTCGGTTGTTTGGTCCGCACCCGAGATCGATTGCTGTATTCACACCTGCCCAAAAGGTCCGCACCAAGGGGGAAACGAACTAGAGTTCGATTCAATTGAACCAAACAAGGCAGGTGTGAATACACCCTTAAACTCTATTCTGCTCCAGCGTGTCAACAACACCGGACCATGATGACAGCTCGCTCAGGGCGGGTCTGTGTTGAAATGCTGCTGTCAATCAGCACGTCACACGGTCGAATGGCTCGATTTGAGGCAGGGAAAAACATAAGGGGATTAAAACAAAAACACTGAATGGATTTTTTATCATTATATGATAAAATGGTTGTCTATAAGCACTGCCAACACACATTTCAGTACAATCAACTTGTAAAATATGGACCCCTTTAAGACATTTTATCCTGTCCATGAGATTCAGGAAGGATTTCCCTGATAAGTGTGACACTGTGGTGTATCAAAACATTGCTCACTTGACCGTTCCCATACCTACGTACATTTCTTGCTTAATAATGCCTTGAGTGTAGGACGGAGCCATACATTTATCTGACCAGTTTAGGAAGGGAGACAGGGAGAGTGTTTCCAGAATATATATTTTTTTATTTGTATTAAAAACGCATCGACTTACGGGGAAAGAGTAACGCTTAACCTGACGCCAAGTCTAAAACAAGAATTTTAAAATACAAACATCGGTGGAGCTCGAGTCTGTTGGCCAGCCCTGTTTGTTTGAACCGCGAGAAACGTCAAAGCTTACGCTAATCCTACATCCACGTCTTAGATTGCCAAGTGTTACTCTTTTGGTGTAAGTTGACTTGTGTAGGAAGCTAGTAATTTTAGTCAATAAAGTTTTAAAAATGTATATTTTTCTTTACACTAACACATCTCTTCACTTCAGAAGGCATTTATTGCAGCTGAGCTAGTGGCCAATAAAACTAACCCCATGCAAGAGAAATATACAGAAGCCCCAGTGTTCATTGTTGGTGATTTTAACGGTTGCCGACTCGACAGTGTGTTGCCGTCATTTCAGCAATATGTGAACATTCCGACAAGGAGAGGAAACATTCTTGACCTGGCAATATTTTAGATGCATACATCTCAAAGGTTCACCCTCCTCTCGGCTTCGCAGACCACAATGTTGTTTGTCTACTTCTGCATTACAGACCGGCACTAAAAAGTAACAAGCCACAAGCCTAAAGTGTTAACCAGTGGTCGGAGGACGCAATTACACAACTACAAGGCTCACTGGCCTGCACGGACTGGGACATTTTTGATGGCAACCTTGATACGAGAGTCTCTGTCATCACAGACTACATCAAATTCTGCATCACAACAACCATACCAGTTAAGACTTTAAAAAAATATCCAAACTCCAAACCCTGGATAAATCAACGTATCCATAGTTCTAGGGAAAAACGGAAAGCCTTTCAACAACAAGACTGGGCCTCATTAAAAACTATCAACCGTCAAATAAAAAATGACATCAATGCAAAACACAAATATAAAGAGAGACTTGAACAGGAATTTAGCAATATGAACACTAAACAGGCCTTCCAAGCTGTAAAAACACTAACCGACATTAGGGCTGCACGATTAATCGCACGATGTTGATATGCGCATCTAATCAGTAAAGCTGGTTCCTTGATTAGCAGTAAACCACCTTCACCTGCTTTCAGATGGAGACGGCATTTACTACAAAGAGCCGTAACTTACTGACAAGCTGAGCCAAATTGACGTTAATATTGAGGGACGTGTCGCCAGCGATATTTAATGCAATATGGCTCAGCTTGTCAGTTAATTATGGCTCTTTGTAGTAAATGCCGCTCCATCTGAAAGCAGGTGAAGGTGGTTTACTGCTAATCAAGGAACCAGGCTTTACTGATTAGATGCGCATATCAACATTCGTGCGATTAATCGTGCAGCCTTACCGGATATGATCCTAGACCCAAACTAAGACCAATAACAGACCTATCATCTTTTGCAGAAGAACTGAATATTTTCTCTCACGATTTAACACCAAAGACTGCTCAGAGGAATGCAAGGCCCTACTGTCAAACCTCTCAGCCCCCAAGCCTGCACTCTCTGCTCCTTTACGGTCAAAGATGTGAGGTGGCAATTGAGACAAAACAGGCAAGGCTCCGGGACCGGACTCATCCAAGTGCGGGTCCTGAGAGAATGTGCTATGGAGCTTTCTCCCATTCTTCATTCAATCTTCACGGAATCCTATTGGACTGCCTCCATTCCCACCCTCTGGAAAACATCCATCATCATACCAGTGCCCAAGAAACCCCGCCCATCTGAATGAAATCACTATTGGCCAGTTGCTCTCACCTTAAAAATAATGAAGTGTTTCGAAAAATTAATTCTCAACTCTATCCTTCCAATGGTTGGACCAAAACTGGATCGTTTACAGTTTGCCTACAAGGCCAACAGGGGGACAGAGGATGCAGTTGCATGCCTTCTTCACTCCCTACTACAGCACTTTGAATCACCTGGAAATTGTCAGACTTCTTTTTATTGATTACAGTTCTGCCTTTAATACTATTAAGCGTCACCAGATGATCACCAACATCTCAAAGTCCCTTCAATTTTCATCCACTGGGTATTTAGCTTCCTCACTGACAGGCCACAAAAGGTTCAGAGTGGATTCTGTGACATCCCCCATCATCATCACCAACATCAGAGCCCCACAAGGTTGTGTCCTGAGTCCATTTCGGTTTACTCTATAAACCAATGACTGCACCAGCCCCTCATCTGTTACCACATACATCAAGTACTCTGATGACACTGTTGTTATTGGTCTCCTTTCAAGACTCCATTTCTCACCTCACACAGTGGTGTTCAGATAATTATCTTCAACTGAATGTTGCAAAAACAAAAGAGATGCTGATTAACACACCCAACGGCAACAGCACAGCCCATATTGTCACCCTCAACTATACATGCAAAAATAATGTAGCGGTTGAAAGAGTGGAGTGTTTCAGATATCTGGGACTCACTCTGGACAGTAAACTGAAGTTTGATCATCATACCACGGACACTTTCAAATGCTGTCAACAAAGATTCTCTGTCATCCGAAAACTCAAATCCCTTTTGGTTGCTCCCCACATTTTGCTGCTGCTTTATAAAAGCATAATTCAACATGTCCTTCTCTATTGTTCAACCTGTTATTTCAACATACTTACTGTGACCAGAACCCCTACCCCCTCTGACCTCAACAGGAAAGCCATGTTACGGAAAGCACAAAAAATTTTACACAACATCAGCCATTCTAACAAAAGATTCTTCACTCTGCCACCATCAGGATGTAGATATACACTCACCGGCCACTTTATTAGGTACCCCATGGTAGTAACGGGTTGGACCCCCTTTTGCCTTCAGAACTGCCTCAATTCTTCGTGGCATAGATTCAACAAGGTGCTGGAAGCATTCCTCAGGGAGTTTGGTCCATATTGACATGATGGCATCACACAGTTGCCGCAGATTTGTCGGCTGCACATCCATGATGCGAATCTCCCGTTCCACCACATCCCAAAGATGCTCTATTGGATTGAGATCTGGTGACTGTGGAGGCCATTTGAGTACAGCGAACTCATTGTCATGTTCAAGAAACCAGTCTGAGATGATTCCAGCTTTATGACATGGCGCATTATCCTGCTGAAAGTAGCCATCAGAAGTTGGGTACATTGTGGTCATAAAGGGATGGACATGGTCAGCAACAATACTCAGGTAGGCTGTGGCGTTGCAACGATGCTCAATTGGTACCAAGGGGCCCAAAGAGTGCCAAGAAAATATTCCCCACACCATGACACCACCACCACCAGCCTGAACCGTTGATACAAGGCAGGATGGATCAATGCTTTTATGTTGTAGACGCCAAATTCTGACCCTACCATCCGAATGTCGCAGCAGAAATCGAGACTCATCAGACCAGGCAACGTTTTTCCAATCTTCTATTGTCCAATTTCGATGAGCTTGTGCAAATTGTAGCCTCAGTTTCCTGTTCTTAGCTGAAAGGAGTGGCACCCGGTGTGGTCTTCTGCTGCTGTAGCCCATCTGCCTCAAAGTTCGACGTACTGTGCGTTCAGAGATGCTCTTCTGCCCACCTTGGTTGTAACGGGTGGTTATTTGAGTCACTGTTGCCCTTCTATCAGCTCAAACCAGTCTGGCCATTCTCTTCTGACCTCTGGCATCAACAAGGCATTTCCGCCCACAGAACTGCCGCTCACTGGATGTTTTTTCTTTTTCGGACCATTCTCTGTAAACCCTAGAGATGGTTGTGCGTGAAAATCCCAGTAGATTAGCAGTTTCTGAAATACTCAGACCAGCCCTTCTGGCACCAACAATCATGCCACGTTCAAAGTCACTCAAATCACCTTTCTTCCCCATACTGATGCTCGGTTTGAACTGCAGGAGATTGTCTTGACCATGTCTACATGCCTAAATGCACTGAGTTGCCGCCATGTGATTGGCTGCTTAGAAATTAAGTGTTAACGAGCAGTTGGACAGGTGTACCTAATAAAGTGGCCGGTGAGTGTAGATCCCTGGCCTGGAAACGAGCTCGCTACAGCAGGAGTTTTATTCCTTCTGCCATAACCCTACTGAATAAGAACACTTGCTAAAGTAAATAATGTACAGCACGTTTTTTGTTAAGTATGTTTTTCATGTCTTATGTATTTGCGAGGTAATGTACGTGCAGATGGTGGAAACAAATTTCCTGAAAAGGACAATAAAGGAATCAATTCAATTCACTGATCAACTTGATTTGAGTCCACTTGTGGTACATTCAGTTGATTGGAAATGATTTGGAAAGGCACACACCTGTCTATATAAGGTCCCACAGTTAACAGTACATGTCAGAATGTGGAAACTAGATTGTAAGCCTATTGTCTGATTCACACTCTGGAGCAGAATGTGGCGAAATGTACCAAAAGCTGGTTGCCAACTGCTATTAAAAACAAAGAGGAGGAAGAAGAAGTGCCTCCAGTGGCCTCCATCATCCATAAATGGAAGAAGTTTGGAACTCTTCCTAGAACTGGCTGCCCAGCCAAACTGAGTCTTAAACCGCTTTCCGACCAAGTAGTTATAGGAACTGTCTACTTCTAAACAGTTCTAAGAACTACTCTCCCCAAACTCGGTTTTGCTGCTTGCGTTCACACTGGCCAAGTGGCCATAGGAACTGGTAGGAGGGGTAACGCAAGACACGGCGATGGTCTTTATAGCGAAGCGCGGCCACATACAGACAACAAACCAGCATGGCTATTGCAATGTTCCTGTTCTGGCTTGCCGGACCTTAATAACGGAGAACGACGGCGGCGTTTAAAGATTATGCTTGAGTTCGGTACAAAGAAACACAGAAGACGAAGGCTCCAGCGTAATATATTAAGTAATATGATGGAAGAAGATAAAAGAGCAAAGCGCAGGAGGCAAACGTTGTAATGTTTTGCAAAAACACACAGTGTATGGCAGAGAGCGCTACAAGTTCCGTGTTGACAGTGGGCATGACTTATAAGTTTAACCAATCAACATAGACCTAGGGAAAGGGAACTAAAAAAAGTCCTTGCTCTAGACTAGGTATTGAAAGAGTTATAGGAACTCGGTCTGATGAACTAAAAAAATCCCAATTTCAGTCCGGTTCAGAACACGAGAAAAAATGGATTATAGGAACGTTCAGGTTCTAGGAACTGCAAAAGATCCTTCCGGTCGGAAAGCGGCTTTAGTAACTTAGTCAGGGAGGTGACCAAGAACCCGATGGTCACTATGACAGAGCTCCAGTTTTTCTCGGTGAGAGAGGAGAAGCTTCCAGAAGAACAACAATCTCTACAGCACTACACCAATCAGGCACCCAGGCCACTCAGGCACAAGGCACATGACCTGAGTTTACCAAAAAGGCACCTGAAGAACTCTCAGACCACGAGAAACAGAATTCTCTAGGAGCCCAGATTTGGACCTGATTGAACATCTCTGGAGATCTGAAAATAGCTGTGCACTGACTCTTCTCCTCCAACCTGATGGAGCTTGAGAGGTGGTTATGCAAAGAAGAATGGGAGAAGCTGCCCCAAAATAGATCACACTCAAAAAGACTGTAATTGTGCCAAAGGTGCTTCAACAAAGTATTGAGCAAAGGCTGTGACTACTTGTGAATGCACATGTGATTTTTTTCTTTCTTTTTTCTTTTTATTAAATGTGCAGAGATTGAGATGGTCCTCCCTGCACAACACAAAATCCAGGGGGAGGAGTTGGATCCAGATCCAACCCCTCCCACCTGTAACAGTCTACCTATTCACTCCTAGTGAGAACAAGCTACAAGATAATTTTGAGGGGCGGACCCACAGGCCAAACTTGATGAGATATATAATGAGTGAAGAAACAGTTGAACGATTAACCTCAATACTCTAATAGAAATGCTTTCACTTTATATTCGATGACACACACAAAAGTATTAAAGACCACCCAGCAAACACTGAATATACAATAACACACCCAATGGCTTGACCCTAATGCAATACTGTTTAATGAGTAGCAGTACAAATAAACCTTAGCAGAAAACCTTCCATTTTCATTGTCCTACAATCCATAGAGTCCATTCAATGTTTTGTATCATATAGTCAATGGTTCAATTTGCAGCGATGGCAAGCAGAGCAATAATAGTCCTGTGACAGAGGTGAAGCAGTTACAAGGTGTAATCCACAATGATTCCAAAACCCATATGACCACAGTCAAGCTCTGAAGACACTATCCTCAGGGTATAGAATTTCTCTTGTTCAAGTCGAATTACAGCATTGCGACTCATCGAACAAATGACAAACTGATGATATTAAAAGAGTCCTTCTACAAACAAAACAAATACAGACTAGCATTAGATGTTTTTAAACCAAACAATAAATTAAACCCCTTCCCCCAAAACAAACAAAATACAGCTTACACAGAAATAACCTCGGTTGAAATCATAGAAAAGAAAAAAAAAACACTTACTTGATTGAGCTTGAAACAATAGTTTCTCAATCTGGACTCTAAACAAATTGTGTGAGGATAAAGAGAAGAACCATGCTTGTCTCTCCACACCCTTGTCCTAACTTCTTCTCCTACATAGCTATATACAACAGAGCATGACACTTAGAGCCCCCTACTGTGTAGTAGTGGAATTACAGACGAAGAAAGAAAACCAGGAACCAAACTCTGGGTGGTTACATATATCCCTCCTCATTAGAAGAACTAACATTACCATGACAAAGCTTCAAGTGTTGCACGTGATGTGTCAATAATATCTGGAGCAGTTACAAGGGAGACTTGATAATTAAACCTGGTACCCAACTTCATTACAAATCTAGCGGGACCTTTCCATTTAGGGGACAGTACTTGCCATGAAACCGTCATCTGCTTTGGATAAGGGATGCGTTCGAATCCCATACTGCATCTCCAACCTGAAATTGTGTTGGTTTGTGATGTTGGTCGTAGTATCTTTTCTGCTTAATCTGGGCTCTTTCCACATTCTCCTTCAGCCAAAGTGACCAGTTCCTTCTGCCGCTCCAACATAGGGTAAACTGGGCTGTTAGGATCAGGTAGCTGTTGAAGGGCTCTTTCCATTGGTCCTTTTAACTTCCATCCCAGAGCTATTTCTGCTGTCATAAACCCGGTACTTTCATGCCAGGCAGAATTAATTGCAAACCTGAATTTGCCCAACCACTTATCCCACTATCGATGCTGATCCTCTACATAGGACGCAATCATTGTTTTTAAATTTCTGTTGACTCGCTCAGTCAAATTTGTTTGAGGATGGTAGGCAGTGGTTAATTTTTGAATTACCCCCTACTGTTTGCAGACAATGTTGATGAGCTGAAAGGTAAACTGAGTTCCTCTATCTGACACAAGGTAGGTTGGTATTCCCCATCTAGTAAAGATCTCATCCATTAAGATTTTGGCAATGTGAGATGCTCTAGCAGTCCTCAAAGGAAATAATTCTACCCACTTGGTGAAGTAGTCAAAGACAACTAGAAGATACTCATGTTGTCTATTGCTCTTGAGAAAGACCCCATAAGTTCCACTCCCAACATATATCCAGGTTCAACTATAGGAGTACTTTGTAGCAGACCTGATGTCTTAGTCATGGATGGTTTGTATTTTTGACAGGTTTGACATTCTTTACAGTGCTTCCATACATCCGCCCTGATACTAGACCACTACACAGTTTCAAGTAGCCCTGAGAAGAGTTTTGAGCTTCCCCAAATGTTCACTCAAAGGGTTATCGTGAGCATACTGCAGAAAGGACTGCCTTAGTGCTGAAGGTATGATCAGTTGGAGTTTTTGCCCTTTTTTTACCATCAGACCACAGTCTTTTTTAGACCACAGTCAAGCTTTGAAAACACTATCCTTAGGGTATAGAATTCTCATGTTCAAGTCGAATTACAGCCTTGAGACTTATCGAACATATGACAAACTGATGATATTCAAAGAGTCCTTCTACAAACAACACAAATACATACTAGCATTAGATGTTGTTTTTAAACCAAACAATAACCGAAACCCCTTCCCCCAAAACAAATAAAATACAGCTTACATAGAAATAACCTCAGTTGAAATAACAAATCACAGAAAGAAAAACACTTACTCTGATTGAGCTTGAAACAATAGTTTCTCAATCTGGACTCTAAAAAAATTGTGTGAGGATAAAGAGAAAGAACCATGCTTCTTCTCGCCACACCCTTGTCCTAACTTCTCCTACATAGCTAAATACAACAGAGTATGACACTTAGAGCCCCCTACTGCATAGTAGTGGAATTACAACGAAGAAAGAAAACCAGGAACCAAACTCTAACAAATACCTAAACCTACCCATCTCCGCCCCCTGATCCCTAACCCCACCCCTAATCCTATCCATCTCCACCAACTGATCCCTAATCCCACCTCTAATCCTACCCATTTCCACCCCCTGATCCCAACCCCACCCCTAATCCTACCCATCTCCACCCCTTAAATATGGATCCAACTCTGCCCCCTGGATCTTAAGTTCTGCAGTGAGGTGCTACTGGAGATTTCAAACAAACTCCTTTTGACGTTGTCATAAGTTTGTAGAATTTTTAGGAAATTCATCAATTTAATCCATTTTGGAACAATGCTGTAACATAACAAAATATTTGGAAAAAGTGAAGCGCTGTGAATACTTTCTGGATGCACAGACTCTGTATTCTTCTGAAAGTAGAATGTCATGTACACCAAGGTTGGCTTGAGTAAATCATGGGATGATTTTCTTTTTGGGGTGAACTATCCCTTTAAGTCACCTGTACATTTTCTCCTCTCCACACAGTTGCATTCTAGCAGAACCTGATTTATATCTCTTTTGATTTATCTCACAGAGATGGCTGCCAAAGCGTGCACAGCAGAACAGAGTCATTACTACAGTCCCCTTGGTTAGTTTAATCCCACAGGCAATTAGGATTTGTAGGACTTTGTTTCCCACTCAAAAGAAGCTTTACAGGGTTGTTATTGATTCTGAAAGCTCACGGGCACACACAGACTCAACCCACTGGATCATTTAATCATGTTTAATAAGAGGCAGTCATTGCCTCTCTGATTTATTGCATTAAGCAAGCCAGTGACAAATCCAGGGACAGCCCAGGTCAAAGCAAAATCATCTTCACACTGATACACATGCACTCAGATTGGACCACACACACACACTCTCCATCTAAAATCTATCTATGCGACAGTTCAAACGTTTGGGGTCAATATGATTTTGTTTTGTTTTTTAGACTTTTATTCAGCAAGGATTCATTAAATTGATCAACAGTGGCAGTAAACATATGTCTAATGTTACAACAAATGTATAATTCAAATAAATGCTCTTCTTTTCAACTTTCGATTAATCAAAAAATCCCTGAAAAACATTATCACAGTAGCAGCAAAACCATTTTGAACACTTGTATAAGAAAGGTTTCTTCAGCATCAAATCAGCATCTTCTCATGTGACTGAAGACTGGACTAATGAAGCTGAAAATTTAGCTTTTTTTGTAATCAAATACATACAGCCTTCAAAGTCTGACCCTAAACTTAAAAAAAAGTCCCGGGTGACCAACTAATTCCTCCAAGATCCTGAATTGTGTATTCGATGAACACTTTACTATTCCACAAGGCCACAGGAAAGGGTTTATGAATTGAACTGAAGAGACACAAGTAACGATTGTCAGTCCAACCTGATCTCACGGGAATTCGTACAAATTTTACGAGGTGGCTAATTCGTAACAATTCATACGACCTCACTTGTAACAATTAGTACGATTTTGCTAAATCGTACATATTTTACGAATTGGCCAATTCGTATGAATTCGTACGAATGACCTACCCCTAACCACGCCCCTAAACTTAACCGTCACGTGGGTTTAAACAAAATCGTACGAATTTGTACGAGTGAGGTCGATACGAATCAGTACGAATTAGCCACTTTTAATCACTCGTCACGAATTCGTACGGAAGTTCGTAGATAGAGGTAGGTCAGTCACATAACAGTAACAACATGAACGATGTAGTACGTCTGAATTTCATTCTATTACCCACATCCACCCTACATAGATATCCTTTTTCAGCGGTCACAAAGTAATCAATATTCAAAATTGTACCTAGTATGCCAGCTTCAGACACATAGCATTCAGGAACTAATACATTTGGAAACTAGAAAGTAACTAGTGGCACTCTCCACCTCAGAAACCCATAGCAACAACCATTAGCAAGTCAGAGTGCTCAAGGTTAAAACCTTCATGTATCTTCTTTAACCATGAAGAAATGTGATCCTATTAGAGCTCTGCAGGAGACCCAGCAGTGACCATACATGGAGGACTTTGTCAGTTCCACCTAGAGATCTGTCATGACTGAGAAGCCTAACAACTGAGAAGTCACCACAGCTCTGGAGGCAACACAAGGGAGTATGAACAGCCAGAGGGGACCTTTGTTATTGTCAGTGTGTTTTAGATAACAGGTGTACACATCGTGTAAGAAGGTTCACTCTCAGGATTACACTTTTACAGATGAGGGTGGATGGTTTCTTTGGAAAGCCACAGTCACTTCTGTCGCCCTTGAAGAAGTGCATATGAGCTTCTCATTTGCATAGGACATCACTAGCAATCGCTCAGACATGTCAAGAATAAGTGGTGGTAGACTAATGAAGATGTGTTTTTGATATAGTGGCATGTAACACTTTAAAATAATTAGCAACAAATGAAATTTACACTAGCTAGATATATAGAATAATGATGCAAGGTAGCCCAGCACTTTAATCCTCCAGGACTTGGAAAATACCACTGGTGCAGGCAGTTCAGACAGTCAAGGTAAATAATCTGTTTGCTATTAATATGAAGGAGAGTAAAGGCAACAAACTTTCCTGTCTTGTCAGACCTTACAGTAAACTGTGCTCGTAGCATACACATCTTCAATGAACCTTCTGGAAAAATATATTAGATAACCTAAAATGTGCTTCATTTTGTGACTTCAACTGCTTGTTTTTCAAAAATATGATTTAAGACCAGAATAAGTTACGTCAAGGGTCAAATAAAATATAAATGGCACATTCAAGTTAAAAGTTACAACTGAATGTTGAAACCAATGTGTTTCTACGTATGCTGTACAGGTCAGGTATAAGCAATATTTTTGCTCAGGTTGCGAGAAATGTCCGCCCAATAGAAAAAAACTCAGCAAGAAAAAAAAAATTGAAGGAACATTGAACTGCATTCATGATCATAGGCCCTGTCCCAAATGGCACACTTCATATGAATTTTCAGTCTTGTGTGTAGTTTTTGTGTAAATACACAAAAAGCACAGTCATATTGTGAATATTATGCATCTAAATGACTTTTTTATGTTATATATATATTAAAATGTAATTTATTCCTCTGAAAAAAAGCTGAATTTTCAGCACCATTACTCCAGTCTTCAGTGTCACATGATCCTTTCACAAATCACTCTAATATGATGATTTTATGCTCCAAAAACATGTATGATTATTATCCATGTTGAAAACAGTTTTTTACATTTTTATTTCAGGATTCTTTGACTGAATAGAAAGTTCAAAGAACAGCATTTATTTAATTTGAATCTTTTCTAACATTATAAATGTCTTTACTGTAACTTTTGATCAATGTAACTCATCCTTGATGAATAGAAGTATTGATTTCTTATTTATTTCCCCAAAAATAAAATACAAATTCTTACTGACCCCAAACTTTTTAAAGGGTAGTGTTTAATGTAACAAAAGCTTTCCATTTCAGATAAAAGCTGTTTCTTTTGAACTTTCTATTCATCAAAGAATCCTGAAATAAAAATGTAAAAAACTGTTTTCAACATGGATAATAATCATACATGTTTTTGGAGCATAAAATCATCATATTAGAGTGATTTGTGAACGATCATGTGACACTGAAGACTGGAGTAATGATGCTGAAAATTCAGCTTTTTTTCAGAGGAATAAATTACATTTTAATATATATTAACATAAAAAGTCATTTTAAATTGTCATAATATTTCACAATATTACTGTGTTTTTTGTGTATTTTTTATCAAAAAATTGCAGCCTTGGTGAGCAGAAGAGACTTCTTTTAAAAACATAAAAAATCTTACCGATCTTAAACTTTTGACCAGTAGTATATATATATATATATATATATATATATATATATATATACATATATATATATATATATATATATATATACATATTAATAGGGCCGGGACTTTAACGCGTTAATTACGATTAATTAATTACAGACTTTAACGCATTAATTAATTACACAAAAAAATTAACGCATTTTAATCGCACGTATTTTCCCACCGCGGAACATTTCTCTCTGGATTAGTTTCGGCGGACTGATTATACTGGAGCACCAGCTAGCGTTCATGACTTTTTTTACAGTGCTTCAGACAACTAAACAACAAACAGTGAACACGAAGAAGCTGATGAGACCGCTTTGGTTGGTCCCGTGGATGGGAAATTATGTTATAAAAACGAACGGATGCAGGGTTTGACATTAACACCCGCCAAATGCGGGTGGATTTCACGCGTGGCGGGTAACACAGTCACTCCCACTAGCCACTTTGGCATGTTGAAAAATTGTAGTCTTGTCAAAAGACATCTGACATAACAAACGAATTGCACGACATTAAACACGTGGAGATTAAACTCTCGGGCTGGCCGTCGGACTGAGGGCTGTTTTAGTCTGCCCTTAATTATCAACTTAATTTGATATAGCGATCTTTTTTAATAGCAGGATAATCCAGAACATAGGCGCGTCTCGCTCTCCTGCAGTGCCGCTGTGCGAGGGTGCGCACGCCAAATATGTACATCCATTCCAGACTTGTCAAATGATCATCACACGCAACTGGTCACGCGCGCACACACATCAACACAGCGTTCAGTCAGTTTGTGAGTGCGTGGCCGATATAAAGAAAAAAATAATAATCTTCATGATTAAGGTACACAGTGTAACTACTAGCAGGGCTCCCCTTATGTCACGTCATATCACATTTGCTCATTGTTTCTAATGCAGATAATTGTTCTACTCTGTATTATTTACTGCTGTAAAAAAAGATGCAGCACTTTTATTATATACAATAAGAATCTATAGAATCTAAGAATAGACAACATGTTTTCAAAAAATGAGCTTTACAACCAGAGCTAATGATAAAATTATTAAATTTTAGTACGTTTAAAGCCCCATTTAAAATGTGGCTAGTAAAAGTGCTGTGTGGCTAGTAATTTTGTAAAACCAGCCACATTGGCTAGTGAGCAAAAAAGTTAATGTCAAGCGCTGTATGGAAGCGTCATTAAGAGCAGGGTTGTGTGCAAGCTATGCAACAAGGAATTCGCGTATCACATCGACCCTCAAGTTTCACCTCAATGCAAAACATACAATTGCACTGGTCTGTTGGACTTGGTTGAACAAAAATAAACAATATTTTGTTGCTTAAGCTTATGTATTCAGTCATTATTCAATAGTATAGGCCTACTAAAAATCCATTTGAAAAAAAAATCTTCTCACTGTTCTTAGTCCAAATATTTATGCGATTAAAATGCGATTAATTTCGATTAATTAATTACAAAGCCTCTAATTAATTCGATTAATTTTTTTAATCGAGTCCCGGCCTAATATATATATATATATATATATATATATATATATATATATATATATATATATATATGAAATATTCAATTATCGGCCATTATAACTGCCGATATTGATAGTTTGGAAAATGCCTTATATCGGCCGATAATTATTAATTATAATGTATTTGAGCTCAGAATCCGATTTATCAGCTTTATTTCTGATATTATCAGCCGATATTAGGCATTTTCCAAACTTACGGTATCGGCAGTTATAATGGCCGAATGAATTAATATTTCAAAAATAAAATAAAAATGGATGAAACACGCTTCACACTTTAATTGAATAACAATTAACAATAATATCCCCATCAGTTCTCTTAACTCAAATATGAAAAAATATGTGACCATCATGTCCAGTTTTTGCTGCTGTTAAATAAGCCGAGAGTGAAGTGGAATCAGCTAGTAATAGTTACTGTACGTTGTTACAGTGTAGTTGACTGACTGTCCTTTTAACTTTTGACAATGTGACTAAAGTATTTCTTTAATAGAGTGTGAACGTTATAGCAATGAGATGCATCATCTCTCCTTGGCTTGTATTATATTGAAAATGTATGTTTTACAATATGCAGTATGACTGTTATCCATTGCTAAATTATGGCTCATCATAGACTAGCTAACCACAAAGCTAGCTAATGCCACTATCATCAGTCTGTTCTGTTGTGACAATAAAATAAACATGTTTATTTTTAAAATGCTTTATATTATTTTACTTAAAACTCATTAATAACTTCAAATAACTAATGTTAGGGAAATCTGTTATTTTGTTGCGCCTTTTAAAAAAATTAAAAAATATCGGCCGATATATCGAAATATCGGATTTTAAAACCAACAATATTTGTATCGAGTTTGGCCTTCAAAATCCTTTATTGATCGGGCTCTGATATATATATATAGTAACGACAGACGATCAAAGGTGACAGGAGAGGCAAGATTCCAAATCCAAACTCATTTAATGAACAAACAAAAACACAAATAAAAACAAAGGACAGGAAACACCGAACACAAGTGAGCTTAGAACCACAAGGGAAATCTGAAAACACACAGCAACAGGCCAAACCAATGATTGACCAAGAACAGGAGACATACAAGGGCTATATATACACATGAGGCTAACAAGGTAACAAGGGGAACACGAAACACCTGAGGAACCAATCAAGGAACAAATCAAGGGGAAAAACCTACAACTATGGCACATGAGACAGAAAGTGAAAGAAAATTTCAAAGACAAACACAGAGATCATGACATATATTTATACACACATAAGGTTGTGAAAAAGGTAGTGGCTAAATGACCATGGAAAATTTGGGTCCCATGACCCAATTGAGAATCACTGATTTAAAATATAATATAATTAATTTAATCTAATCTATTTATTTGGCATTATTCTGAACATTTAAACTGACCTTACTCACAAATGCAGGTGATATTCTTTCTATTCTCTATTTCCCTACATTTCAGAGTGTTTCTGGCTCAGCCGAGGTTCACTAAGGTTTACGTCCCCCAGCAAACCTTTCCCCAGAAAGCCTGAAATCAGTACAAATGAAACTTCAAATGCATTTCACTTCTTCTTTTTCTACAGGATGTCCAACAGAACAATATTGCACTTTCCATAGCATTACTTCTTCAAAGTTTCTTGAATATTGTGGAGAGTAGCTGCAAAACGGCACATTTTGACAGGGGATTTTAATGGCTTTATATGTTTTCGTGAGGAGAAGACACTCTTTCTGACTGTAGATTTATGAAGCCATCGATTCCTCTAGCAGACTACCTGCTGGCCTGTATGCTAATAGACTGAATCTGCACATAAAGCCCGTTATGCCAATCTATATCACATTTATCTGCTGGTGCAGATACAGTGTCCACATGCCACTGATAGACGAGCATGTCCAGAACCTTTGTTATAAATAAAACACACCCACATGCGGCAATATTTTGATCAATACGCGCTGGGAACGCTGCTCAAAATGATGCACAATGCCAATAATTAAACAAATTACAGTCTTAATAACCTCAACTGGCAATGAGCATCAATGAACATGTTTACATTCTACCTTTACGCTTAAAGGAGTAGTTCACTTAAAAAAAATAATAATAATTGCTGATATATTTACTCAACCCCATGTCATCCAAGATGTCCATGTCTTTCTTTCTTCACTCAAAAAAATAATCTGTTGAACGAACTTATTAAATTAAGGAAAGGTTTTCCACGGAATTGAATTACATTTTTCCAACAAATTCAAATTAGTTTGAAATAATTTGTTGTAATCTTGTTGGATCAATTTAAATTAATTTAGTCATTCCTACTAGATAAAGTTTTGTCAGGTTAACTACATTTAGTTTTTGTCCTGCCTTAATTCACCAACATTATAATTATAGTTATTTTGACTCTATGGTCACTTCCAATGAAACACCATTTTTTACATAGTAATATAATATTACTTGTGCAGGACCACGAGTGAGGTTTACACATAGTGCATACTGAGTGCCCACAGCCTGAACAGGAGTTTTAAAGCACATATTGTATAATATTGAGTATGAACACAATACTGACCTAAACACAGTCACCACTCTTCTGCATAATGGTAACCACAAAATTCAAAAACATTAAAGAAAGTACTCTAAGTTTCTAACATAACTGAACATTAAACACTAACATTAACTAACAACATCTTTCCATTTACTGAAAAACACATAAAATAACACTTTTTCCATAAATTGACCCTCTTAATGCAGTCCCTTGCAAAGCATGCTGGGAACTACAGATCCACTGCCCAGTTAGATGTCAACAACAATGATTCATGTAGATTTCACACAAATGAATTAGGTTGATTGAACACAATTAAATTAAGTTGTGACAATATTAAACAATCATGTTACTTTTGCTTATTTTAATTAATTATTTTAACAAGAGGCCAAAATTCATTTTTTGAGTGACACCCGTTTAAGACGAACGAAAAATATTCATGTTGACTCAATTAAAAAAATTTGGTAAACCAAATTTTTCAAAGATTACATTGATTACATTTAATGAAATTAAGCTGGAATCATTTCTATGAAGGATTGTGTCATATATGCTCATTTTAATTAATGAAATTAAACAAAGAGCTAATATCATTTTTTTTAGTGTTCAGTCGAAAAGAAATTAAGGTTTTTGATGAAAACATTTCAGGATTTTCTCCATATAATGGACTTTACTGGAAACCAAACGGTTCAAGGTCCAAAAGACAGTTTCAGTGCAAACTGTTCAAAGGGTTTTAAAGATTCCAGACGATGAATAAGGGTCTTATCAAGCAAAACAATCGCTCATTTAAAAAAAAAAGGTAAAATGGTCACCTTGCTCTGTTCTGTGATGAGCGTTTGTGACTCTCCTGTTTGAACTCATTCATCAAAATGACATCAAAATGAACAAATGAACGAAGATTCGTTCATTTTGACAAACTAGTTCGAACAGGAGAGTCACGAACGCTGCATCACAGAAGCTTATAAAACTTAAACTTTGTAATTTTTTATGAGCGATCGTTTTGCTTGATAAGACCCTTATTCATCCTCTGGAATCATTTAAAGCCCTTCTACAGTTTGCAGTTTGCACTGAAACTGTCTTTTGGACCTTGAACCGTTTGGTTACCAGTAAAGTGCATTATATCCTGGAATGTTTTCATCAAAAACCTTAATTTCTTTTCGACTGAAGAAAGAATTACATGGACATCTTGAATGACATGGGGGTGAGTAAATTATCAGCAAAAGATTTTTTTAAAGGTGAACTACTGCTTTAACTTCCAAAAAGCCTCTATTGAATGAACTCCTTGTCCCGGATCATATGGAAAACAATAACCCGGCACCACAAGTAAACCACGTTTACAAGTCTTTATTAATAAATCAGTTTATTCGCCAGTAGTGACATCAAAACTTAATCACTCATGTAACAGACACAGAGTATTACATTTTTTATGTGAGATGTGATGTTACATGGGTAACTGATTACATGTATTCTGAATTGCATAATCAGATTCTGAAAATTAAGTTCTTGTAATTAGAATCATATCGTAGAGATTATATTCTGTGAATTATCACTCAGTAAGTCATTTAACCATGCACTGCTGTCTTTGAAAGGATTACTTTTTTTCTTTCAAACTCATATTTATTATTACTTTTTATTATTTTAAAAATGATTTATTTATTTTATTTAATTAATGATTAAAATGTTATTTTAAAAATGTTATCTTTTCAAAAATCCCCAGCAGTTCTATCATGAATCCCAGTCTGGGAAAACCTGACATAATGTTTAACGCACTTTATGTTGTTGATAAAAAAAGAGAATACACAATATTAAAGGGCGGGTTTACTGCTCTTTTTCTTTGCATGATTGTGTTTATAGGGTGCAATATAACATGTATCCGTGTTTTTTCTTTTTTTAAAAGTCTTATTTTTCATAAATTTCACCTTTATTGTCAGCCGCGCTCTCCTCTGTCCCCTGAACGACTGGTTGACTTCCTGATTCTATGAAAACACTCCCTCAGAACCACGTAGCGGTCTCAGATTGGTTTGTTTGGGCCGGTGTGTTGTGATTGGCTAAACTGTCGCTCACGTTGTCCGTGAAGATTAACGTCCATGACCTTTACGGGCGAAACGGGCGGGCATGCCAAATGTGGATAACATAGACGGTGGATACACGTAAATAATGATGTCGAGACTGCAGTATCAGTGAGGCAGAATCAGACCGAGAAAGCCGCGATGAAATCGAGTCAAGCAGAACCTCACCACACACGGCTCTTAATAAAGGTTTCTGAATGATAATATGCTTCATTTTTTAACTTTATACACGTTTGTTTTACACAATAGCATCTGACTGGCAACGATAGCAACTGACTGGCTAACTAATGTTAAACACAAACAGTGTTTGCAGGTTTACGTTCTTGATCAAATTCGAAAATAAAGTCATAAAGCATATATATATATATATGAAAAATACATTTACAACATTAGTACTTATACAAAATTAAGGTCCATAATGTTTGTACGCGTTTGCCGTAGACACAAAATAGCCTAACTAGTAGCCCATAAAGCCTACAAAGCCAGCGCTGGCATTTGAAAAATAATAAAACACAACGCTACGTGGCGAATTATACATGCAAATACATTTAAAATGATGAAGTCTTAGCCTACTTACAGGTTGTGGCCAACAACTGTTGACTTTTAACTGCAGTTAAAAGTCAACAGTTGTTGGGCCACAACCTGTAAGTAGGCTAAGACTTCATGGTTTTAAAGTTGGATCTGCTTCATGATTTAGAAACAGTTTCTTGTTTACGTTAATCCAGTGTTGAACTCGTGGAGATTCTGGAAGCTGTCTCTCGTAAATGCGCAGCACAGAGAGCTAGATTACGATTGTCACTTTCAGGAATATAATCAAACACAAATTGTATCCATTGTTGTCGAAGTATAGCGTCCGTGGGAAGCCCGAAACACAGAAGACCTGACAGCTGCGTGAACACAACTCACTCGACGAGGAGCTGCTGAAATATGGTCATGCCCTTTCCTGCATATTCCGGAGGAAGTGGTTGATGCAAATGTGTGGGTTAGTGACGTACCATAACCCAGCTGTAGTCCAAAATTTTACTTCCTGGCAATTTTACTTCCTGATTTTTAAAAGACGATATCTCTGCTTACACTAAACTTTCAGTGCTGCAACTTTGCAGATACTGTTCATGCACCAACAGCAACATTACACACTATTTAAAATCAAAAAAAGTGAAATCGCAGTAAACCCGCACTTTAATCAATGTGAGAAATGAGTTAGTTCAAATGTAATCTAAAAGAAATCAAAGTAGTCAGATTATATTACCTAAAATATGTAATGTAACATCACTAACTGCAATTTTTTTTGCCATGTAATTTGGAATGAGTAACTGACAACAATTTACATAATCTACCCAGCACTGTATAATAAATAAGCAGTATTTTGATTGTGCCACTTCTACTTTGACTGCATGAGTTAAGAACACATTTTTATAATATCTTAAATCAAGAAAGAGGCGTCCTTCCCTACCGAGAAATGCTCGCTCTGTCTGAATGTGCTTAAATCTGCATTAAACGTGCGCTTACATACCATTGCTCAGCTAAATTCTGTGGGTGAAATCCAGTCTTCTCAATTTGAAACCACACAATCGATTTATCAATATTGATTTAGGTGGTCATATTCAAGTTGAACTGCTTGGTTTGAAAGCAACATCTTTTTTGATATATCACTAAATTTTTTTGACTGAAATATAGTTAATGTGACGCACCTACCCCTTAAGTGTCACGGGCCCACCGGTGAGCCCAAATCCATTACATTTTTAAAACACTATTATCCTATACTAAACCTAAACTAATCTTGACAAACAATTTATCATTTGAAAGCTTAGGATTCTCTAGTTTTCATATTTGTAATATATACTCTAAGGCGTGTTTAGACCTTTATTTTGAAATTGTGATGAACATGAAAAATCTTGAAAGAAGGGTAGAAACCTGTTTGTTTTCATGCCAAGAGTTCAAAAGATAGCCTCCATTCAATTATTTTATAATTATAATAATTTTTATTTCATATGGAAATGGAGGCGCCCTTATATGGGCAGTAATGGAGTCTGGTTGTGCCCTAGTGAAAAGTATGGTACTGCGCCCAAACAAAATCTCACTGAAAGCGAGATGAGATAAGATAGAGATATCAACCTAAAATTTGAAACACAACTTATTCAGATTTTTGGCTTTGATTTTTTTTGCAGTTTTAGAGTCACCCAGGTTTTGAAAATATATATTTTATATAAATATGAATAATTAAATTTTTTATATTGCACATTTTCATAAACTCAAACTTCTGTAACTTTTTTTCTGTTTCACATCCTTAATTTATTCCACTTCTACAAAAATCTGCCAAATGTCTTCTTTAAAAACGGACCAAACTTACATCTATATTCCAAAGCATTCTTGAATTACAACCATTTAAGTTTGAAATGTGCATTTTCATCTATATTCAAAAAAGGGGGGGGGGGGGTGACACTTCATAAATTCAGCATCAATCTTATGTTCTCATGCTTTCAATCATTTTCAAAGTTGATGAAAACTCATTATCATTATTAAAAACATCACAGAAACACCCCAGGTAACATGTGCCCTTCTGTGCTGATAATTGTAGCATCGGTTTCTCCTAATGCCGAACACCAAGCATGACTCATCTGAAGTGAAGTTAAATCAGATCAAAAAAGACAAGCACTGTCACAGGTACAAGATCCACTGTCAGTGTTCTGCAAATCATTATAAAATCCTAAACGTGTGAATGCATAAATCAACCTAACAATCTCTTCAGACTGCCACATGTTTGGAAAAAGAGTCATTAATGGACAGCAAGCACTTCTGCCAAAGCACGTAAGCGGTATTTAACAACCAATTGTGCGTGCAATTCACCGAGAAGTTAATGTAGCATGAAGGAATGTCACACGTACAGTGCTGCCTTTTCCAAATGGGATTTCTGACACATTCCAGGGGCTGTGAGCTATTCTCACTCCAAACAGCCAAGTACCAAACACTCCAAAGATTTGCACTTTTATTTTTCAAAATGCACACTTCAAGGGTGTCCAAACAGCCCATAGGTCATGTGCAGCACTTGTTCTGGTCCAGTCCATAAGATACATAAAATAAAACAGAGTTTAGAATTTCGCTATTAAAAAAATAAATTAACCACCACACTTTCTTTGAATGTAAAAAATGTTGGCGGTTTGAACTGTTATGTTTGGAGGCTTCACTGAAAAATATTTCACATATTCACAAGGACACAAAGAAGTGTGCACTAAAACTAAAAAAAAATAATAAAAAATGTTGCATTTCGTATTCTTGTATTGTATTCTATTTTGTTTTATTTCGTTGTTTTCCTGCCTGATCTAACGTTACAACAGTTTGAGTTGGTACAATTTGTAACAATGTTTTTCCAAGATGTCTCTTATGTTCACCAAGGCTGCATTCATAGCAAACATAAACTAGAAACAATAAAAGAAACAGTAAAGTTGTGAAATGTTAAAACTGAAAATACATCTGATGCTGAAGAAACATTTATTTTTATCAAAGTTGAATACAATTTGTTGCCTAATTTTTTTTTTTTTTGTGGACACATTTCTCGAATCTTTGATGGCTAAAAAGTTCAAAAGAGCATTTATTTCAAATATAAATCTTTTGTAACAAATCAAATGTCTTTACGGTCACAAATGATTATCATTTTTCTTGGCAAGGATGCATTAAAGTCATTTCTTTCAAAGAGTATTGGTATGTAGTGTATATAAAATTGGTAACACTTTAGTTTACTGTGTCAGTGATAAAGAGTAATTACTTAATTAATTACTTAGTAGTAAACATTGTAATAACATGTAACAAAATGTAATTAACATGTAACAAAGTTATGGAACAGCCTGTACTTACAGATTGTAATTACACTCATGTAATAGGCAGCTACTGTTACACATGTGTAACAGGACGAGTCAGTTACATACGTGTTACCGACTTGGTACAATGTAATTATATAAAAAAGTACGTGGTACTACTCAATGTAACAACAACTATTTAGATATGTTACTAAGGTGTGAAAAAAGCCTGCAGTTCCACATGGTCATTTTGTACCTTCTAAAATAGTGTATCAAGATTGTACTTAAGTGTACTTCATGTGTATATAGGTATGTAGATACACATGAAGTACACTTAAGTACAGTCTTGATACACTTTATTTTATGTAGCTTATCCCTGTGTAATATTATGTAATTGCAATGTAATTAGGAAGCTACCGCATGCATTTATACTGTGAACGAGGGAGTTAAGCCTAATTTAAACTAAACTACATGGACAAGGTTTGTAGATACACATGTAGTACACTTAAGTACAATCTTGATACACTTTATTTTACGTAGCTTATACCTGTGTAATATTATGTAAATTGAATGTAATTAAGAAGCTACTGCATGTATTTAAGCTGTGAACTAGAGGGTTAATTCAGATGGATAAGGAATGTAGATACTCATGAAGTGCACTTAAGTACTTGATACACTTTATTTTAGAAGGTACAAAATGACCATGTGTAACTGCAGGCTTTTTACCTTAGTAACATATTAAGTACTTGTTACATTGTACCAAGTCGGTAACACGTATGTAACCGACTCGTCCTGTTACACATGTGTAACAGTAGCTGCCTATTACATGAGTGTAATTACAATCTGTAAGTACAGGCTGTTCCATAACTTAGTTACATGTTAATTACATTTTGTTACATGTTATTACAATGTTTACTACTAAGTAATTAATTAAGTAATTACTCTGTATACACGGACACCTGTGAAATAAAGTGTTACCAAAGTAACAACATATATATTTCAGAGTGACTGATGTTAAAGGGTTAGTTCGCCCATTTAAGACATGAAGTTGTATGCAATCCTTACCAGCACTATAGTGCATACACACTGACCCACTCTGTTGTCACCCCCCTGGTCAGAGTTCTGACCGCTGGAAGTTTTCGAATGAAGTAATCCGGCTACTTTCCGGGGCCACAAAACTGTGCGTTTTTACGTGAAAAAATGATTTGCGTTTCAAAGCTTGATTAATTTAACACACAAAAAACACACCGGTCAAAATTCATAACTCAGTTTTAATGCGGCACTATTTTCCTTCCGTTTCTATCAATCCGTGCTGCTGTCAATGTCAACAGTGCACACGTGACGATTAGCTGACAACATGTCTGACTACGAAACTTCAGATGATGAAACTAATTTTAGCACAATGTCAGACGGATCAGATGATGAAAGTAATTTTAACTCAACGACAAAGGGATACCTTTATGAACCGGAGTATACCGATGCCGAACTTCAGCAGATGGAGAAAGAACGGGAAGAGAGAGAGCGAGAGGACAGAAATGAAGTTGTCCAAGTTGATGCTGGGCCCACAGCTGTAGCAAGAGCCAGGATAAACGACAAATGGTGGTGCACTTGTTCCAATTGTCAAGTTATGCCAACAGAGGTTGAAAGCTATTGCTGCCACGAATGGGAACTCATCATGCCACAGATGCAAAACCTATCGATTGACGAGGAGTCTGCATTACATCCAATGACGTTTTCCCTGCAATGCTAAATGCAGGTGTCCTAGATCGAGACGTTCTTCTACATACCTAAAATAAATTGGAAAAAGCGACCCAAACCAGCTGGACTTGACGGTCAGATGACGGCAGAGTAAGTGTGATCGCTCATGTTGCTTTGTAGTTATTTATTAATTTAACGTTGTCTTGACTAGTTGGCTATATAATAGTCTATCTGACTGCATTATTATTATTATTATACTGAGTGGACAATAATACAATTAGATATTACATCAGCTTGTTTACCGTACAGTTTAGACATGGGATCATAAAGTTAGTAAATAGAGCTTACCCGTGGTACTGGTACAGCAAAACTCTTTAAATATTATTTTTTTTCCTTTTCCTCCTTGGTTGGAGATGTAATCGTCTTCGCTGAAGTGAGCACTACACACACGAAAATCCTTTATTCGAGATAATTTAGCTCCCGCAGAGTAGCCGATGGCAACCAGCCAAAGCTGTCTATAGTCATATTAGAAACAGGAAAACGAATCTGAACGGTGATCCCGGTACATCCTTGTTGTCACAGCCTGGGAATTTACAAGTTCGCACCATTGTTAATTTAATACTTTTTACCTTGTTGTCGATCGATTGTGTAAACACTATGGAACAGCTAATCGTCACATGCGCACTGCTGACATTGACAGCAGCGCGGATTGATAGAAACGGAAGGAAAATAGTGCCGCATTAAAACTGAGGTATGAATTTTGACCGGCGTGTTTTTTGTGTGTTAAATTAATCAAGCTTTGAAACGCAAATAATTTTTTCACATAAAAATGCACAGTTTTGTGGCCCCGGAAAGTAGCCGGGTTCACTTCATTCAAAAACTTCCAGCGGTCAGAACTCTGACCAGGGGGGTGACAACAGAGTGGGTCAGTGTGTATGCACTATAGTGCTGGTAAGGATTGCATACAACTTCATGTCTTAAATGGGCAAACTAACCCTTTAAAGGGTACACTGGGTGCCTTTGACTTGTTGTCCGAGTGTCAGACTGTTTTTCCCTAAAAGGTACATTTATTTTATTTCCTGACAGAATGAAGCACAAAATCTGATTAAAACGCACATATTAAGTATTTAAAAAAAAAAATCTTTTTAAAAGAAATCTTGCTATCTGCTGCTAAGATTAGCTCCTTGGTATTTATCTACTTTATAAGAGATAATCTATGTTTCAGTGACTTTTGCAAAAGAACGTAGACACAGACTTCAAGCAACATCGGCCAACAGCTCCACACCGGGTGACAAAGCCCATTAAAATATAATTGCATACATAGCTCCATGCACATACAGGTCTGCTGAAGGATTATAAGAACAAGCATTTATATTTATTGGTCTTCTGAACCGTGAGGTTAATGAGAACACGTTCGCTCTCAGGGGCGAGTGGCATGCCATGCGAATATAGATGTGAAATAATTAAAAGACAAGTTCAGCATTTTACACTTAAAGCCCTGTTTTAAGATCGTTTCTGATGAAATGGAACGGTTAAGATAAAAATTTGGACACATGCTGGTGGCCCGAGAATTGGTTCTGCAAAATAGCTGCAAAAGATGCTTTCCAACAGGTTTTAGCATAGTTTTTGTCCCAAATCAAGTTAATGGAATTGGAACTATGATAAAACCAGTTGGAAAGCATATTTTGCAGCGATTTTGTGTGAGCATATCAGTGAACACCCTTGACCACTCTGTGAGTTTCACGTCTATGTAAACTAAAGTTTAAAGTGTTTTAGAAAGGATTGTTCCACATGTGTCCAAATTTTAATTTTAACCATTCTATTTCATCAGAAACGATCTTGAAACAGGGCTTTAAGTGTAAAATACTGAACCTGTCCTTTAAACGAAAGACCTGGCATTGCAGTTCACAGAGGATGCCAGAAATAAAATGTCACACTGCACTCAGAGGAGAGAACAATAATTATATGAACATGAGTAGTACCATATATAAAGCTATACAGATGTACATTTAAATCACAAATAGGCTTAACAGAAAGAAAAAATCTTTCATGAATAGGATCATGAACAGGGTTCCTCATGTGTCCTTTCAGAAAATGTTCATTTAATCTGCCATTATATGCATCTGAAGTTGTTCTTGGTACTGTGAATAACTCTTACCATCAAATAACGTCATCAAATCACCATACACTCATGACTAACGTCTATCTACAAATCAGTCGTTTCCGCAGCATGGTGGCAGCTTATATCCTTTTATTTTCCTGTGGGCTATGATTCAAACACTTACCGAGGGACTATTGAGACTGCACTTATTTTCTGTAATTTCCTGATATGCAATATGCATGCTTGTCAGCTCTGTAGGAGGATGCAGAGACTAAAACTATAGCTCTTTTGCCAGAAAGCCCACTCAGTTCACCCAACCTGTTGCACATCAACGGCACAGCAGAAAGGACTGAGATGAAAAATGTGTTATTGAGAGTAATGCTCATCATCTAATCTGCGTTCATGTTAAGGTTCTAACTAAATTGTGCTTGTACCACAGTTTTTTTTTTTTTCATTGTTCTGCCTTATGTCTCCTAAAAAAGTTTCAGTAATTTGTATTATATTAAGTTCGCATAAAGAGTTTCTGAATTATTATCAGGAAGCAGTGCATATCATATTATTTCATAGATTTAAATAATATATCTGGCAAATTGAATTCATTTTAGAATAAATGTAAATGCTAATCAATATCAGCCAATTAATTTGCAGGTCAACATTCATCAATATAGTTTAATAGATTATATGGAATTTAATTCACATTCAGATATTATATATATATATATATATATATATATATATATATATATATATATATATATATATATATATACATATACATCCATTGTGCATAAGTAAATAAAAAAAAAAGTTATATACGTTTAAGTTCATTAAAATTATTTATGAACAGTATTTTACAAAAAATATATCTTTTATGAAACAAGTTGAAGGACTAGAAAATCTAAATAAGTTGTGTCCCAAGGTTGAGGTTGATAGGTTTTATCCATTGGATGCCAGCAAAACTGTTTGTTATTTGCAGTTGAGTTTTTCTCTCTAAATATTAAAAACACACACATGCACAGTGCACACACGCATATAAAAAAAATAAATAAAAATAAATAACACACATCAACCACACTCTGACATCCATACCAACTCACCCACACAATTATCGTTGCATAATTTACCCAATTGGCTCTATAATATGTCAAAGCAGAACATAGGAATAAAGCGAGTATTTCCTTTATGAACCAAACCTAAAAAAAAATGTAAATTAGTAAAGCATTGCCAGAATGAAAGCCTCTTAACAATGATTGCATCATTTTATGGTTAAATGGCCCAAGGATATTTTTTTACAGTTTTAATGGGTTTCAATGCAGACATCTTTGTACAAAAGGCTCTGAGAGGAAGTATTTTGTGTACCTAGAGCAAAATAGATTTTTTTAAAGGAAATGGGGTGAAATAGTACAATTCCAATAAAAACACACCAGTCCAAAATTCATGCAGTTAGCATTAACACAGGCAAAGTCCAATTCTAACTATTAACTGTCAATAGCATGCATATTACTAGGACATTGGCTGTTTATTAGTACTTATAGAGCACATATTAATGACCATATTCTACATCCCTTAATCCCACATAATGCCTAAACAACTACTTTACTAAATATTAATAATTAGTAATTAGGAGTGTTTTGCGGCAAAAGTCGTAGTTAATATTTAGTGAGCACTAGACCTTAAACTAAAGTGTGACCAAACAATCGCACAAATATACAATATGCTTAGCAAAATCTTTAGAACATTTGAATAAAGACATATGTATAGAGGTCAATTTTCCAAGGCTGTATATAACTTTGCACCACTGCTGTATACAGTAGAAGTGTTTATGGCAGTTACATCCTTACTACTCCTGAGATAGGAAAATATGATTTCTGGAAGGTTCAGCAGTAACCCTTTAAAATGAAATGCTGAGACTTTCAGGCATTGTTTCCTGAGAACAGGCCTTCGAAAATGGCTTCCCATCACTTATTATTTTAAGATTCGATCTTGATTGTTGAATTCCGAAATCTAAATGAATTTTTAAGGTTCTAACCTGATCAAGTCCCACAACACCACACCATCTCCCGTAAGAACCGTGCCCACTAATGAGACCTGTCCTGACAAGATGGAGGTCTGTTTTCTGTCACCATCATGTTTGAGAGAATTAAAGAGAGGCTGTTTTAATAAACACTACAAAATTTACACTGATGGATTCTCTTCCTCCTGGGCTGGTAGATTATCTTGAAAACAGGGAGCATGAGTCACACAGGACATGTTTCTTGGGACTCAATAAAGCTTCACATCTACAGATGCATGTGAGCTGGGGAGATAACATCTTCACTAAAGGCTAAATGGTTCCTAAGGAATTATTACCAATATGGACCTGTGGCTCCTTCCCAAGAACAATGATATTATTCAACACAATGTGTACTATATATCAAGTTCTTTAAATCATACATGTTGTAGCTCAGCTGACTGCTCTCAGCTCAAGATGTATTTGTTGTTTTGTAACAGTGTGCTAAGACTTTACTTACCGAGTGGACAGATACAAATGTAGTTATTGACCAGATCAATGCAGGTTCCCCATTAAGGCAGGGTCTGGACTGGCACTCATTCATGTTCTCGGAGCATGTTCGACCTGCATGATAGACATTAACAGACAGTATGGATTACAAGAAGCCTGTCTCATATCATGTTATAGGCTAGTGCAATAAGTCAATGGGCCTCATTTCGTGAAAACACAAGCAGAACTACTTTGTGTTAGTCTGGGTTTCCCCATACTGCCTTACCACAGCAAGATTTTATTCACGCTGAAAGGCAGTCTGGATACCATGGGCGGATTCAACATGGCAGCAGATGCAAAGCTACTTTTTGATGCAGCCTTAGATATTGTTTTAAGTAGTTTAGCAAGAATGCAAGTTTATTTAGAAAAAAGAGCCGCTTTTGGCGTTAAACTTCGCGAGACCCTAGACGTTATTAATTGCCCTAATGGAGGACCGGGTACAGGAGGCGGTCAACCTTGGAATATCTGCCGCTCAGTTGTGTCCCGAGAAAGAAAATGCGATAAAGAGATTGTTGATACCAACATCTGTTTGGCAGTCCCGAGGCCTGCATGAGAGCAAAGTGGCAAGACATGTTAGCCACGGAGTTGTATAGTACCAACCTGCTAGGCATCATCGTTGACGAAGTCCATTTAACCTATAAATGGTAAGTGGTATTTAATAATATCATATTGTCATAATGCCTACTGTGGTTGTCACAGTGCCACTAAGATGTGTTGTGTTGGTATCGCTTTAGTAGCATAACTTTCAGCTGAGCACACGTACCTGAATAAATTTGTTGACACTTTAGTCATTAAATTACATTTTTTATTTTTTGAACTTGTGAAGTACAAGCGCAAACAATTTCCAATGCAAATAACAGCCTTAACATCTATGTTAAACTGTACTTAATACTTGTGTTTTTTCTATTTGAAATGATTGCCTATGAGCTACGTACAGAAGCATTTGATAGACATTCTTAGCACCAAATAAACAGCACCGGGCATTTGTAAACCACGCCTCAAATACGAGAAATTGTGCATGTGGTTTCCAGACCCAAGTCTCAACGAGAATCGGGTCTGGCCTTAGCCAGGCTAACTTCGTGTGTAAATCAATTCGTAAAGCTGTTCTGATGTAAATTTTCAGAGTAATGAAAAGTTTGTATTTTCAAAATGTTAGTTGGAACAAAATAAATGTACTCCCTACCACGTGTAAATGGTGTGTCCTTTTAAGCAAACTGATGACACTGCATTTTGATGAACTATGGCATAATAATATGTTATGAGTTCATTTTCCCTGTCCTTTTTTTAATTTAGTATCTGAGTTATAAACTGTTCAACTTCGTTGAAAGTAAAATGCTTCACTCGTCACTGCCACTTTATCCAGCTGCCCAATCACAGTGGAGGAGGGGCGGGACCAACCACACAGACCAACCATCCTACTTGTACGACGACTGAACAACAATGGAGAAGTTCATAATTGATGGTTGTTGCATTTTAATATCCTGTGATATTCTTCAAAATGACATAGTCACACGTTAGTGCCATGGATAATCCAAATTATAGCAACCAATGCGTCTCAGCTAGAAAAAACGCGGCAGTTGCGAAAGCGCTTTCAAGCACCAACAGCTGGCCGCTTTCAGAAGAGTACAGCCATTTTTTTCAGCTTGCTATAAAAATGTTAAATACTAATATATGAATTGATATTAATCTTTGCATTTATGCAATATAATGGACCAAACCTGAGAAGCAAGTCCAGAAGATTCCACAGCCTTCCTGAACATAATTGTCGTAGTTGGAACTGATACGGGATATGCTAATTGTGAATGAACATGCAGAAGCACTCTGATTACGAGTATTAAGAATTCATTAACATACACATATTTAATTATCAAATTTGATGTTGGTGAACCCAGAGTCAAGTTTTTGGAAAGGTTTGTACTCAAAATGTACTGATTAAGTTTCATGAGTGAGGCCCAATGTGAATTACCATTTGAAACATGTTTTACTCCAATAATGTCACACTTTCCAAGTAAAACAGTGTTTTTAATGAGAAAAAATGTAGCATGGACACAGGACAATTGTATTCATTGAGAATTAATTGGAAAATGAAAAGTGGAATCAATGAAGTCTTGCTTATAATCTTCAAACAACGAATCATGATTATGCTATACTTATAGCCAACTTTTCTTTTTTATAATAAGGAATTCAACAATGTTGATATTGAAAGCCAATGTCTATCAAATGACCAGATACAGTCAGTGGTACCACAGAGTAAAACATTCAGCTTACCCTTAAATCCTGGAGCACACAGGCATTGGTATCCTGCCACCAGATCAATGCAAGTGGCACTGTTGGCACAGGGTGCACTTTTGCATTCATCTGTCTCAAGCTCACAGAACTTTCCCTCATATCCCAGCATGCAGTGGCAGGTGTAGTTGTGCTGTTGGTCCAGACAGACAGCGTGTTCTGAACACTGATGCCCAGAGCAGAAGTCAATGTCAAGTTCGCAGAGGACTCCAGTGTATCCGTGACCGCAAAGGCAACTTGGAATGCATAAAACAGTATCTCTTAAATGAAATCGCAAGCAAAACAGCCGGACACAGTATGAAAATAAATGGATGAGTCATGGGGAGGACGATGTAATTTGCTTTGCTTTCTATCACAGGAACATGCTATTTGTTTCTGCCGCTATGGGTGGTTTAATTCCAGAATGAGACTGTAAACAGCTGCTGAACCTGAACAGAATATCAATTTTAATTTTATACTAAGAGAAATATCCTGTTTAAAATGGATAAATCCATCTCAATGACTCTTTTGGGGTGGGGGAGTTGGAACCATATTGGGACAACAACATGCTATATTAAAAAGGTATAATTAATCCTAAAATTAAATTCATTGTTTGATGCTGTTGACATTCAAACTGCAACAGGTGCCATATTTGATTTAAGAGCAGGAGCGTATGAGAGGGTTGTCACCAAATAATGACTACATTTTGCCCTATTTATAACACTAATCTTTCGTATGGCTTCAGAAGACTTCGAACATGAGTCATATGGTACATTTCAGGGTGTCCATTTTGGGTGTGCAATTGTTTCTTTTTTGGAGCCGAGTCTGACAGTTCGTAGTCACTACAAACTGTCGGCTTACGTTCTTAACATTTTTGGTTCAGTAGAGAAACAAAGCATACAGGTTTGGCACAACATGAGGGAGAATACATAATGACAAAATTTTAATTTTGGGTTAACAATCCCTTTATAATGCTAATATAAATTATAAGTGGGAAGAACAAGTATTTGATACACTGTGATTTTGCAGGTTTTCCCACTTACAAAGCATGTAGAAGTCTGTAGTTCCCTTTCGTCCTGGGAACTCCAACGTGTCGTCGGGAAGTTCCCTGATGAATTGGGACCCCAATTCATCAGGGAACTCCTCTAATCGACACGTCTCTGTTCCCTGTCCTCATGAAACGAGGGTTACACACGTAACCGAGACGTTTTTATCATTAGTTACTCTTCAACTGAGCGACGGAATCTAAAACAAAAATCCAGAAAATCACATTGTATTTGATGCATCATAAAAAGCAGACCTTAATATTTGGTACAGAAACCTTTGTTTGCCATTACAGAGTGCATATGCTTCCTGTAGTTCTTGACCAAGTTTGCACACACTGGAGCAGGGATTTTGGTCCACTCCTCCATACTCCTCCAGGTTTCAGGGCTGTCGCTGGGCAATACAGACTTTTAGCTCCCTCCAAAAATTTTCTGTTGGGTTCAGGTCTGGAGACTGGCTAGGCCACTCGAGGACCTTGAGATACTTCTTACGGAGCCACTTAGTTGCCCTGGCTGTGTGTTTCGGGTCGTTGTCATGCTGGAGGACCCAGCCACGACCCATCTTCAATGCTCTTACTGAGGGAAGGAGGTTGTTTGCCAAGATCTTGCGATACATGGCCCCATCCATCCACCCCTCAATACGGTACAGTCGTCCAGTCCCTTTGCAGAAAAGCACCTCCAAAGAATGATGTTTCCACTACCATGCTTCACGGTTGGGATGGTGTTCTTGGGGTTGTACTCATCCTTCTTCTTCCTCCAAACACGGCGAGTGGAGTTTAGACCAAAAAGCTCTATTTTTGTCTCATCAGACCACATGACCTTCTCCCATTCCTCCTCTGGATCATCCAGATGGTCATTGGCAAACTTCAGACGGGCCTGGACATGCGCTGGCTTGAGCAGGGGGACCTTGCGTGCGCTGCAGGATTTTAATCCATGACGGCGTAGTGTGTTACTAATGGTTTTCTTTGAGACTGTGGTCCCAGCTCTCTTCAGGTCATTGACCAGGTCCTGGCGTGTATTTCTGGGCTGATCCCTCACTTTCCTAATGATCATTGAGTTCCAGAACCAGAGGGAGATTGACCCTCATCTTGAACTTTCCATTTCCTAATGATTGTGCCAACAGTTGTTGCCTTCTCACCAAGCTGCTTGCCTATTGTCCTGTAGCCCATCCCAGCCTTGTGCAGGTCTACAATTTTATCCCTGATGTCCTTACACAGCTCTCTGGTCTTGGCCATTGTGGAGAGGTTGGAGTCTGTTTGATTGAGTGTGTGGACAGGTGTCTTTTATACAGGTAATGGGTTCAAACAGGTACAGTTAATACAGGTAATGAGTGGAGAACAGGGCTTCTTAAAGAGAAACTAACAGGTCTGTGAGAGCCGGAATTCTTACTGGTTGGTAGGTGATCAAATACTTATGTCATGCAATAAAATGCAAATGAATTACTTAAAGGGACACAATGCAGTTATTTTAGCTTAATTTAACAGCTTCAGTGTTATTGAAATGGTTATATGACTTCTTTCGGGTTGAATGGGGGGTGTCTCTACCCCCCCCCTGGTTCCTGTTAGCGGAAAAATCTCACTTGCAACTTTGGTGTGGCGAGCCGCCGGCCTCGGCATCAGGAAGTATCGCGTGATATCAGCTCTCACGATGTAACATATTCCTTTACGGAAACACTGCACATATCCAGGAACAAGGTTGAGAGGGATGAAGTTTGTCACACTATCGTCATGGCTGAGCCGGCATATAAGATACAGAAAGCTAGGAAAGCATTGTCGGAGGAACAGAGAAAGAGGAAACAGCAGACTGACCGAGCGAGGAGTCAGACGTGATCATCAGTCGTAACTTGCATGTGATATGTCCCCATTGAAACATCTCAGAGCACAGATGTACCAATACAAACAAATAAAACATCTCCAGGTAACTGTTGTAGAGCATTCATTTATTTTCGTTTGTTAAATAAGAGGTGATCTGAAATTAAGGGTGTCACGATTTTGATTTTAATTCGAATCAAAAATTAATTCAAAATGGAATCAAATCGAATTAAAAATGAAATCGTCGATACTGCTCACGCCCCCATGTCATGTCCGTTGGGCTTGCCAAGCGGGGAAAAACATGCGTGTTGAAGTGCTGGGAGTCTTGGTGAACCTCCTATAACTAAGCTACAGCCATTCAAAAGATAGCATGATACAGGAGACCCATTGACAGAACTTGAACTCCCTCCTCTTTCATTGAAGTTGCAGGTGTGGAAGTTTGAGTTATGTTGACAACGTTCACGCTTCAAAAAGCAACAGTTTGCCCTTTGCAGACATCCCAGGTCTCGCGGAAGTTCCGGGAGTCTCCCGCATGTTGATAGCGGCTCCCTGATGCACACAAATTAATATCTCCCGGAATCGGGAGTGAACTCCTGGTAGAAGAGCTAAACGATGTGTGAGTTTTAAGTTAACTTGATTTATTATAATTATTTTTTTAATGTTGATTGAATATTAGTTGATGTTTGAATGTTAGATCAAGTAAAAGTGTATCACGTTAAGTCTGTTATTTTGTTGTAACGTTATCCGTTGTCTAGGCAACTGTCTCATAATACAATAGTATTTATTTAGCTAGCGTTTAGCTAACCCGAGTGAAAACAGCACAGGGTGAAGCCATGTACATTAACGACGATTTGAGACAAATAAATGTAACATTTAATATAAAACTATGTAAATGGCGCTCATGCGCTCTGTGGCGCAGCAGGGTTTTGAATACGGTTCCGAGCTGTAGGCCCGTAGCTGGGCGCCGCCAGTGTGTGTACACTCAGAGAATAATGTGTTCAAATTTTAAAGACATGGCACTACGCTTCTCATCCGATGTGCAACCTCCTTAAGACAGAGAGCACCCTGATTGGCCGGTTTCATCATTAAAAACTATAAATATAGAAATCGAGAATCGAATCAGAGGAATTGGAGAATACGTGACACCCCTATCTGAAATGTGTTGTTTTTGAAATCAAGTGACCAAAGTGCTCGTTGCCACTGCGATCAGTTTCAGGGGTTCAGTGTTCTGTTGTGATCATCAAACGGAACGCGCGCTCATTCTTGCCTGGTGTCCCTTTAAAAATCATACAGTGTGATTTTCTGGATTTTTGTTTTAGATTTTTTCACTCGCAGTTGAAAAGTACCTATGATATAAATGACAGACTTTCTAAATCCCTGTGTAAGTAAACCAGCAAAATCAGTATCACATATATACTGGGGAAGAACGAGAATGTATATGTATGTATGTATGTATGTATATATGTATATATGTACGTATGTATGTACGTATGTATGTATGTATGTATGTATATATATATATATATATATATACACACTATATATATGTATGTATGTATGTATATATATATATATATATATATATACACACATATATACACACACACACACACACACACACACACACACACACACACACACACACACACACACACACACACACACACACACACACACACACACACACACACACACACACACACACACACACACACACACACACACACACACACACACACACACACACACACACAACCATCTTTGAAATGTATTTCATTTGTTTATGAAAACCTTTGTATGAACAAAACAGAGCCCTATTTGAATACTTAATTTCTAGGCAAGGCATTTGCTGTATTCTAAACTTGCATTCTCACCCAGACTTACCTGTACCCACCAACCTCATCCACGCAGGTGGCTCCGTTCTGACACCTGTGCTGGACACACTCATTTATGTTGACCAAGCAGGTCAGTCCAGTCCATCCAGGTGCACAAACACAACCGTAACTGGTGTTGTTTTTAAGAACACAATGTCCTCCATTGGCACATGGCTGTCAAAATTAAAATCAACCATTATTCCAGAACAAACCCTTCATTTAAATGTGTGTAAAGGTAATTCTGGTCTTTTGTAAACAGGATTGCTTGGTCCCGTTGTTAAATAAAACATGCTGGTTAATGAAGGAAAGCAAATGCATTTTAATTGCCATTTACGTTGGTGATTATCAGCACAAGTAAAACAAATCCAAATGATCAAGCGTGTTCAAAAGGGGCATGCAATTTGCCTTTGGTATAGTTCAGTGACAAAGCATTCAAACAGCTTTACACATCTTCAAAAGAATATTGCATGCAAAGAACATTTTTTAACCTGCTCTTTCATGTGCTTTAAAGGAAGTGGAAGAGGGTGGTGTATGCATTTTAAATAAAAAGTGCATAATATGCCTTCTCGTTACTATAAAAACTGTTTATTCTTGGCATGACTCAAGCCTTTTCATTTATTTATTGTCTGTTTTGTCATTGATAAAACAGTTCAGCTGACTGGAAATTTTGTTGGCGTAATGGACCACTTGCACTGAGCTTAATGAAGCACTTCCGTTTGGAAATAGCACTTATTTTCCGGTTATGTTTACCTTCAATTTACTGTGGTCAAGGAGTTGAACAACGACACCTAAAATTAGTGTCCGCAATACCAATTAAATAATTTGGCATTTTTTATTGACAGGAGGTATATTCTGAGGTTTACTGTGTGCAGAATTTTCCAAATTTATCGGTACATGAAGTTTTAATCCAACCCAAGCCGATCTGAGAAAGCAGCAGGTGCGAAAACTACTCCATTATTTCACCACAGGGTGTCAGCGCTCGTATAAACTAGTGACCGTGATGGTGAAGTGTATGAGAACAGATTAATAGCATTAGTAGGAACCACAAACATTTATTTATTTGGTTTAAATATGTGAATCTTTCTGTGACATTTTTCAATGTAAATCTTTTCACTATTTACATGTTAATGCCCAAAATACTATAATATTCAAAGTAGTTGACTGTCATTCTACTCTAAGCTGTGTAGGTTATTGAATAATTTAACATTGTTATAGGCACATCACAAGCATTCATTCATTCAACTATTTTAAAAGACTGGAATAAACGCAATCCTTTTATAGTTTATAATTTTAAAATGAAAACCCAACAGGTATGAAATGTCAGAAAGAAAAAAAACTGTTAATGAGAAGACGACCATATAGGACTGCTGCAGCTTAGTGGATAAATGCAGTTCCCTTTCGTTCAGGAAATCCCAAGGAGTTTCCAATGAATTGGGATCACGCTAGGGAGACCAATTGCCTTCGAGTGAATTAGAACGAGCCAATGAATATTGGCATGCAGGAATTGCATATATATTGGCATGCATATATCCTGTTTCTCCTAGACCTCTCTGGGTTGGTGTGATGGTGCATCAGCGATCGTCGCGATCTCCTGGGTACCAGCTGCGGCTTCATGTGATCTGCCTTTTTTCAAAGAGCTTTTGTCACAGCTGGTATTCGGTTGAGTTAAGATCGCATCCACATGACCACGTCGGCACGTTGTTTGCCTGCCCTTTCTCGTAAAGGTTTGAGCCGCTCAGTGTGCCTGGTGCCATCGAGCTGACAGCGCTGTTTTTTTCACAGTAACCAACGCGCGTCTTTCGGTGCTCTAGATGTGCGGCCAAGACTTTTTGATCAAACAAGGTGGAGCCCTTTGCCTATTCCCTCGATCTAGTTCCTCTTCTAGTGGCCACCGGAAAAGGGCTACTTTGTTTAATAGCCACTCCTTTCTCCCTCTTCAAGATGTCAGTAACGTCGCTACAACCTTGCCACTCACGTCTTTCGCTGGGCAAGGATTCCCCTCCTTCCTTCGCCTCGGGACAGCAGGCAGCCGAACGGCCCAGAGAAAGTTGGGCTTTCCCTGCTGCCTGCCCTCGGTGGAAGCAGTTAGGTGTTGCCCCGCACACCCAGACCCCTCTATCAGCCGCAGCAATGGCTCCGGAGTCCATTCCCTGCCTTCCACCTTGCTGCCCCTCCACAGGTATACCGGTAGTCCGGGTCGGCTCGTTGGTAGGTCTCTCAAAGCCTGGCTAGCACTTCCGAGGCCGTCCCACTGGCTCATCCGTACCATCCGGCTGGGCTATGCAATTCGGTTTGCCCGCCGGTACAAAGTACAGGGGCTTCTGCTTCACCCAAGTGCAGAGTGAAGATGCCCGTCTTAAGGAAAGAGATCGACGCCCTGCTGTCGAAGGACGCAGATTGCCTTTACTTCATTGTACTCAAGAAAAGCAGTGTGTTACCTCCCATCCTGGACCTGCAAGTTTTAAATTGGGCCCTACACAAGCTTCTGTTCAGAATGCTCATGCAGAAGCGCATCTTCAAATGCATCCATCCCCAGGATTGGTTTGCAGCGATCGATCTGAAGGACGCGTACTTCAGGTCTCGAATCTTTCCAGACACAGACCGTTCTCTTCAGTTTACATTCGAGGGTTGGGCATATCAGTACAAGGTCCTGTCCTTCGGCTTGGCCCTGTTGCCATTGTTTCCATGAGAGAACATGGCGTTCACATTATCTATAAATATCTCAACGACTGGCTGATAATAGCTCACTCGTGAGATCTGTTGTGCAAACACAGGGACTTGGTCCCTTGATCTTCAGCATCTCAGCCGCTTGGGACTTTAGGTCAACTGGGACAAGATCAAACTCTGCCCCACACAGAGGATCTCTTTTCGGCACATCTTATCGGCACACACATTCCGGGTCAACATTACCCCACATTGTCACCCAACACTCAGTCCTTGGTTCGGATCCTGCCTTCCTACGGGCCGGAGTGTCCTTAGTCCAGGTGTCCAGGCGTGCTGTGGTTTTCACAGATGCCTCTGCTAACTGATGGGGGGCCATGTAGCAACGGGCATTCAGTCTTAGCTCTGTGGACTGCATTGGCACATCAATTGCCTACAGTTGCAAGCATTACGCTTAGCCTTGTACTGCCTTAAAGGTCTGCTTTTGCTCTGGTGCGTACAGACAGCACTATGACTGCAGCGTACATCAACCATCAAGGTGGTCAACGCTCCTGTTGTATGAAATTGAAATGAAACCAAAAGAAACTGTAATAGTTTATCTTGTAATAGTACAGACAAAGCTCACATTGCAGTCTTTTCTAATGAAGAAAGGATACATTATTGGTTACAATAAAGGTTTTACATGTTTTTAAAAAAACAATTATAGATCTTAACAGAGTCAACCAAAGTATAAACAATATTATTGACACAGAAACGCTAGATTTAACGGGGCGGTGGTCTTCACGTTGCAAGGCTGGTTTTCCGCCTGGGAAAGCTGGGGGGAGCGATCAAACGTTTCCTGTAAGTCTTCACCAGGTTTGCACACACTGTAGCTGGTATTTTGGCCCATTCCTCCATGCAGATCACCTCTAGATCAGTGTTTCGGGGCTGTCACAGGGCAACATGAACTTTCAACTCCCTCCACAAATTTTCAATGGGGTTGAGGTCTGGACACTGGCTAGGCCACTCCAGGACCTTGAAATGCTTTTTACGTAGCCACTTCTTCGTTGCCCGGGCGGTGTGTTTGGGATCATTGTCATGCTGGAAGATCCAGCCATGTTTCATCTTTAAGGCTCTCACTGATGGAAGGAGGTTTTGGCTTAAAATCTCACGATACATGGCCCCGTTCATTCTTCCCTCAACACGGATCAGTTTTCATGTCCCCTTTGCAGAAAAACATCCCCAACGCATGATGTTTCCTCCCCCATGCTTCACAGTAGGTATGGTGTTCTTGGGATGCAACTCTGCATTCTTCTTCTTCTTCTATTTTGGTTTCATCTGACCACATGATATTCTCCCAATCCTCTTCTGGATCATCAATATGCTCTCTGGCAAACTTCAGATGGGCCTGAACATGTACTGGCTTAAGCAGGGGGACACGCCTGGCACTGCAGGATTTGAGTCCCTCTCGGTGTAGTTGTGGAGTTGTTATTAGACTGGGTGGCCTTAACAGTGGTCCCTACGGTGACCCATTTCTTCAACGTTCCAACTACCCTCCGGGTTAGCAACGTGTCTTCCCCTTGACAGACCCGTTCTGTCGTCTTTGCTGAGTATGCTCCCACCCCTCGGGCTGGGACTACCTCAAAGACTGCTGTATTTTTCACAACACTTTGGGTTAGTACATACGTGTATTCCAGTGCCTCCCTTCGAGCAGATAGGGGCTCCGCAGTGTTTTCCCTCCTACAGGTAGGGCATGCTTCCCTGTTGTTATCCAATTCCACTGAGCGGGTCTTGAGGAACAGACGTGTGATTCTTCCTAGCTAGTAGGCGTTCCGGAACAAAAGGGAACGTCTTGCTTACATATGGTAACCTTGCTCCATGAGGAGGGAACAAAGACGTCTCGTCTCGTCCCATTGCCATGCTTGCTGTACCTTCGCGGGTCCTCAGCATAAAGCATACGTGTGTGTGCTCGTTTCTGCAGGACTTGTATTCCGCACTGGCAGGCGTGGAATACAAGTCCTGCATGCCAATATTCATTGGCTTGTTTTAATTCACTCAAAGCCAATTGGTTTCCCTAGCGTGATCCCAATTCGTTGGAAACTCCTCTGATGAAACGTCTCCGTTCCCTCCTCAGGAAACAAGGGTTACCATACGTAGCCGAGACATTTTATGTAACAAAGTTCGGGAGGATTATTAAGGTAATCGACCAATCAAGCTCAAGAGGAAGCCGCTTTTTTCCTCACCTCCTGTCTCACGACAGGTGTCTCAGCATCCCTCCACCACCCCATCACTTCACACTCGGCTGGGTCTACCCCAGTATAGGGGGGAGTACTCTGGTTTCGGCCAAAGTTCCAGAGCTCGGAGCCCTCCCCCGGACAGCAAGCCAAATATGCATAAACACAACTTCATATGTCAGATTTCATATATGTGTGAAGTTGTGAAATAGATTTAGCCTATTTATTGTTCAGAATGCACAGTTGGACAGAAAATATATTTATTGGAACATTTCAGCAGGGTCAGGATAATTAATACAGAGATCATTATTAATTGTTTTAATCTATTGGCAGCCATAAAACATAATTAATCTGCATTCTCATGTATGTAGGTGCGCTAAACTCTCCAACAGGAAACTCCCGATATGTACTAAATAGAATGTGGAATTTGTTGTGCAAGTAGTTCCATCATTGCCCAAAATCAAAAGGTCTTTATGAATTCCATGCATCCCCCATCACCAATAATGTAATTATGGTTTGATTTAAGAATGTCTGATTGGCCATTTTTTGTAAGCCATTTTTTTGCAGCATGAAGATACAAAATTCTGTAAAATTGGTGCTTAATTATATAAAAGTCTGAGTTTGTTTTTACAGTTGATATTATATGATATTAAAGTTTAAGTTTACCGATTAATGCATGCATTTGGTAAAATGTTTATTTTATTTTTAATAATTCTGACTGGTCAGAGACATTGAGACTTCCCTGATTATCAGTAAATAATAAAGTCATTAATGGATACCTTATTTTTTGGCATTTGGAGTCTTTTAATTACAAAATGTTGTGTTAGTATCTGTAAACATCTGTAGACTTGAGTATTTTTTCTTTCCATCACTAAATGAAACCTTTGTATTGTGAACGTCATATTTATATCATTTCTTTTTTTTTTTCTTTGAATTTGATTATTTGAACATGAGACAGTCCAGTTTGCTTGTTTGTTTATTTAATTTATTATTACTTTTGTTGGAATTATTGTAATAAGTGTAATAAGTGTTATTGCACATATAAAATCATATTTCCTAATTACAGTAGTTGAGAACATTGCAATGGAAATTATTTGAATTACGAGGGACTAGAAGGGGAAAATCAATTCTGCACCTACCAGTAGAGAGCGAGGGCACTGAGTTTGACAAACATAGAGCTGGTCACCAGGCAAATCCACACATAATGTTCCAGGAGGACAGGTGACATTGGGAAATGTGCAGGTGTTTATGTCAATCTCACAGTCAACACCAGTGTATCCTGCAAAGGGAGGGGAGAAACGCAAAACAATTTAAAGAATCGTTTAGCCTTTACCATGGAAGCCTCCTTGATTGGGAACTAAAAGAAATCTTGTGCAAAACTAGAATTGAAAAGATTAAACAAGATTAAAACGCCTTCGCTCTTGTTATGCTTTTGAGAATGCACTCCATACATTCCTCATGTCACTGTGCCTCAATCAATGAGGTCAATCAATGAACATGAAGCAAGCTGGAAGTCAAATTTCTCCCTCTATCTTTGTTTCTTGGGAAAGTAAAAGAAAACGGCAATCAATTTTTTAAAGCTTATTTAAGACTAAAAGTCAGTCAAAACAAGTGAAAAGAACAAAATTGTAAAGGTCATAAAGGGTAGTTTTTTCAAGGGCTTTTTTGAGTGGGAGAAAAAAACTGGTTTGCTTGCATTTGTTTTACAAAAATTTACATGGAAGCTTAAGCAGAAAGATCACGCTTATGAAAATGAAGGATGGGTCAGAATGGTCAACTATGGTCAATTAGAGATGTTAAGTAGTAGATTTATGTAGATCTGTAGTCCTTTTTTACCTTTCCTATTTTTAACATGCCTCAAGAATGAGTTTTAAAATTACCACATTTATAACAACTTTTTAAAACACTGAGACCCCTACATTAGGTTCCATTCTGCTGCACTTCATACAGCTGTTTTCTTGTGATAATGTATGATTATTTAATTACATAAAAATAAATTGCTTCATGTTCCAATTCAAACGAAAAAAATAAATAAATATAAAGATTCACAAGTTTACAGATATTTACTCTATTCCAAACAATCCAGACCATATGACACTCACTAAATTATAGATTTTATAATGCCAGGGTTGCAGCACATTTGTAAATAAAAATGCGAGGCTTTTTAAAACCTTTTTAAGACCTGAAGAAATAAAAATCAATGCTGCACATTATGGGTGTGCAATACTGACAAAAAATGATATCTTCATATTTTCAAAGATTTTGAGAGTGTGTTTTATTGTTGGTACCATGGCTGGTTTAGGTCTGTTGTGGACAGCCAATGGTAAACCATGGTAACTACAAATTACCCATGGTTTTGCTACACTCTAACCATAGTTTAAACATAGTACTGTATTAGTAGTAAAACTGTGGTTAAACAAATGGTAGTCAATCCGCCAAAAAATGTGGGTATAGTTCACACAAAAAATATAATTCTTTCATAGTTCTCACTAGGGTTGTGCCGATAGACGATAGTATCGTGTATCGACGATTGTCTGAGATATCGCCGACGGCAGATGCATTTGACGATATCAATACGATAATTAGCTCGTTTTACCATTAATGTATTAAATTATTTGGCCTATTATTATTATTATAAAGCTAGTATTGTTATTAAATTAATATAAGGAACTACAATTAATTTGCCTTGCCTAAATTCATAACGTGAATGAACATAATTCATCACCACGTGTTATAACACTTGCGACAACACCGACACGCGCTTATGAGGAGAATGTTTTTAAAACAGACTAAAAAACTACATCCCACATCAAAATTGTATTACAAGGATGCTAACAGACGCATCATTCTTATATGGATCCAAGATGAAAACGGCATCGATTGTTCGTCAGTATTTTGTTTCCATATAGCACATTAAAATAACGTTTAATGACACCAACACTAAAAACAATACAATTACTAAATATTATTAATAATAATAATAATATCACTAAAATAGTATTATAGCTACCGTTATCATCGTCGTCTCTGAGAGACGCGGCGTTAATGCAGATACCGAAAGCAGTCCTTTTTACTTTCACTTTCAGGGAATGAGACGCGTTTACATGCATGTTCTTAACCCGGTTATGTTGAATAAACTGACAATGCATGTGGTCATGTAAACGCATGAACCCGTTTTCCTTTATCAGAGTCAAGTCATAAGTATATAAACCGATCGACTCAGCTAGATGTTTGCCCCTTGCTCTGATTTCTCCCGGCATAAAAACACATTAACCCGCGTACTTCGTGCTTACTAAGTGCGCATGTGAAGTGCATCCAAACAGACAGAGCACTGGTAGGAAGACATATATCAGCAATCTGGGAACCTTTCTGACCCAATAACTTATTTAAACGCGTTTTCATCTCGTGCAGAAAATCAAAATGCTGCATGTAACGGCATGAGGATAGGATATGTGTCCGTAAATTTCCCGTTGACATGTTGAAATATAAAAAATGATTAGGATCTTTTTTTACCTCACTATACCAGGAAATAACCTGATCCTATTAATAAACACTCCACATTTGCTAGCAAAATAGAAAAAAAAGATACATCTATATAAAACAAAGTAATAAAACACGCAAATTAATGAGCAACTAATCAAGTTCATAAACAAATAAGTAAACCCGCCCCCTAGCGATAATATCGTGTATCGCCGATCTCACAGGCTGACGATAGGACGATATGGAAATGGAGCATATCGCCCAACACTAGTTCTCACCCTCACTGTATTTGCATCTTTCCTCTGAGGAACATGCAAGTTCTGTTGAGAAATGTCTCACTGTGTTTTTTAATCTATTCAATGGTCAAAACTGTTTAGTTCACAACATTTATGTTCTGCAGAACAAAGTAGTCTTGACATGAGGGTGAGTAAATAATGGCATCATTCTCATTTGTTGTCCCTTTCTAACTATCCCTTTAACTATTTTACATTTACAACAATTTAACATACTTAAATTATGTCAAAAAATGGCTTAGTCAAGTTTTTATTATTAAAACAGAAAAAGCATCTTCAATCCATTTATGAGGAAGTCATTCAATGATTCTCCCTTTTGCATCTCTTTCTCTGAGGCGAGTATGCGTGGGCAGGTTTAGGGAGGGGGCGTTTGGGACTCTGGGTCCTCTACTCATTGAGCGGAAGGGAGCAGCTGGCAGAGAAGCATGCTTGTAACCCCGCCAGTGAGTTGCCAATCTCTAGGGTGAGCCATCAGGTTGCATCAGTGAATGCAAATCATGCCTCAGAAAGAGTGAGCAGAACCAAGCAATTACAGGAGGAAACCATATCAATGCGGTGGCCTCAAAAGAGAAGAGCATTTCATAACACAATATTGACACAATTCTGCAGTACTAATGAGCTCTGGCAGTGTGAGAACGGGAGTGATTTGTTCACCTGTCAGTCAGAGCTGCTGGTGCTGGCACTGTGGGGATTTATGGCACAGTCAAAAAATAAGACAGGGAAAAAAGCTCCTTCTAAGGAATAAGAGAAACTCATACCTGAAGGACAGGCGCAGTTGTAGTATCCAACAAAGTCAGTGCATGTTCCCTGGTGCTGACAGGGACTGGAATCGCACTCATTTACTTCAGCCTCACAGTAGCATCCTGCAGGAAGACAGGGGTGTGAATGGAGTGTTAGTTAAGCTTTTATGCTCCGTCTCCCCTCAGATATTGACTTCACTTTTGACATTTGGGATTTAAAAGAAATTTGGAATATACCACTTGTTGTATATGTGATTGACTCTTTTTTGGAGCCTGTCTCTAGCGGCCAGTCGATGAATTTCAGTTTAAGTCACTTCCGTGTTGGATTCAAGAGAAACAACGGAAGGTTGGTGCATGTTCTGATCTGAGCTAAGCTTAAATGAAAATTAGAAATGTTTCTTTAGCAACTGACTGAAATAAAAAACAACTTTTAATAAATCTATAGGAATATTAAAGGTCCTGTTCTTTGTGATCCCGTTTAAAACTTTAGTTCGTGTGTAATGTTGTTTTTAGAGTATAAATAATATCTGTAAAAAATTATAAAGCTCAAAGTTCAACGCCAAGCGAGATATTTATTTAACAGAAGTAGCCTACATCGAACGGCCCGTTTGGAGTACATCCCTCTACTTCCTTCTTTAATGACGTCAGTAGAACAGTTTTTTGACTAACGTCCACCCACAGGAATGCTCCCTCAACTCCCTCAACTTGCGCACTTCTTATAACTTACTGTGTTTACTCAGCTCTTACAGTGATTTTCTGAAGTAAAACTGACGCTTCATCTTTTGTGTGATGTACAATAAACTTTATTAAACTCATCAGTATATGTTTGATCATCATTCGAACCTGGTCCAAAACAGTAGACTTGTAGGCTGGATACATACAAGTGGATGACAAATAAGTTATAATATCCGTAAACTACTAAACTATACCTGTTCTATCTCTACATAGTACTCTGTAGGCATTATTGTCCGAACTCGTAATGAACACCGTTACTGAGAGTTTCTGATAATGTCATCATTCCATTAGATTAAATTGCCCCAGATAGCACAAGTCTATTTGATGTGATATTTACATTAGATCTGGAAGACGTATGTGTTTGCTCATCTGCAATACGTCTATTGGACGTTTCCTGTCAGATGTCAAGACGTTTAGAAGATGTCTTTAAGATATAATGATTTAGAATGCATGTTAAACTGACATCTTCTAAACGTCTATTTGACATCTGACAGGAAACGTCTTATAGACGTCTTCCAGATGAGCAAACACTTAAAAATACGTCTTCCAGATGTAAATATTACATCAAATAGACTTGTGCTATCTGAGAGAATGATCGCAAGCTCATGAAGCTCCGCCCCCTGTGCCAGCAGCAGCAGCTTATTTGCATTTAAAGGGAACACACTAAAACAGCACGTTTTTCTGAGCCCAAAAATGACAATTTAAACATGCTGTAAAAATGATCTGTTGGGTATTTTGAGCTGACACTTCACATACACATTCTGGGGACATCAGAGACTTATTTTACATCTTGCATCTTGCAAAATATGGGATCTTCAAGAATAAAATGATAAAAAGCACAATTACAAAAACTTACTGGTAACTAAAACTAATATCAATGCTGAAAATTTAAAATGCACCATTTAAAATATCTTTTAAGGGTACTTCTATGACTTTTTTGTCTGAAATTAGCTTGACAGACATGGTTAAGATTACTCAATGTGATGAGTACATACTGTATGCATATTAGGGTGAATTATTCTTTTAAGAAACATTTTTTTTAACTATATTCTAGAAGATTAAGGATGCCAGCATATTATAAATTGAGCTGCATCATTATCTTTTACCTCTGGAAATTTAACAAACAGGGCATATGGGATTTTCTGTGTGCATGTTAAGGCAGTTCATATTTACAGCAGTTCGTAATCAGCAGCAATTCAAGAACTGTTCTGAAGGTCGTATTCCCAACTGATTGGCAGATCAGAGTCTAATTTTGTTCATCCACACGCTACTTCGTAACATTTAACTTAACATCGAATCACATCAATCAAATCTTTGCATGGAAAAAGCAAGGCAAGCTGTGGAGAGAAAAAAAAAGATTTGAAAGTCTTATCCAGTGCAAGATCTGCTTCACCGACGCTTTCTCTGTTGTGGCAGAAGTCACATTATCTTCCCTCAACATGTCGTCTGACTTTTGGAGGAAGATTATAATGAAAGCACTTGACATTTCACATTGGCCTTCTGGCAGTACTGTGGTGAGAAATGGGGCAGGGACGAATCGATTTTAAGTCTCTAGGGTCATTAATCGAAGGAGATATCGCTAGCATCAGACGAGACGTCTAAATAAAACATTGAGGTTTCAGCTGTGACATGTTTTCTCCTAGTAGTATTCTAATCTATTATACAGCCCAGAGAGGCAGAAATCATCAGGTGCCTCTTGTCATTGACAATTGGGATGTGGAGAGATGGATTTCTTCATCTGCTAAAAAGGGAAATAGAGCCATCAAGGAGAATAAGAGGTGAAAAGAAGGACACAGAAGCATGAGCATCTGCCATGTAATATTAAAAGAAATGGGATGGCATTTTTCAGGCAATACAGCTTAATTACATGTATTATGGTTTATAGGTGGCATGAAATGCAGATCTTCTATCATTCATGTAAAGGGCCTATAAAAGACTTCATATTTTCCTATGCAAGAGAATTAAAATGCAACGCATATCACCGAGATCAACACGTCATGACTGATGAAATCCAGTAAATTCCTCGTTTGTTTATTTGTTTCTGGGTTGCTTAGGCAAATAGATCCTCCTGTGCTTATGTGCTGGTGGCCAATGAAAGATCTTGCTTTCCCAGTTAGATTTACCGATTCAGTGTTCTCTCAACCTCTATTTGCCCTTCATTTAGCAGGCATGATGAAACAAATTACAGAATAATCCAGTTAGGAGGGCAATGTGCAAAGATGAGTTACGGTAAAGAGATGCCTCAGGGCAGCGCGACTTGGCTCAGTGGGACACACACACTCACTCACATTACAGCGGATGATATAGACATTAGAACATGAAACCGAGTCATTCAGGCTAGGGCGAAGTTCAGAACTGGCTCCTTTTCAAATTCATGAGTTGGAATTTGAATAGAATGGCCATGCCCACAGGATATTCAACTACAAGAATAGTAATTTACGGAACTGCAATTCCAAGAATTGGTCAAACACAAATTATGTAATGAAACATAATTACATCCTTAATTTAGACTAAATATGGCTATATTTTTCTGGTAGAATGTTTTTCTCAGTATGTCAAACAAAACCAAACAAACATAAATAGCTAATTTTTAATTGTTATTGTAATTAATAGTGTGGTGAAAATATCTGAAAAAAAACACATATATATATATATATATATATATGTGTATATATTTTTTTTTTTTTTTTTTTTCAATTATTGAAATATTTTAACAACTCCAATATAATATCTTCTTATCAGTCCGGCTTCCGACCAAATTTCTCTACAACAAATGCTCTTCTAAAAATTACTAATGATATTACAGCTTCGTATGACTCTAATAAATCAAATGGTGCCCTATTTATTGATTTAACCAAAGCTTTTCAATTAGTAGACCATTATCTTCTTTTAGATAAACTGTATGATATTGGCCTTTCAAGATCTTCTTTACTTTGGTTTAATTCATACTTACATCATCGAACAACAATGTGTTGGTATCCAGGGAAGTTGTTCAAGACTTTTAAATTCTTGATCAAGGATACCTCAGGCTCATCTCTTGGACCGTTATTGTTTTCTGTTTTCATTAATAACCTTCCACAAGTTTGTTTTAAATGTCAAATTCAGTTCAGCTTGGACATTTCTTATATTCAGAAATCAATCCAGTCTGATTTTGACGTAGTTCAAAACTGGTTTATTTATAACAAATTTTGCTAAGCAAAAATAAGTCTTATGTTGTTTTATACATAATCTTACCACCAACGGACTACTTAATTAATTTATAGACGGAACCCCAGTGCTAAAAGTTGATTAATTTAAATATTTAGGTCTTCTGATTGATTCACAACGGTCGTTTAGATCACATATTGATTTAGTTATCATGAAAATATCATACAGACTCAAAATACTTTATTTCTCTATTAATTGCTTTACTTGTCCGGTTATAAAAAAGAATTATTACTCAGTTAATACTACCAATTCTTGACTATGCCGATATAATTTACCAAAACACCTCCAATACAAATCTTTGTCCTCTTAATGTTGTTTACAATAATTTATGTAGATTTGTACTGAGGTGTCCATACAAAACGCACCATCGCCAAATGTACGAATTATTAAACTGGTTACCTTTAAATTCAAGAAGGCAGTATCACTGGTTTCAGTTTATTTTTAAATGTCATTATTTTAATTATCCTATGTATCTAAAACAATATCTAATTCCATTTCGCTCTTCATATAACTTAAGGCACACTGATCAACTATTTTTTCACGTTCCTAAAATTAATAAAGAAGTGAGTCATCGGGCATTCAAATATAAAGCTCCTTCAGATTGGAACAGTTTACCAAGGGAAATTAGATCTACTACTTTGTTTAAGTTTTTTAAGTTATTATTAAATGATTATTTGCAGAACACATGTTCCTGGTTTTGAGTATAACTATTTTCAATTATCACGTGGACTCATTTTCATAATGCATGTTTTGTGTGATAACTGCATACTTATTGTATTAATGTACTTAGAAGGCTTGTATGAGAGGAGATAGTTATGGAGGGGCTAAATGTTCGTAAATGTTTGTAAATGTTAAGAATTAATATTGTGTAATATCATGTGACATAATGCAAAATGCTGCTGGTATTTATGTTTACAAACAGCATGTTGCATTATGTTGTGTAATATTATGTGACATAATGCAAATTGCTGTTTGTATTTATGTTTGTTCTCAGGACCCCTTGGAAACAGATGTTACATCTCAGAGGGCTATCCTTCAAATACATTTCAAATACATTGTTCTCCCATCATATATATTAAAATAATCTTTCTGGAAGTTTCCTTTCATTCAAAATGCAATTCTTAATCCAGTTTGCTACCTTAAATTAAAATTCAAGAATTGTCAATTCAAGTGTCATGTTACTTTCTCAAAAATTTCACTAGCAGAACACATCCACTAGATGACAGAAATATTTGATATGCTATATTCAGAATTATACAGATATAGCTGATATGTAAGATAACACTTTTTGCTATATGCAATCTCTGACATTACATGAAACATAACAATAATTTCCCTCTTCAATTCTACTGTACACTGTAAAAAATATTTTCAAGATTTGTTATCACAACATATTTTCTTTTGTCAAATCAACTTTATAATAATTTATTTATTTGAGATAACTTATTATTTTGAGTTTCTGATGGTAAAATTAATCTCCTTCATTGTATTACACTCACTTTTTACAGTTCAATCAACTTAAAATTTTAAGGCAACACCATGTTACTTACTTTTTAGTTAAACCAAAAATATTTTTTTACAGTGTAGAAAGAAAAAAAAGTGTGGCTTTAAGAAAAGCTTCTGCAAACTCTCTGCAAACTTCAACATAAATCAGGCTAACATATTCCAGAGCTTGTTGATATAGTTTACTTTTAACCTGTGTATCCAGGGAGACAGGTGCACATATAGTGCGGGGGTGCAGTTGGCTGATTCATACTGATGCAAGTACGCTCCGTTAGAGCATATGTTTGGATAGGCTTAAGTCGTGCGTCTATCCAAGTACTGACAAAACTCCCCCGTCCATCCTGGTGCACAGAGACACTGTAGTGGGAAGGAAAAAAGTAGTAATTAACCTGAATTATGATATTTAATGAATTAGTACTGCACTAAATACTTTTAACAATACATGCGATTTTTTATATATACATATACACTGCTGTCCTAAAGTTTGTTTAA